>OZ037939.1:32468259-32999144 GCA_964035585.1 Polytrichum formosum | reverse complement strand
GCTGGTCACCACCTCCCGGGTCCATCCACCAATGGACGGACTGGTAGGTGGTTATGCATCACATAGCCCGATACAGGTGGTCAGTCACCACACCTACCCCCACATCGGACGTCCCGGCGTAGTCCTTCCCCAAGCGCAGGGTACCCAGGTGGTCCTCCAGGAGGAGCACCTCCAGGGCCCCCAGGAGAGGGAGGAAGTGACGACATAGACGACAACGAGGATGTTGAACCAGAAAGAGAACCAAGGAGACGAAGGTCAACCAGGAGGGTATCAAGACGGATGGAGGAAGAAACAACTCCAGCCATGGCACCTTGGCCATGGCCAGGATACTACCCACCAGGACCCCCGCCATCACCAATAGCGAGGGTCAGTCCTAGTAAGTCAGGGATCAAGCTACCACTTCCGATATATGATCCCAAATCAGACCCAGATTCACACGTCCGTACTTTCAAAAAATGGGCATATACAATGGGGGAGACGGACGATGAGGCATTGATTAATTTATTCACATATTCTTTGAGGGAGAATGCGTCAGAATGGAGTGAAAACTATACCGATAGTCACCCACATTGTACTTTGGACCAGCTGTTGGATGCGCTTGCTAGGAGGTATAGGAAGGTGCAGATGGACATGCAAGCATATATGGCATTGAGGGCCTTAAAAATGAGAGACACGGAGGACGTGGAGGCATATTACGAACGGTTGATTAAATTGGCGAACTGCTTGACGTACCGTCCAGATGACGAATGGTTGAACACGTGTTTCAGGGCAGGCCTACCAGATTACCTACGAGTAGCCACAGCTGGTATGGCCAAGAAAACATTGATCAGTTCGAAGGAATCGGCAATGGCTTGTGAAGAAAGTGTTTTTGACGCTGAAGGAAATCGAATTCCTTGGAGGGTGGGAGTGCAACCAGTAGAAAATACCAGTTCGAGTAATACGAGCCAACATATGAGACATAAAGATTTGGATCCGTTGTGCTCATGTTGTGGCGGAAGAGGACATAAAGCGGAAAACTGTTGGGGTAACCCGCAAAGTGCAAACTACCGACCCAACATGAAAAGGCCTTCACAAGCTACCGTGCATACGGTGGGGACGGAACCAGTCAGGCCCAGGTACAACCAGGATGACCAAAACAGAAATAGGTGGCCACCACCCAGACCAATTAATAGACCAAAATTTTGTTTCATATGTGGTAGTGTTGAACATTTAGCATTTCAATGTCCGTCCGGAGAGCAATCTCGCCAACAGTTTGGGCAACACAAACGGACGGACCAAGACCATCCGCCCCTAAAACCGGACGTGACTACAGCTACTATGGTTGCTGTAGCAACCAGAAGCAAAGCAAGGCTGGTACCAGAAGAAGTGGCCTTCCGAGAGAAGGAACCATTGAAGGGTAAAGGTCATGATGAATGGAGGCAAGAGGAAGAGTTGAGGCATGGGTGCATCAAGGAGGTCCAACGCCTTCAAGAGCTGGAGAAACAAGAACTAGCCAAGCAGACGGAACCAAAACGTGTACGCTTCCAATTGGACGAAGGGGAGCAACATAATTTCTCCACTGAGTGGGCTGGATCACCAAACATAGACCGTGACAATCAAGACTGGACGGGACCAAATACGTCAGAACCTAAAAACAATGAGGTAGGTGAAGGAGGTACGGCAAATTTGGATGCATCCTTTGCCTTGGTTACAAATCAGGTATTGGAAAGTCGATTCACATTAACCTTAGGTCAACTATTACAGTTGGCACCAGGGTTGAAGGACTTCATCATGAGGCAAGCCGTCCCGTCCTGGACTCCAAAACCAACACCGACTCAAGCGTCCACGACCCCAACCAGTATGGTTGGTGCCATTGCAGTGGACTACACCATGCCGGTTATCACCATCAAAATCGCAAACAAATATATTTCGGACGTCCTAATCGATGGGGGAGCTGGGGTGAACATTCTCACTGACACCTTGAGGAAACATTTGGGATTGCCCAAACCAAAAGTGGCCACCTACAACATCAAGATGGCTGATCAGAGCACCACAATGCCAGTAGGACTATTGGAAAACATCAACATTGAAGTGGAAGGTATGCCCTATCAAGTCACATTTTCTGTAATGAGTTTGGCGTCACATAACGACACCCCAGATTACTCTATATTGTTGGGCAGACCGTGGCTGGTAAATGCTAAGGTGGTACATGATTGGAAAAATGACCAGCTAGTAATTCAAGGATTGATGGGGAGTAGACATGTGAAGGTCAACCGAAAATTACCAGGGGACACCCCCCGGCCTCAAGTCCTACTCATGTATGACTGGCAAAATGGATTGACGGACGAAGAAGAGGACAGACTGCTCCTATCAGAACCGGACTTGCTTCCAGTAGCCACTGCGACTATTCCTGAATTGCCACTACAAGGACATGGCGTGACGCAGGAGGAGTTGGACGTCCAAAGATTGACCGTTGATGAACTAGATACTAATGAAGACCTTGGGAAGAATCATGCTGGCAGCAAACTAGATGCAACTAATCCAGAGCGTGACGTCCGGACCAACAGTAATGTGGATCATGTTCCAGCTGGTCATGCTCCAACTGGTCATGTTCCAACTGGAGGCCAAGATGATTTGAACATACCAATTGGTACTGTCCCAAATGATGATGACATGGACGACCCACTAGATTGGGTGTCGCTACATTCTGCACCTTGTAGCTCAACAAGAGGGGATGTTATTGTACAAGCAGCTCCTGCCAAACCAGCGAGTGTGGGGCAGCCCTTGGACGTCCCGCCCGAAGTGGATAAACCAAGGGACTATCCGGACAACTTCTACCAGTTCACAGAGGGAGATGTACTGGTAGACGAACAACCAGCGCGGGAGAAAGTGAAAGACATGAAGGTGGCTGGTTGGACATTGCCGGAGCAGGAGCAGATTAAGAGGGTGAACTTGGGCACAGAGACGGAACCGAAGCATGTGAAGGTCAATGCCAAGTTGCCTGAGAAACTTGATAGAGAGCTACTCGAGTTATTGAAGAAGTTTAAGGGAGTATTTGCATGGTCCCTCAAGGATTTGAAGCAAGTGCCGGCAGAGTTTGCAACCCACAAAATTGACTTGGACCCAACCATTCCACCGGCTCATCAAACCAGGTATAGGATGAACCCAAACTATGCCAAGGTTGTGAAAGAGGAGTTGGACAAGTTGATTGCAGCTGGCTTAATTCAACAGGTGGACGAGGCCAGCTGGTTATCACCAATTGTGGTGGTACCAAAGAAAAATGGCAAGTTGAGGATATGTATTGACTACTGGAAACTCAATGCGGCCACTAAAAAGGATCCATACCCCTTACCGTTCCAGGAAGGAGTTTTGGACGCTGTAGCTGGGTGGGCCATCTATACTTTTATAGACGGGTACTCCGGGTACTACCAGATATTGGTTTGGTGGATGGACCGTTACAAGACTGCGTTCATCACAGAATGGGGTGCGTACATCTGGCTGGTCATGCCGTTTGGACTAATCAATGGACCAGCTACATACCAGAAAATGGTGAACAGGGCATTCCGGGAGTACTTGGACAAATTCATGAAACTATTTTTGGATGATTTTAGCATCTATAGTGACATGGACAGCCACTTGGAGAAGTTGGAGCTGGTATTTGAGAAATGTCTTGAATTTGGCATAAGCATCAACCCGGAGAAGAGTGCATTCATGGTGACGTCCGGATCATTACTGGGACATATTGTGTGTGAGGCTGGGAAGTTCCCTGATCCAACCAAAATTGCTGCCATAGTGAACATGCCACGTCCTACCTGCCTAGTTGAAGTACAACGGTTCATGGGGGTAGCACAATTTTTGCGCATCTACATCAAGGTTTTGGCGAAGATCATGGCACCCATCACCCGACTGACTAGGAAGTCCGACACGTTCTTATGGACGGATGAATGTGAGGCGGCTATGGAACTGGTCAAGGAGAAGTACACCAACGCACCTATACTTATTTCCCCGCAGGGTTGTCTATCCCGCCGTTGTGACGGTGTCGTGCCGTCACGACGTGTCGTGTCGTGACGGACCCCTCCGTCACGACACAATAGGGTCCACGTAGGGTCAACATAGGGGGAGCCGACTAGGGTGGGTAAAATACTTACCTTCTTGCCAAGGTGGCGTCCTATGTGGCAGAAAACGTCGACGTGGATGTGCATATTTCCCCTGCCACGTAGACCATTTTGCCATTGTGTTTATCATTGTGTTAAAATCAAAGTAATAAAATATTACTAAGGAGGGTGTGGGGCGGACGGGGGCGGACGGGGAAGGGGGGTGGAGCGGACGGACGGGGGGGTGGTGCGGACGGTGGATGGGGGTGGAGCGGACGGACGGGGGTGTGGAGCGGACGGGGGAGGGGGGGGTAGGGCGGACGGACGGGGGTGGAGCGGACGGGGGCGGACGGGGAAGGGGGGTGGAGCGGACGGACGGGGGGGTGGTGCGGACGGTGGATGGGGGTGGAGCGGACGGACGGGGGTGTGGAGCGGACGGGGGAGGGGGGGGTGGGGCGGACGGACGGGGGTGGAGCGGACGGGAGAGGGGGGGGGGTGGGGCGGACGGAGGAGGGGGATGGAGCGGACGGGGGAGGGGGGTGGAGCGGACGGGAGAGGGGGGGTGGGGCGGACGGACGGGGGTGGAGCGGACGGACGGGGGGGTGGAGCGGACGGGGGAGGGGGGGTGGGGCGGACGGACGGGGGTGGAGCGGACGGGAGAGGGGGGGGGTGGGGCGTCCCACCCGTCCCACCCGTCCGCCCCGCGTTCCCTCCCGTCCGCTACCCTCCGTCCGACACACGTTCCCCACCGTCCGCTCCTCGTTCCCTCCCGTCCGCCCCACGTTCCTCTCCCGTCCACACGCATTCCCTCACGTCCGCTCCACGTTCCCTCCGTCCGCCACACGTTCCCCGTCGTCCGTACCCCGTTCCCATCCTGTCCGCACCCGTTCCCTCCCGTCCGCCCCGCGTTCCCCCCGTCCGCCCCGCGTTCCCCCCGTCCGCCCCGCGTTCCCCCCGTCCGCCCCGCGTTCCCCCCGTCCGCCCCGCGTTCCCCCCGTCCGCTCGGAGTTCCCCTACGTCCGCTCCGCGTTCCCTCCCGTCCGCTTTCCGATCCCTTCCGTCCGCCCGCGTTCCCTATCGAGTTCCCTTCACGTCCGCTCCACGTTCCCTCCGTCCGCCCGTTCCCCTCCCGTCCGCCCGAGTTCCCTCCCGTCCGCCCGAGTTCCCTATCGCGTTCCCCACCCGTCTGCTCCTCGTTCCCTCCGTCCGCCCCCACGTTCCCTCCGTCCGCCCCCTAGTTCCCGCCCGTCCGCCCCTAGTTCCCACGTTCCCCATACGTCGTTTTCGTACCCTAAACCCTAATTCCGACCGGGATCCCATAATGATTGGGCTCCTCGTTGCCTATATAAAGCCATGAGGCTTTAGTTCCTACCACTTTCCTCTCCTCCCACCACATAGGGACCCGAGACCTTGTTGCGTCCCAAAGGACAGCATCACCGCGCGGGTCTCAAGGGGTTTGGGAGGGCAGGGCAAATTGTGGGGGAACCCTCGCAATTTTTTTCTTCAGATTCACTCGCTCCCGTGATTTTTATCACGAGAGATTTTCACACTCACTTATTCACGTTATTTTTATCACGACTCATTTTCAGATTCACTCACTCACGTGATTTTTATCACGATGGAGGGGGAGGGCATTGCTCCTTACGAGAACGAGGATTTGAGGGTGCACCGTGCTTGGCTCGTAGGCAATGCATCGGCGAATACTGCCGAGGGTACGGGAAGCGATCCTGGAAGTGGAAGTACTGCAGCACGTCCACCACGTCCAGATCCCTTTCAGTTTGACGAAGAGTTCTTGGCTGTTGGTCATTCGGGAGGCAACCAAACACGGGGAAGCCGTGGAACACGTGGGAGTCGGGGAAACAGTGGACATAGAGGGAGAACTGGAAGGGGACCAAGCTCAGGCAGTTCCACAGAAATACATGCACCGGCTCGTTCGGAGAACGTGCCACCACAATCTCCGACACGGCGGACATCAAGACCGGAGAGCCCTGCACGTGATGTACCTCAGGGTTCGGAGCAGACTGAAAGACGGGGATTAAAACGCCCAGCAGTTTCGGAAGGGACGGAGGATGGGTCCGCGGCATCGGGTTCGCAATCAAAGAAAAGGAAACATAGAGGCAAACGCGACCCGCGGACCGATGAGGCTCGAAATCATTGCAGGATCGTGTTGTTGGATTGGTTTAGAAGTAACAGCATGGTTTATTTGGAGAAAAAATACCTCAATGATGGTACAAAGGGTTTAGAGTTGGCGAGGAACGAGTTGATGCTTATTCTCACGGAAGCCACGTCTGGACCGGAGTTTGAGGAAGCTAGGGGCATGAGCGATTGGAACACATGGATTGAAAAACAAGCTGTGGAAGCAATCTACAATCCAACGATGTCATATGAGGCTATGCATCCTGGAGAGGGAAGTAGTGGTGGGAGGAGGTCCGAGCTGTACATTAAGCTAGAGAATTGGAAAAGAGGCGTAATAGCAGCAAAAGGCACATCCGCCCGCAACCTTCCCGTTTTTATTGACAGGCAGCTGGCAGACAACATTGCCACTCAGGGCCGGCAGGGTGTCATATGGTTGCCTAGGAATGTGGAGATCAAACCCTTGGATAGGGAAATCTTCCAAGGGACCTTCGGAGTGGTGCGGAGAGTCACAATTCATGGAGCATCATTCATCCCTAACTGGATAGAGTGGGCTGGGAAGACCATGAAGGCCACGAATAGTCTGGAGAACCGAAAGGAGCGTTCGGTTGAAGCATTGGCATGCCCAGTAGATCATCCTGGGATAATCAAGCTACAATACCTCCACCCGAAAACATACGAATCCTATTCGATGTGGTGGAATGGAGGCTCCTTGAAGAACATGAGGGTCTATGACCACCAAGTTCCGGAAACCCACGAGCGCACAATCCTTCAAATGCCTGGGGCAGACTTTGAAGCACGGAAACGGTTGGTTGTATATCGAAGGCATCGAGCTTATTTGGCATGGGCTCTAATGTGCATTGTGGATGTAGTGCACAAGCATGACGTGTTGCACAATGACCTTAATCCCAACAATGTCATGCTGCATTTCCCACAAGACCGTGAGAACACGGTTTTCATTGGTGTGTGTGATTGGGGGATGGCATCATGGGGAGATGAAGACGCACCCTCCAACTATGGAAAAGAATCAGTGGATGAGATGAACAAGCACCGCATAAAATACAACTGTGCTGGTCCAGAATTATTCCATGTACGAGGGCAGCGTGGAACATCTACCTCTCCGGTGAGGATGGCTCGGAAACATAGGCACACGTTTCTCTCGGAGTCCTTCTCAGTGGGTGCTTTGGCAAAGAAGATTTATGCCAGGGATTCGACTTCCTCGTTGTTTCAGCTAAACAGTGATCCAAATGGCTTGAAGATGCGGTTTGAGATAGCATTGGATGCATTGACGAAGCCCAATCCAGCGGAAAGGTCAACCATCACACACGTAGTGAACATGTTGAAGTCGCCTCCATACAACATGGTTAACCCGACAATGTGCTTCCGTGACACTGCAAAATAGTTTTTTTTTGTTTTCTTTGCAGCAATTTTGGATCATACCAATTTTGTAACCGTTGGAGATGTAAATAAAGCCATCATTTTTTCATACACAACTTGTATATTGTATGAGATTTATGGATCTTAGTGCAATGTTCATACTCCATGAGGATTTTTGCTTCATAATCGAGATGAAGTCTATGGGAGACTAACCAAGGTTCTCGCCTCTCGTGAGGCCACATCATTCTTTCACATCGTTGTTATCACATCCATGTGCTAAGTTCAAGTTAACTATAGTTGTTCGTGATATGTCTTGCCAAAATGCAATTACCTATATTTATTCTAATTTTGGTATGCCACAAAATGTAGTCAACTATAGTTATATCTAGTTAACTAAAGTTGAGCACAATGTTGCAATAGTTATATCGGTTGTACACGTGATCCTAAACATCTCTAAATGTTCTTTCTTGTACTCCACACATATTGCACACATACTTCACAATTGCTTATATTTATATTTATATAATTCACAATCACTTTTTTTTGGAAGTTTGGACATAGTCTCGGTTTTTTGGCTCTCAAAAATTCATATGAAGTCCAAAAAATGAGTTCTTGGTATCCATGAATAGGTAATGAAGTCCTCTACAAGAATATGCAATAAAAGTCCTCTACATAATAGTCCCCCCATCCACATAATAAAGTACACTAAAATAGCAATAATCAACTAAGGGTGAACGTAAAGTGGTTAAAAAAATTTCTCTTGGAACTGAGAAGTGGATGCATAGTTTCATATTGCTTTGTGCTTGTTTATCTCAACAGAAACTGTTCGGTTGGTGAATTAAAAATAAATAAATAAATCATAGAAGTGGTACAACATATTATACAAGTCATAACTTTATTATTGCGACAACGTTATAAATGCCCTTTATTAATCATATACATGAACAAACGATGCAAACTATAATATTCCACTTCATTCCGTCATCCCAACCTCGTAGATGCTCCTGGCTTCCGGCGAGGCTCCATTTTTGGAAGAGGATTCGGCTGAAGTAAATCAAAATAGCTAATCGTTCGGTCTTTCATCCGTTCCTTCAATGGTAGCCGATGAGGCGACAATCCTCTCCTCTTCTTACGAATAGACATAGTCTTTGAAGATTCCCCCGCTACCTTGACTATTTCAATGTCGATTGAAGTCTCCTCCACATCCACATCCACATCCACATCCACATCCCCGGGCTTCTCCAAAATATCCGCACACAAATCAATTAGATCATTTAGATCTCCACCCACGCATTGTGTGTGGTCCTTCTCCACCGCATCGATCTCAAAGTTGTCTGCATATCGTCGTTGTTCCTCCGCCGCCCTCATCCTCCAAGCTTGTGTAGATTGTGAGAAGGGAGTCATGACATACTCATCACGAAATCGATCCCTAGCACTTCTCTCATCTCTCTCACGCTCGGGTGTTGCATTGAATGGAATATGGGGATCGTCTAAATTGTGTATCTCCTCATCGCATTCTACACCCTCAAACATGACTCTCCCCTTTCCCATCCTATCCATGATACTCTACCTTCGTTATATGTATGAGTCTCAATGATCTACTTATATATTGACCTCTAAGGACTTGATGACCATGACCAATAATTGATGTAATCCAATATGTAGAGGATCCAATTCTCGTTAGTAAGATAAAGTCAACGCAATCGGAATAAAAATAAAGTTGGTTAGGTTAAAAATGTACACTTTTGAAAAAATCTTCCGACATCCGCATCGGAAACCTCTTTGATACCTCTTTGAACTTTCCATATTTGATTAGTTATCCACTCATTCAACAAATCATTAATTTGTGCTTCAACCTTAGTGGTTCATATGGTTTCATAACCGATGTCACCCATCCGAATGCACTTTCCTTCAACAAATCATTAATTTGTGCTTCAACCTTAGTGGTTCATATGGTTTCATAACCGATGTCACCCATCCGAATGCACTTTCCTTCAACAAATCATTAATTTGTGCTTCAACCTTAGTGGTTCATATGGTTTCATAACCGATGTCACCCATCCGAATGCACTTTCCTTCAATAAATCATTAATTTGTGCTTCAACCTTAGTGGTTCATATGGTTTCATAACCGATGTCACCCATCCGAATGCACTTTCCTTCAATAAATCATTAATTTGTGCTTCAACCTTAGTGGTTCATATGGTTTCATAACCGATGTCACCCATCCGAATGCACTTTCCTTCAATAAATCATTAATTTGTGCTTCAACCTTAGTGGTTCATATGGTTTCATAACCGATGTCACCCATCCGAATGCACTTTCCTTCAATAAATCATTAATTTGTGCTTCAACCTTAGTGGTTCATATGGTTTCATAACCGATGTCACCCATCCGAATGCACTTTCCTTCAATAAATCATTAATTTGTGCTTCAACCTTAGTGGTTCATATGGTTTCATAACCGATGTCACCCATCCGAATGCACTTTCCTTCAATAAATCATTAATTTGTGCTTTAACCTTAGTGGTTCATAAACCCTAAACCCTAAACCCCTAAACCCTAAACCCTACGTCATTCCAAATTACTACCACATATGTGCCATTGATTTGTTCTCACACTCATGTAGAAGTGTTTCCATACATGGTTTGAGGGTTTAGGTTCCTAGCTTTCCAACGAACCCACCTGCTTTTTTTTTCGATGCCTACATTTTTTTCATTATAATAATCAATCATTGACAAGATCTTGGCCGTTAGATTGGAGGGGTTATTTTGAGCAAGTAATAAAGTGGCATGCTCCTTTGAGTTTGGACTTTTGGGCTTGGCCTTTGGAGGCTTCACACTATGCCCAACTAAGGCTACCCTTACTATATTTTATTGGCTATTTAGGGTTCATTTCTTTGGACTCTCAACAAAGTTGGGCCGCTCAATCGCACTTTGATCCACTCCCAAGGGTTAACATTTATAGATGGTGACTATAGTGTCCGTTTTTTGGCTCTAAAAAATTCATATGAAGTCCAATTCATATGTGGTCGCAATTCTACGCTGTTCCCCTGCCGCCCCGTTCCCTCCCGTCCGCTCCGCGCTCCCCACCCGTCCGCTAATCGTTCCATCTTTCATCCGTTCCCCCCCGTCCGGTCCACGTTCCCCACCCGTCCGCCCCGTTCCCATCCCTTCCGCGCCACGTTCCCTCCGTCCGCGCCTCGTTCCCCACCGTCCGCTCCTCGTTCCCATCCGTCCACTCAGCGTTCCCCACCCGTCCGCCCCGAGTTCCCTCCGTCCGCTCCTCGTTCCCCACCGTCCGCTCCTCGTTCCCACCCGTCCGCTCAGCGTTCCCCACCCGTCCGCCCCGAGTTCCCTCCGTCCGCTCCTCGTTCCCCACCGTCCGCTCCTCGTTCCCACCCGTCCGCTCAGCGTTCCCCACCCGTCCGCCCCGCGTTCCCTCCCGTCCGCGAACATGGAGCGGACGGGAGGGGAACAGGGGGCGGACGGGGGGAACTGACGGCAGGGGAACGCGGAGCGGACGGCAGGGGAACGGTGGCGCGGACGGGAGGGAACGCGGGGCGGACGGGTGGGGAACAAGGAGCGGATGGGTGGGAACGAGGAGCGGACGGGATGGGAACGAGGAGCGGACGTGTGGGAACGAGGAGCGGACGTGTGGGAACGAGGAGCGGACGTGTGGGAACGAGGAGCGGACGGGTGGGAACGATGAGCGGACGGGATGGGAACGAGGAGCGGACGGGATGGGAACGCTGGAGCGTATGGAGAGGAGCGTACGGAGGGGAGCGTGGGAGCGGACGGGGGGGAACGCTGGGGGCGGACGGGAGGGAACGGGTGCGGACGGGGGGGAACGCTGGGGGCGGATGGGAGGGAACGGGTGCGGACGGGGGGGGACTCTGGGGCGGACGGGCGGGAACGGGTGCGGACGGGTGCAAACGGGTGCGAACGGGTGCGAACGGGTGGGGACGCGGGAGCGGATGGAGGGGCGGACGGGGGTATATAAGTGGAGGGGACCACTTACATACCTTACTCCACTCCTTCTGGGCGCCCAGACAACCCTCCTCTAACACAGAGTGCGGGGTAGCGGGGCTCTCGGAGGAGTTAAGGATCCCTTTTTTGGGATCCTTTTACACTACTTTTGGCAGGTTGTGGCCGGTTTTGGCAGATCCACGTGGCCGTTATTTGGCATATTCCTTGTGACGCGCCCAGTCAACTGGCCTCTGCGTGAGCGCCGATAGCGGGGTGCTCGAAGGGTGTGCCGAATAGTTGAACTTTAATTTTTAGGGACATTTTTGAACTAATTCCACAGCAACACTATTTTGAAGTGTATGCTTGGATATTTTGTAGCACTATTATGAAGTGCAATTAGTATTTTAAAAAGTAGAGTTCTAGATTAGAATTAGAAACTCCAATTTGGGTGGAATTAGAATTAGAAACTCCAATTTTCAGACATGGCAAGTGGAGGAACTGGAGACATGGCAAGTGCAAGTGGAGGATCTAGTTCTGGGTGTTCCAGAGGACATGGACGCAAGGCCGCTGATTTGGAGTGGAATGTTTATGATGATCCCTCCCAAAAAGCCAGGGTAGGTTGGGAGAATGTACCACAACCGTGGTCAGCGAAGACTGCAATGCAGTACGTGGGCTTCCCTCACTTTGATCGGTTGTGGCCAAGACATTGTCACGAGCGACATTGCAAGGCCGTCAATGCGAGCTATACGCAGCTTGAAGACGTGGAGGCAAAATGGAGATTCCTAACGATACTTAGAAGTATCTCCAATTTGGATAGATGGCCCAAGAGTGCAATTCCAAAGTCGGTGGCGTGTATGATGTATGCGGAGCACGTGTTGCGAGTTAGGGTGGATTGGTCAAGTTTGGGTGCTCTGCATGATCAAAAATTTGGGGGTATTGGAATTGCATTCACTAAATGCACAGTTCCGGATATTCCATACACTCCCGTTCCGGAGTGGTTCAGGAAGAATCCTAAACTAGTGGATGAGCCTGGGGCACCAATTCCAGAAGGTCGGGAACCAAAAAAACCACGTACTCGCAAACGACCAGCCAATGACGTGGAGATGGCCATCGAGGAGGCGTTTGAGCATATGGATGAGGAGGGCATGGAGGTAAATGTCGATGTGGTTAACGAGCTGGTTAACCAGGTGGTTAACGAGGCCCTAAACGAGGTAAACCCTCGTCAACTTGGTGCGGACATGATGGAGAGCAGAATGGAGGCATTGCGCCAGCAACATGCCGAGGAAATTCGTGAGTATAAAGCAAGGATTCTCGAGCTGGAAAATCGACTTGCAACACTTACGATGGGGGAGGCTGGCAATTCAAGTAGTACACCAATTAACATCCAGTCTTTGGAAGCAGAGAGGGATACAGCTTTACAGGAGGCCATGATTGCAAAGTCACAAGCAGCGGACGTATGTACGAGGAATGAAGTAATGCAAGGAAAGATGGAGGCTTTGCAAAAGGAGGTGGTGGACATGCAACAACAACTTCAAGTGGTCAATGAAGTGGTTGTCGATCACGAATCCAAGATTGGCACACTGGAGGAGCAGAATGCAAGGTTGAGGAAATTTCTATCGGATGCGATCGTGGAGCGAACCAATATGAGGACAGGGACATTGCTTTCTATGGCCAAGGCTCGTCAATATGAAGCTGAATTTGAGAGCATCCAGCGAGAATGGAACCGCAATCATAGATTGCGGAACTTGATGCTCACGTCATGGCCAGATCAAGAACATATATACCCTAGTAGGTGGGATGATGAGGATGACTTGAAATTGCCTAACGGGAGCTTGGATTGGCGGCAACTGATCGACTCCGATCACCATTGGGATGTGACCCAAGTGCATGAATATCCATACAGCATGAGGGGTGAGTTGCTATGGCCGGGTCCACATCCAATGGTCTTCGACGGATCCGTGTGTGGAATTTGCGGCAGTCCATTTGGCCCAGAGGGATGCTTTCAAGTTGGATCGTGTGGGGGCCAATTCCATCCACAATGTCTGATAGTGACAATGATCAGGAGACGGCAATGTCCCCATTGCAGATCACCCTTTCACCCTCGTTTGTACCTCCAATTTGGCCTTCGGGATTACATGCCTAAGGACTGGGTGGTAAGGCCAACGGACTATCCCTTCAACCTTTGCGAGTTTGATGGGACTTCTGTTGAGTGGAATTGGTTATTCAATCGTGCAACGGTTGAACTTTGGAACGATAACAAAGATGGCGAATGGGTCAAATTTTGTCACCATTGTCCTCGGCGTCAAGTCCATCGTATGCAAACGGATCATTGTGGTTCTCAAGGCCCAAATTCCCTCCACCATGTCCCCCATCGCTCTCGTTGTCCGAAGGCCCCGAGGAATCCCCGCCGGGTCCCGCGGGGGGGTCACCATTTATATCCTCGTCGGCCGAATAGTCGGAGTCTTCGGACATCATGTTCACTAGATACCATGCGGCCGAGTCCCGATCAACCCTCTCCCGTGCCAACCGTGAATTGGTATAAATGTACACCAAATTTTCGGCCCTCGCCGAACTCAACCGGTTCCTAGTCTTGTTGTGCACAAACGAATAACTACTCCAATTCCTTTCGCAAGACGAAGAGGAGCACACTTGGGCCAATATTCGCTTTGCCAAAGGGGCCAAGTGGGTGCCACCTTCGCCCACGAGGTCCCACCACTCGTGGGGTGGGATGTTGGCTTCCATGGCTAGGGGCATATTGGCGAACGCGCCCCTACGCTCTTTGAATGCTTGAAATTCGGCCACAACCCGACCGTAATGACCGTCCTTGCCCGTGGTCAACCTCCTCATGGCGTCCAAGAATCCGGATTTAGCGGCCGCGTCTTCGTGGACGACGTTGTCGTCCAATAAATAAGGATTCAAGATTGCACCGGCATGGTGCAGGTCCGTGGTCATCATACGCCACCGGCTGTAGAAATCTTCTTCGGCCAAGGTAGCGAGGTTGTGTGCTAGGTTGAAAGGAGGATTCCTTAGGCTAAGCACATGTTTCTCCAAGTTCTTCATGGTCAACCAAGCCTTGCCCATTGCCGGTTCAACGCCATCAAACACTCTCAGTGCTTTCAACACCTCCTCCGACATGTGGCGGTAATTATCGCAACTTGTCCAAAAATTGTCGTCATTAACCGTTGTCTTGATTTGACGTGCCTCCATTGCACTTCTCCTTCGATCATCGCCTCCTCTATTTAATTTGTTCACGTAGGCGGTCCAATCGGGATGAATAACCGTTTGTTCCAAAGCATGTCTCACCTTTAGAAGCCGGTCAATCATGAGGAAGTTGGTGGCGAATCGTGTGGACCCGGGCATCTTCAAGCCCAAATTGGGCGAGTAGGTGAGGAAGACCGCCGTCGGACATTGGTGGGCCCGGATGTATTTGACAATGTCCTTCGCCTTGTCTACGACGTCCTTCGCCCATCGTTGTTTACCCCAATCCTTCAACAACAAGTTCAAACAATGCGCCGCACACCCTTGCCAATATATGTGTGGCCATTCCCGGCTAATATTGCTCGCCGCGGTTTTCATGGCCGCCGCATTATCGAAGCAAACTTGAACAACCTTTGTGGGGTCCACTCCAACGATGTAGCGTTTGACCTCGGTGGCCACGTAGGCGGCATCCTTTGTGCTACCGGTGGTGTCGATGGAACCAAGGAACACGTCGCCCGCCGGACAAATTTGCATGACGTTCATCAAAGGGCGGTGGACAACATTCTCCCATCCGTTCGAACAAATAGTGCACCCATATTTGTGGATGGATGATGTTGTCTTCAACTCCACGATTTTTTGTGTATTGAACCGTGCATCGTCAAGTAAACTCTTGCGCATTGCATGGTATGTTGGGGGTTTGTACATAATTCTAGCCTCGGCGGTTGCCTTAACGGCCTGGATGAACGCGGGATGGCGGACAATACTAATGGGGATATTAGCCTCATAAAAGGCTTGCGACCATTTTGTATCCAAGTCTCGTTTTGTCGAATTTTGCATCCCTTCTTTTAGTCCCATTTGCCGTTGGGAACGTCGGTGGGGTTCGGGAGTCGTCCCGGACACCAACTCCCTTGCCACTGACGGTGTGGGCGATGGTGGAGCGGTTTGGCTTCCGTTCGCGTTCGACAATGCACCGCATGACGCTTGTTGTTGGGACCCGACCACAGCTTCTCCCCCGTCCTCAACGCACTCGTCCACAAAGTCATCCGGAATTGGCGGCCACGATCCGCCGCACGTCGAAAATAAAGACTTTACAATCGGCCCTTGACGTTGACACAATGCCACCCCCCGCATCTTGCCGTCATTTTTTTGGTATCCCAAATGGGCAACCATGCGGTCCTTCCTATAAACTAATTCCAACGCGCAAAATTTGCACTCGACCTTCTTGGACGTTGGAGTCCACTCCTTGGGCACAAACCAAGGCTTCCATTCGTTTCGCGTGCCCATCCCAATATAACCTACTACCTCTCTCCACTTGCAACGAATGCCAAAAGGCAATCAAGGTCAACTAGAGCGAGGGGGAATGATGAATGCTAATGAGCGGTGAACCCTTTATAGTCCCGACGCTTGAACGTGCACTAAATATAAAAGATGCTATGATATTAAAAGTGTTTAGAGTAATCTGCTATAGGATCCATTGCAAAAGCAATTTGTTTATGTTTGGAGGGGGGGAGGTCCAATGTCTGCCATTCGCAGCGGACTTCGGGGGTCGACTGCTGCTTGGCAGTCGACGTGGCAGTCGAATTCCAGGGTCGACTGCAAACTAGCAGTCGACATGGCGGTCGACTGCCACGTCGACTGCCATTCGCAGTCGACATAGGGGGTCGACTGCTGCTTGGCAGTCGACTTCCAGGGTCGACTGCAAACTAGCAGTCGACATGGCAGTCGACCGCCACGTCGACTGCCACTCGCAGTCGACATCGGGGGTCGACTGCTGCTTGGCAGTCGACTTCCAGGGTCGACTGCAAACTAGCAGTCGACATGGCAGTCGACCGCCACGTCGACTGCCACTCGCAGTCGACATCGGGGGTCGACTGCTGCTTGGCAGTCGACGTGGCAGTCGAATTCCAGGGTCGACTGCCACTCGCAGTCGACATCGGGGGTCGACTGCTGCTTGGCAGTCGACGTGGCAGTTGACTTCCAGGGTCGACTGCAAACTAGCAGTCGACATGGCAGTCGACCCCCGCAGTCGACTGCTAAATGCAGTCGGCCCACACGTCGACTGCTAAATGCAGTCGGCCCACACGTCGACTGCCACATAGCAGTCGACGCCGCGGTCGACTGCTAATTGTCGACTGCCTTATCCAGAGTCGACTGCTATCTGGCAGTCGACCAATCGTCGCATCCATCCTGGCCGTTGGATGATGCACGGTCCAACGGTCAGGATCCAGGGGCGCGGCGTCCGGTCGTACCGTCGGTGTGAGGCCCACCCAACCTATATATATAAGTGGGGAGGCCTCATTGACATCATTTTTCAACCACCCCTCCTCAAGCGGGACATTGGGGCTAAGCATGCCTAGCATCCTTTGCCTAATGTTTTGAGAGGGCCTAGGGGGCGGTTGGAATATTGGTTTAGGGTGCAAACTCTTGCCAATTTTGGATCCGATTTTTTGTGGTGGAGCGGTTTGAATACGGCCGTGTTTGTGAACACATTTGAGTTGTGTTTGTGAACACAATAATAGCGTGTTTTTAAACACGATGGAGGATCGAAGTTGGAGGATGCCGGAGGACGAGCCGGATGCACCCGGCAGGGTGCACAAACGGCCCCCTAAGCGGCAACGACATTCCGATGTGGGATCAGGAAGTGCTTCTGGAACGGGAGCCAATATTACCCCCCGTTCAGATACTACCGTTCCCGTCCGCCCAAATGCCGGTGCCCCTACGAGCAGCCAAGGAGGGGCTTCCGCGGCCTCAGGGTCGTCGAGTAGGAGCGGGAAACCAAGGGTAAAATTCTCGGATGCGATAACGGCAAAGGTCCACCAAGCCATAGTTGACTGGTATTTGAGGAATGGGGAGGCCGGTGTGGGAGTCCGAAAATCCACGGAAGTACGGATTGGCTTCCGAACCGGGTTAATATCCGGATAATACCCTGGGATTGTTATTAAAGTAGGGTTTCCTAGGGTAGGTTAGTTGTTTTAGGAAATAAGGTTCTAGGCATCCGCCTTACGTGTTAAAATGGTTAAAACGGATAATTTGGCCGGACCGGAAATTAGCCTGAGAAGACCGTTTGGGAACGGTCCGGTCCGGAGCGTCCGGACCGTTAAACGGTTACAAACGGAATCCGAACGGTTACAAGGAGACGGTTGAGGAACCAGACCCGTTGGGAGAGAGGGAAAGTACTTAAACGAGTTTTTCTCCTTCTCCGGGCCATTTGCACGAGCGGCATTGTTGAGAGAACGAGTGGTGAGTTGTTTTTTCGAGTCACCAGCAGTTGGATTGCTGGGATTCTGTAGTGGTTAGCGGGCAGAGTTCCGGAGGGAAGAATCCGGGTATTGTTGAGAGCTTTGTGCCGCGACGTAAAATGCCGGAAGCAAGAGAGGGAGATGAGAGGGAGCAGGTCCCCATTCCAGTGAAACCCGTGTCACCAGCCGTCCCAACGAGAGAATCGGAGTTAAATGAGCTGGTAGAGGATCTTAGCCGGATGGGTTGTGAGGGATTGCTCTCCAAGCCCTGGAATCTCAGGGCGGAGGCCACTTTGCGGGAATTCTTGTTCGAGAGGGGCAACCAATGGTTTAGGACAGTTCGGCAGGATCCGGAAAAGTGGACATCAGAGGTATGGGCTGCAGTTTACGGATTTCCGCGAGGAAAGGGTGAGGGTTGGGCTAGCCGCAGGGATAATTTTTATTTAGGGAAATTCCGAACGGAGCCGGACCCAAAAGACGGATTCCATCCTGGGAATTGCCGGAATCACCGAGAGCGGAGAGTCATAGAATTCATCCTGCCCATCCTTAGTCCGGAAAAGCCTAAACGACTTAGCATCACCATGGCCAATACCCTGTTTGGAGCAATGTCAGGGGTCCGAGCTGTAAATTGGGGTCGCTTAATCCAGGAATACGTAGAGAAGTCCATCCCCCACATTGGCCGGAAACCCTCCTATCTCTCTCCCTACATCCTCCATCTCTACCAGCACCAGGGCTGCATCAATGAAGCGGAAGAGGATATGCTGACGATTGCAGAGGACGAGGTGGCGTACAGGATCGATCCGGAAGCAGGGGTTGCAGAAGCCGGAACGGAAGATTCCAGTGACACAGCGGTTCCGGAACCGCCTTCCGCTCCGTCCCCTCCAAAAGTCCGGAAGCCAGTCTCACCACCACCACGACAGGAAGCCGGTACCAGCCGGGAAGTGCCCTGGAGAGACATCGACCTCTCCACGTTTGAGTTTCCGGAATCCCCCTTCAAGCGCGTCCGGGGAGAGTTGACGGCACTCCAGGAACAATATTTCCGGATGGAGCACATCATTCGAGGAGTGAACCGGGCCTTGGACCACTGTGGACCCGGAAATATCCTCCGGGAATTGGCCAAGCGGACGGACCGGAAACAGGTGGAGACCCTGGAGACGGAAAAGGCACAGCTCACAACACAGGTGGCTGCTATGACCCGGGAGCTCACCCAGAAGAGCGAGGAGATCCGGAAGCACCAGGCAGAGCAAGCAGTAGTCCTGAGCCGGGTCCGGGAGTTGGTGGGTCATCCGGGAGAGGTCGTCAACAAGGCGCACCTCTATGACCAATTGATGGAGTCAGCGGATCCGTCTTCTGCCCGTCAAACACTGCAGATCCTAGTAAAGTACTCCCGCTCGATGAAGGACCTGCTCAAGGAAATCCAGAAGCTCCTGCCCTCAGGTGGGACCCCCAGGCGGGTACTTTATCCGGGCCCACCCGGATCGCCAACGGGCACCTTGTACGAAGTGGTAGGGGAGGTGGAGTTAGTTCAGGCCTCTCCAGCAGGTGTGGGACCCAGTCAGCCAGCCGGAACTCCCCAGCCACCGGAACCCGGAAGATTTCCGGATCGGGAGAAGACCCCTGTTCCGCAACGGACACATTCCTCCCAGGTTCGACGGAAGAGCACAGAACGGTCGGCTAGGTCAGGACGAGGGCAATCACCAAATCCGGATCGGGGCAGGACATCAGCTCGGTCCAGAACACCGGAGAGGGCCAGGACTCCAGCACGGATGAGGACGCCGGATCGGACGAAGTCTCCGGATCGGGGTAAGGCACCCATGTCGCCGGCCGCTCCATCACCTGCTCCGGAGTGCATGATCGTGGAGCAATGGGCACCTGCACCCTCACGAGCAGTGTCCGCCAGAGGTCCACGAGCGACTTCAGCTTCCACCGGCCGAAACAGGGAGAGAACCACCGAAGGCGACCCCTCAGCCGTCCAGCGCCCTCGGAAGACGAAGAAGGCTTCCAGACCAGCGCGATCCGGATCGGGTGACGGATCGGAGGAGGATCCGTCCACCGCAGGAGACTCTGAGGAGGAGATCGCCCCTTCCCCAAACATGCGAAGGGTATTTACGAGGCTGCAAGAGCGTCGACTTTTGACCCCCGGGGGAGGTTCCTCCGCCATCAGCGGACCCGCGAGTCACACCAAGGACGAGACGGCTTCGAAGAAGCATCGCACCAGCTAGGGTAGGCTTAGGCAGACAGCTGTAGTTAGATCAGAATTAGGAAAAGCAGGAATAGGCAGATTTTGACTTTTGGCGAACTTGTAATTCAAAATTCTGTCAGCGCAAAAAGCGGATCGAGATCCGGAATTTCCGCAAAGGGCGAAGTTCCGGATTTCTCGCAGTTAGGGGTTTTCTGAGGGCGGCCAACTTCGCCGCCACCTTCAGTTAGGGATTACAGCCTCTACTTAAGGCTGAATAAGGGACAGGAGAAGGGTTCCCTTCTCCATTGTTGTATTGTGTTGCTTCCCACTCAATAAAGCTCTAGTTCTCAATCTATTCTGACTTGTTTTGTGCACGGACTGTTAGGAGAATGTTGCAGATCTAGAGGGAATGAATGAGTAGGAAGTACGGATAGAACAAAGGAGAGGAAACCCGGATCGGATCCGACTGCAGTACTATGGCTCCTTTCTGAGTGTAGTGGGAAGGAAACCTCATTATTCCGGATGTCTGGGTAACGCCCATGTGAGATAGCCGTTGTTAGGACTGGGTAAGATCAGGGAGGTGCCGGACTTACGCCATCCGATCTTCTGAAGAGGTCTCACTGTCCTTGGGCGGGACAATCCGGAAAGTGGTACGGATCGCCCAGTTATCTCAGACTTAGTAGAGCCTAAGTTCGCTGTAGCCGGATCGGTCTGTCGGAAGGAGGAGAGAAACCGGAACGGTTAGGATTCCGGTCCGGAGGATCTCTCCGGCGTGTAGTGGGAAGGAAACCTCATTATTCCGGATGCCTGGGTAACGTCCATGTGAGATAGCCGTCGTTAGGACTGGGTAGGATCCGGAGGTGCCGGACTTACGCCATCCGATCTTCTGAAGAGGTCTCACTGTCCTTGGGCGGGGCAATCCGGAAAGTGGCACGGATCGCCCAGTTATCCCGGATTGACAGATCTCCGGCCGAAGCTTGACCTTTCTGTCGTTGTAGTTCCGGTTCACCATCCGGGTTCTCTGTGTGACCTGCCAGGAAAGATTAGGCCGATCCGGACTGGTTGTGAGAGAATCCGGATTATGACCATACAGGGACGTCTTCGCCGGATGAACCCAATCATCAATGGAGGTAGGATGTAGGTAGGTAGACATTGAGGAGAGAGGAATGTAGGAGTAAGACTTATTGGTAGAGGTTCAATCCGGAAGGCAAGTCCCGGGATAAGGACTTCCAAAGGGCCATCCGGATCCGGAAAGCCGATCCGGCCGGTGGCCGACTTTCGAGCAGGAAAAGAGGGTCCTTGACATCCTGCACTTCACAGAATCCCTGGACGATACTCGGATCATCCGGACAGACCGGATTAGGCACTGAAAAGCGCCTATCCGGAACTTTTGGTGTCCGTGTGCTCCCACAGCCGGCATCAAATTCCGTTTTTTGGAGCAGCCGAAACACAAAAGGGTTGAGATAATTAAAAGGGACATGGAGGTTGCTATTCGACAGGAAGTGGATGGCCCCGAGTTTAGCGGTGATAGGAATCTTGCGGGGTTCGATTCATGGGTGAAGAATAAGGCCCAAAATGGTATTTTCAACCTCAAGCAATTGGTTGAGAACATGTTCCCGGAGGGCGAAACAGGCGAGGTGTTGAGCCCTCGAGCTGTAAGAATCCGGGAAATATTTTTGTGGTGGGATCCCGTGGCCAAAGGATTGTCCAAGACGGCCTCCAAAATAAGGGTGAAATTGGAAGGCGGAGAAATTGGAGAAGTGGCTAAGGGTGTCGGGCCCATGCCAACTATTGTGGATTCCCGATACGGCAAATGTCGTGAGTTTGAAGAGCATAAAGAAGGTGGGGGGTTACGGGAAGGTGAGGAAGGTGAGGATCGAGGGCGACGATCGTCTCCCACCGGAGATTACGTGGGCTGAAAAGACCCCAAAGACGTCGGATAGGCAAAAAGCTCGTATCCAAGTAAGTGCAGAGGCATGCGTTTTAAAGAGCACGCATCCAGGTTTCATCAAGTTTTGGTTAATCAACAGTGTGTCCAATGCGGGCTATACACTATGGTGGAACGGGGGCACTCTACGAGAGATGTTCATTCGGGATAGAGCCCACCGCCCAAATGCCAACATTTTGACAATGGACGCAACCGAATGGCAACTCTATGACCAAGTCCAAAAGTTCCGGGCGAAGAGGGTAAAGTTGGCTTGGACATTGTTATGGATCATGGAGGCTTTGCACGCTGCAAATGTGCAACACAACGATCTATCCATTGACAACATTATGTTGCATTGGGAATCGGACGGGAGCCTCAAGATTGGGGTGTGCGATTGGGGATGTGCAACGCATTCGGGTGAGGATGTCCTATCGCTATGGCATGCGGAAACCGTAGAAGCGAAGGAAAAATTGAGGAAGGAGAAGTTTTGGGTGGCGCCGGAACTGTTTTACATCCAAAACATGAGACACCATGATCCCGATGTATATTACACCGCGGAGGCTGAGTGTTATGCGGTCGGCATGATTGCTCGACAACTTTGCAACGATGGTGATGACCGAATTCTCTTTGTCAATGAAGGAAGGAAAATTTGGGATGTCACTTTGAGTGCATTGACATGCGAGAACGTGTCCAACCGCATTTCATTGACCATCGCCAAACTACGGATGCAGATGCCGTTTGTGGGGTGGGATGAGCCGATAGACTGCTGGAGAACTGAGGTTAAGGATAGTGTTTAGTCTGTTTAGTTCTTTAGGCAACATCGTAGGGGTTAAGGTAGTATGCGTGTATCATTGATATGGACAACCTTGTATATTTTTTATATCTTTACGATATACTTGTTTTAATACAACGCGGTTTTTTTCTTCTTCTACATATCATTGTTGGCTTTAATCACATTTTTCCTAAACTACTTCCATCCATCCATATTCCACTATACCCAAACCATTAAAATTTAACCCAACAAACATATGATGTTGACTGCATTTGTCTGTTAATAGTATCAGTCGACGGCAATGGTCGACTGCTACAACTGCAGTCGACTATCTTCGTCGACGGCAACATAGCAGTCGACTATCAACCATGGTCGACTGCCAATGTAGCAGTCGACTACCATGGTCGACTGCTATGTTGGCCGTCGACGAAGATAGTCGACTGCTACATTGGCAGTCGACTACCATGGTCGACTGCTATACAGGCAGTCGACGGTGGTAGTCGACTGCTACATTGGCAGTCGACCAAGGTAATCGACTGCCTATATGGCAGTCGACCATGGTAATCGACTGCCTATATAGCAGTCGACGGTGGTAGTCGACTGCTACATTGGCAGTCGACTACCATGGTCGACTGCTACATTTGCAGTCGACCATTGTAGTCGACTGCTGAGTTAGCAGTCGATTAAGTGGTCGACTGCCTATATAGTAGTCGACCACTTAGTCGACTGCTACATTAGCAGTCGACCATTGTAGTCGACTGCTAAGTTAGCAGTCGATTAAGTGGTCGACTGCCTATATAGCAGTCGACCACTTAGTCGACTGCTACATTAGCAGTCGACTACAATTGTCGACTGCCTATATAGCAGTCGACCACTTAGTCGACTGCTACATTAGCAGTCGACCATTGTAGTCGACTGCTGAGTTAGCAGTCGATTAAGTGGTCGACTGCCTATATAGCAGTCGACCACTTAGTCGACTGCTACATTAGCAGTCGACCATTGTAGTCGACTGCTGAGTTAGCAGTCGATTAAGTGGTCGACTGCCTATATAGCAGTCGACCACTTAGTCGACTGCTACATTAGCAGTCGACCATTGTAGTCGACTGCTAAGTTAGCAGTCGATTAAGTGGTCGACTGCCTATATAGCAGTCGACCATGGTAGACGACTGCCTGTATTGATGTCGAAATAATTACTTATCTAAAAAAAAAATCCCATTAGTAAAAAAAAATTTCTACAGTAACGTCCGTTTGGCGTCACACCCTGGACGTGACGCGATGTGACGCCGTCACGTCATTCGTGACGGGACGTGACGCGTTTAGGCCGCGTCACGTCCATTTGTACATCCCTGGCTAGAAGAATACATTTTAGCCTTCTCCTTGTCTTGAACAACTTCCACCAATGTATCCTCAAAATCCTCCTTAATTCCACCATTTTCCTCTTCATCTGACATTGGATCAATCTCCTCCCTAACCCAACCACCTAAAGGTGCAATAGAGACCTTGACTCTATTATCTACGGGACCATAGGTGATAGAAGGTTTGTGTCCTCCCCAATCTACTACGGCGTTAGACATCCTTAACCAAGGTCGCCCTAACAAAATGGGGAATGCATCCTTATTGTCGTGCATTTTAATGACTTGGAAGGTCACAATGTATTCTTCACCTCCCGTGTTAAGCCGACAATCTTTGATAATCCCCACCGGAACCACCGGACTTTGATTGGCCATATTAATCACAAATGGCGACAGACCCGTCAAACTTAAGTCCAATTTCCGCATAGTGTGCTCGGGTAGAATATTGAGACTACTTCCACCATCCACCAAAACATGAGGAACCACCTTGTCCACTATTGTTACTTCAATCTCCACCGCCTTGACTTCCCGAGTTCTTCCTTGCATTTGGACCCTTGCCGACACTCCAGTCTTTGGCCTCTTGGCCCTCCTATTCACGGGCATCCCGTCCTTCAAAGTTTTCCTAGCTACCGGTGAAATTTCTAACAATTGGCCAAAGGTGATATCGGCCTTTAGTGAGCTAAGGTCGGCCCAAAGGTCGTATCCATCTACTCTATCGGCCTTAGGCCTTCTAACACTATCAAACTCCTCTACGGGAATGCCCGGACCTTCCCACTCTCCTACATCACCACCCTCTAAATCATGGATGACATTAGACCTCTCCCTCTCATTGGCAATTTCATTTTCTCTCTCTAATGCCTTAGTGGCCTTCCTAGCCTCTCTAGTTACATTCTCCAAATCCGAAAAATAAGGAATTTCCCCCAATGGATTTTCCTCTTCTTCCTCCTCCTCCTCTACTTCTAATGGTGCATTACCCCTCATTGCTCTAGTGGTAACGGCTAATGCCGGAGCCTTATGCACAATTTCCTCCTTAAGACTTTTTAACTCGTATGAAATGGAGTTAGCATGTGGAAGACATGAACCTTGACCATTTGTGGATATTTCTAAATTTACCGGAACGGTAGAAGAATCCATAAATCGGACATCTTGAGATGTAGACGGTCCCATTTGTTTAGGTGATTGTGTAACTTGCCCCGAAAGATTCGTATTCCCATCATAATAGAAGTTAGAAGGTTTAAGGGTATTATTACCTTCATTTTGTGAACCCCTCGTATTCTCTTGATCCGGTTGGGTTGGGTTAGTTGGAGGGTTCGGTGCTCCACTTACCTTGTCCGGATGACGACATTGGTTAGAAGCGTGTGGCCCCCCACAATTATTACACACTTGACCTTGGTTTTCGGACCAATATTGCCCTATGACGTGGTATCTACCACAAAGATGGTGAAAATCCTTTTTTTCGGTACTTTGGTTAGTTTGTCCACGTGGCGGAGGGCCCCGATTATTCCCTTGGTTTTGATTCGGACCCCTTAAGTTTTGTTGATGCCCATTATTGTTCGTTCGTTGATTGCGGTTCGGCCCGTTTCTACAAAATTGTAGTGTATGACCGTGTTGTTGACAATTAGTGCACCAAAATCCCGATGTGTGGTTTCCCGACTCTATTTGAGGTGGAGGACCGGGTTGTTGATTTTTGATCAACAATGCCATTTGGTCCGTTAGATTTTGAAATTGTTTTAACATTGTCTCTTGGAACCCTAGTTGAGTAGCACCTAGTCATTGCTCTATCTCTTCAATTTGAGGGTCTACCCTAGGGGCCGGTAATGCTAACATGGTTGGGGGGGCCGTTACCGCTAAGGGAATTGAGGCCGCTTCAATGGCGACATATGGAGGGCGATTATGCGGCCTAATCGGGTCCATTCCCGTCTTAGGCAGGAGAGGGATGAATTGAGGGATCAACTCATCCTCTTTCCTCCATAGCCGCTCATAATCCCTCTCAATATGTTCCATATCCCTAGCGGCTACCTTAGCCTCGGCTAGGGTGCGAGGGTTCCTTTGTAATACACCCCTAATTGTAGTCGCTTTAACAAACCCTCTCATGAAAAATTGCATTAAAGTATCATCGTTGAGTAAATCACCTACCCACCTTGCGCATACCCAATCAAATCTTCTAATGTATGCGGAAATCTCTTCATCTCTTCCTTGCCTCATTGTCATTAAGGCTCTAAAAGCCATACTTTGACCGACTTCGGGTCGAAACTCATTAAGGAACTCCCGTTGTAATTGGTCTCACGTTTGGAAGTGGCCCTCATCGTGGTCTCTATACCACTCATAGGCTTCCCCCTCTAAAGTTGTAGGGAACCAAACTAGCCAATATTGTTGGTTTGTAATTAGTGAGCTAATTACCCTCTCAGCGAACCTCTCCATATGTCTAGACGGGTCTTCATCTTTAGTCCCGTAGAACTTCGGGAGGTTCGAAGGTATGTCTAACGAAGGTAACTCTTGAGGTATGATTATTGGTAGGCCTCGCGGCCTAACCAATGGATCGATGGGGGGGGGATTGGTAATATGGGAGGTGGAATTCCACCTCCCCCTAAATCATCCATGGTGTTTTGTGGTCCTCCTTCACTAGATTCTCTAGAGCTTACACTACTCTCTTCTCTAGTCCTATTAGGTTCTTCCACTAATTCTTCACTCAATAGGGAAGGAATATCTCCTTCCTCTAGTCGAGTAGTGACCGGAGATACTTCTACCAATGGTTCACCCCTAAAGCCACCCTCTACACTAGTGCCTACCCTTTCTACCACTTCCTCTATATTAGAAGATCTTCGTTTAGTAACATTTTTCTTTAGTCCTAATGCTAACTTAGGTTTCTGGGACCTCGTGTATCCTTGCATCCATCATTCACCGTTCAACCCTCACATTGACCAACCAAAGCCTCACAAGTTCTCTCTTTAATATTTCCGCTTAGTTCGTGTGATCATTGTTTTGGAGGTGAGGAAATAGAGACATACAATTTTCAATGAACAATCCCAATAGGGGATGGAAAACTCATGTTAGTTTCAGGATTAGTGCGAGTATCACCTCGTCACACCCCCTTACGCTCAACACTTGCAACAAGACTCTTCGTGAGGGGCTGACCATTCTTGGGTACCGTGCTTGGAATCGAGGTTCACCCTTCGATTCCTTGCACTATACGTCCAAGTTTGGAATTACCCTCTCCGTTCGTCACAACAAAGACAATTACGAAAATCCTTTTTTAATTTAATATTTTTTCAATTGGAAGAGATTTTGCTTACCTCAAGCTCTCGCTTCCTCCTGTTTTGTTAGCTCTCTCCCCTCGATCGAATTGCTAAACATACAACACTCAAAATAATTGTAATTTAAAAAAACACTAAAACCCTCTAGTTTAAAAACTTTAAACTCTCACAACCGAGTGAGTATTTAAAGTTTGAGATCCTAATTCTTTAATTATCCCTCTACCTCTTAATTTTCTAGTGCGGGTCCTATTAAGGTGATCTTCGTTATGCCATCCCAAGAAGGTTTAGTAGGCGCACCTTTGCCGTGCTCCTTCCTCAAATTGAAATTGCATGAAATAAATACTAAATTCAAACCATACCTCTCACGAGCGCTCCGTCCTTTAATCGATCTTCACGTTTCGCCTCTCCTACCGCCTTCCAAGACTTCCGTCGCCCGCTCTCCAAGCTCCAAGCTCCAAACTCGAAACTCCCGGCGGACGCACCATTTATGTCACCAAAAATCCTCCACCCTTCGATTTCGTCCTAGCCCGAGTGGAAAAGTTTATAATGACATGTAGAGACTTCTCTCTTTGTGATCCAATATATAATTCCAATCTACCCTTGGAATGTACACAACTTGATTAACACCACACTATGTAGTTTTACATTCCTTAATGTCGGGCAAGGTTATATCCTTAGCCTTTTCTAATGTCCACCCGGCCGCTTTGGCCACGCATGCCTTCAAAGATATCCCTCTTGTGAATCGAGTCCTTGCCGTCGACTCCACACTACTACATGAGTTCTCGCTTATTGATTCCGTGCTATCACATGTCATCGTGGTTGATTCCGTATTGGTACATGACACTTCGCTTGTGGATTCCATGAGCACATAGGCTTTAAATACAAGTATTAAAAAATACTTATATACTTATCCTTGCCCTTCCTTCTCTAAGTTCTTCTTGATGTAAATCTCTATCAATGTCTTCCTACTAAACTTTAGAATAGTATAACTCCCATCCAACTTATGTTCTTCAAGTGAAATTTGGTACACTTGTTAAGTACCTTATCAAAAATCTCCATACCAAATTTTGGCACAAACAGAGTTCATATGCAAAAGTTATGCATGAAATTCTAACTCTAACTACTTAGTATGAATGCTGTGATAAAGCATCCGGTCATTAAAACTCTAATAACTCCCAACTCCTACGTCCAATCAATATAAAATTTTGACACAAGATAGATATATAAGTTGAGAAGGTAGTGTCAAATTTTGGTATCCATATCTATAACCCTCTAAGAGGTACATATTTTCAAACTTTGCTGCTTTGTTCCTAGACACCCTCCCCTTCAACTTTTAATAACTCTTTCATCCCAATGACTGAAGTTCTCAAATTTTTACCACAACTCCCATACTTTATAATAAACAATCCCTCAAATTTTCATACCCATTGAACACTTTGATCATCCATAATTGACAAATCTCTCACTATAAAGTTCTGCTCAAGTTCATAACTAATAAGACACTACAAGTAATGCACCTAGTACAATCTAGTCACTCTAAATGCCACAAGTTTAAACAAGTTTGAACTCTCTCACTTCAATATGAATCTCAATGCAACAAGTTGAAGTTTACAATCAAATTTCAAATTCCTTAAACCCAATCTACTTCTAACAAGAGGTCAATCCCTCTTCAAGGCTAAATAACCTTGGCTCTTCTCCTAAGAACTAAGCACACACATGTGCTCCTATCTTGCTTCCCACACACCCACACTTATAACCCGTGGGGTGCTTAAGGAGCACGAAGGAAAGAGAAGATGAGTGAGGGAAGAATGAGGGATTATATAGTGAGTTGAAAGGGAGAGAGGGCATGAGATAAGGATAGGGTGAGAGGATTAGAGCCTCCAATCACAACCCCTTAACCTTCTCCTTCTAAGTAGGGACTCATCCCATCCACAAGGCTCTCGATAAGCCTTCGAAATCTCCTCCTACTTTGTAGGCTCTCATCTAATCTCCTAAGCCTTCCTCCCTCAAATGATCAACAAAGATCCTAATTCAAACATTTAACTAACATTGGCTTTCTACCTACCACACTTTACCAAGGTATGTCCTCATACTACTTAAATCCACTCCACACAAGCCTAATGCTTCAAACTTAGCTTTCTTCAAGCTTCACTCTTTTTATATTTTTGTGAATAATCATAAATCAACAAAACACTACTTGTAATGTTTTACAAGTGTTAACAACACATGTGGACATCAATTTGGGCTCACACAGGACCTTAACGATTTGGAGTGGGCCAACAAAGTCGGACTTCAACCAGTTTTCTCCACCAACTGGACTCGTGTGGTACCGCGGAAGAAGCTGTTGGAAGAGTTTGTTGTTGGTGTTCGAGTGCTGGGCCCAGAGCGGATTGTGGTGCTCATTCGCGGACGAGAGCTTACCTACACCGCCGAGAACATCGCACAGATTCTTAGGTTTTCTCACATTTCACCTCATACTACTCATACCCCTATGATAAACCTCTCGCAACAGGAATGGGACAAAGAGATTTCTGCATATTTTTCAACGGACGAATGGAATGAGGACCAGTCCGGGTATCCAGTTAGGGACGCCCCTGGACGTTGGTCATCCAGGTTCAGAGCAATTAATGAGGCAATACGGATGCGTAAAAAACACTCATACATTGGTCGTCAGCTCCTTGCGGAAACATTGACGTCGCATTACAATCCTCCCTTCAACTGGGCCGCAACCTTATTAGCATATATTGAAAAAGAGTTAGATAATATTCAAAAATGACGTATCAAATTTTCTTTTCTAGGACAATGGATTGAACTCTTGCTCCGCGAGGTTTTCCCACCAACTGAAGGGGACGATGACGATGACGATGTGGACGTCTCTGACGAGGGACGTCCGTCTAGTGCCGCCGCTTCTGATCAACCTCCAGACGGGGCGTTGCTAGGGCATGAGCGTAGAGCGTAGAGCGTACATTTTATGAATTTCGAGCGGAGAGGTTTTATTTTTAGGAATAAAATTTCCAAAAATAAAATTTTACTATTTTAAAAAGTATATTCATCAAAATATTCGAATATTTGAGACTTATGACCGTGGAATTTAGTGCCCATAACCGTGCAAAATGGGTTTGACATATGCAAAACATTTATCTGTGACCGAGTTTTGGAGGAAATAGATGACTTCATTGAAGAGATCTACAAGGACACATGTTCACGGAACACCACAAGTGAAGGACAAGTACAAGTGATTAATAAATCTAACATAGTGAAAAAATTATATATATATATATATATATATATTTATATATACGTATTCACTAAATTGTGAAATTACATAGAGTGACGTGTATCATACACGTTTATGAAATAGAACATATATATGAGACTAAGATCTGCTGAACCTGCTGAATTTAAACTGTAGCATGGGCTAAGATCCCCCTTTCAAGAATTGTTTTCACCTCATTGAAGCTGAGGGTAGGCGCATGCATGAAGAGGTCATGGTCACCCTCTAGTTTGCAGACTTGAACGTAGAGATAGTAAAGATGCTTACAAGGTCGGAATGGACACCCGCGTCTACCCAGCTTAGCCATTGTTTCTTTGAACGCCGGGCAATTGCAATCTGGGTAGGCACTGATTGAGAGATGGTAAACTGATTCCGTGGGAGCTGGTTTTGATTGCAAAGTTACAATGCATCCAAAACCGGGTTGAGGTATCATTACTACCTTCAGAATACTTGCCTTCATTGCTCTAGCGGAATCAATGTTCTGCATGTGCTTCGAACTGGCACAAGTGATTGAGCGGCGCATGTTCTTTGACTTTCGTGTTTTTGGATAAACGTCCGCATTATCTGGCATTGGAACCTGTGACAAATCCGGTGGTGGTGCTGAACTGTTGAACGTGCGGCTCATAGGAACGCTTTGCTTTTGGGGAAGTTGAAATCCCGCATTCTCCAACGCCTCAATCTCGGAACGTGTGAGATTCGTCCCTATCTTCACAGGCCAAACCGACGGGATGGGGGGTCGTTCCTCGTAATCCGAAAATGGCTCTATCCATCGTCGACGATGCCCCTTCACACACCTCTCAATATCGTCAGCACAAAAAAAAAACTGCTCCACCACCTTTTGGTTACCATTTTGAGGGTGGGTCCAAAGGCCAGTGTATGTGGGAGCTGGGGTGCTCTTCCCATTTTGGACGATACGGGATGTACACTTCTTTCGAGTGACAGCCATCTGCGCCCAACAAGCCTTCGCAGAAACCTTATTAAGTCGGGCAATGTGCCATAACTTCTCATTCACACGAGTCTCCTCCACGGCCGTCACCCGTCCAATATCTATGCCAGTTGAGGCAAGGGGTTGTGCTGGGCGTTCCATTTCCACGTGAACTTCCTCATGGATGGTACTCAGATTTTGAGCACGAGCACGTGTCACCCTCCGACCCACACGAGGACAGGAAAAATTAACAGTGTCTGGCCTATGAGTTTCTTCTTCGGCGCCAAGGGGAAGATCCGGCTTCCGTTTCCTCGACCCAAAAATCTCAGCTCCTTCGAGGTGTGCGTCTCGAGTACAAAAATCTTCGGCTCCGGGCATGTTCAAGACGGCTGCGTTCAGGGAAGTCGGATCCCCGGTTCGGTGAACCCGGCGTTGGGCTGTCCGAAGTCGAAGTTCTTCTCTTGAGGGTCCAGAGCCTCCCGCTCCACCTTTGAGGTATTGATAGTACCCCACCACTTGCAGGAATGCTCTAACGTAATCGTCGACGGTTGCCACGTAGAGATCGCCACCCCTATTGCCGGACGCTTGCAACCATTTGTTGTGAACGGTCTCAGCAAGGTTGCAAGAGGGCATTTCAGCTAGTTCATCCGGAGAAAATTTCTTCTCCTGTACGAAGGCAATTGGTTAAGAAATGTGCGGGAACTCAATTGAGCAAGGAGGCGTAGTGGTGGGCCATGCCATTTAAAAGTAAACGATTGAATATTGTTAAGGGTTTAGGGTAGACTCAAAGAAAAGGATGCAAACTTAAAGAATTAAACAATTTGAATGAAAGAGTGTATACTTACCAATTCCATGAATCCACCCCACTGCCTGTATCGGAAATGCCAAAACGCAAGCCAATGGTTCAAATGGTGGAGGCCAGCGTCAGAGGTGGCACCCGAAGATGTCCACCAGGCCTTGATTGCCAAGTAACGTGTTTCAGCCTCTACCACAGACCGTGCATCTTTGTATTGCATACACAATTTCTTGTGTTGATCTTGCAATTCGTGCACGATGTATTGTTTGGTGTGTTTTTCGAGGGATTGCACCCAATGGAAATAACACGTTCGCTCGCGGCCTTCCATGGGTATCTTTGGGTCTCCGGATCCGTAGATGATACGCACAGCGTTCCAATTGGCTTGAGCACTATCCGCCATGAAACCTTGGAACTGCGGCTTGTGTATTCCATGCCTACCCATGACGTGGTTAAGGTTCTTCCAAAACACGAGTTGAGCATCTTTGTCCTCGGACTGGAAATCACAGCAAGCAATGGTGAGTACACGCTGGTAAGAGGAGTCGTACACGTGGCAGGCCATGGTGGTCTAGTTGGCAACTCGTTTGACGTGATCAAACATCATCCATGAGTGCTCTAAATCGCCGCTAGGTTGCATTCGGCGGACAAGGTCAACACCGCTGCCAGGTCCAACCTCGGACATCTTGAATATGAAGACCTTGTCTGAGTCGTCACCTTGGCCTGGAAACATGTTTCGTTGCACGTAGGCCCAGTTGCTAAGCCCTCGCAGCTTAGTGATGCCATCAAGAACGCCGAATCTGCGTAGATACTTGAAAGTGTAGACACGGTATTTTAAGTTAGGGGAGTTGAGCTCCTTGCAGCATTGAAAGATAGGCTCTAGTTGTTCCAGAGAAAGTAAGGTGGGAGGGTCGTCTTCTTCGCGGAGTAAGACGTTACCTAAAACATCCTTGCTAGTTTCCAAGAGTATTTTGGAAATGGTAGCTTGCGGGTTGCGCTCAACATGTTGTTCGATAAAATCGTCTATTATCTTCCGCGTGCCCCTATAGTCTCCTACCTTGACAGGATGTTTATGGTTGCCTACATGGACGCAAGCACGCTCTTGCGTATCATCTCCAAAAACGTAGAAGATTTTTGCATCACAAGAGGCTACACAAACAGGAGGTCTTTTACAGATCTTACAGACTATTGTTGAAGTCGGAGGTGGAGCTTCTGCAATAGGGAAGACATCTTTGGAAGCACCTTCGAACTCGACCTCGTTCACTCCAGGTGCGTGTCCAGGCCGATGCAGAAACCCACAATCGGGATTGTGGCATTGAAGATGACCTACACAGTTAGACGACCGGAATGACAGCCCCAGCGTGTTACTGATGTTAGTAGTCATAGTCTTTGTCCACATATGGCCATCATAACGTTTGTCCATACCTTCCATAGATTTAGCATTCTTCTGGACGGCAGATGGAAGGGTGGGAGGAAGAATGAAGATGACATCCCCATTGAACGACGGTGGTAGGAAATCTACGTTCTCAGTACGGATGGAATCATAGTTTAGTTTTTTAAGAAGTGACTTGCTTCCAGGCATACTAACTAGGGAACGAAGTGATGGAAGAATGTTTATGGGTTTTGTAGTTTGCGAAGGTATAATGAAAGGAGTAGTCCTACGTGAATCTTGGGAAGAAGATGGAGATGGACGCTTAGCACTAGACCTGAATGATGGATGGGAAGGCCTCCCCTCATCATCAGTAGAATCGGACAAATCGATGCTAACGCGGAGACCTGGTTCGATCTTGACACGAGACAGTAAGGGGGGTTCAGTGCAGAGGGTTGAGGAACTGCGAGGAGTGAGTAGGACTGTAGGAGCGTTCGCGGACTCTGACAAGCCATAGACGCGATACCTTCCGGGCTTGAGTTTCCAAACGCGAGCATTATTGTCTAACGTTTCGGGCTGAACGTATATGGAATAAAGGACAGTTCGAGTTTCCAGATCGACAACATCTGTCTCTAACCACAAGCTATCAGCATCGAAACCGTAACGAATGGACAGCCACTGGGGAGTGAGATCAGCAGTTCCATCAGGGCCAGGAGGTATGCATGTAGGAATAAGAGATCCAGGAGAAACAAGTTCGATGGCATCGAGGAGTGGAGCTTGGACAGCAACGGAAGACATTGAGAAACAATTTGACAATGGTATGTGAAAAGGAGATTGCAAGAGGGGGATCGAAAAGAAACAATGGTATATATACATGAAAGTTTGAAGAAGTCGTTAAACATCCTAGACATGCACAGAATGTAGTCAGAAAATGTTTGGTTTATTTAGGAAAATATAAAGAATATGTATGAACAGTATTCTGAACAATAGATCATGGAGTGCCCGACGAAAATGGGGCCTCTCGCTTATGGGGCCCTTTGCCATATTTGTCACCGTCATGTTTATGACAATGGTCAATCCCTAAACTACGAGAAGCAGTGCATCCTGCGCAATCGAGTTTCTGACTTTTGGCACTTCTTAATATGGATCTAGAGTAAGCGCCCGGTTTAATAACCCCTGCTCTAGAATAGGCATGAGTCCGTAAAGTAAGCTTGTTCTCTTTGAATGTTGCATGAACTGCCTGCAAAGATGGAGGCGTTGGTTTAGGAGTGTGAACGACGACCACCGGAGGAACTGAGCAGTCCGGTGGGTTGGCAATCTTCATGTTGTTGACGTCTGCTGAACCATCGATGGTGTGAATTTCAGATGAACTAGGAGCAACCAATGGAGCAAGGCTTGGGAGACGTGAGTCAGTACCCATTGGAGAAGAATATGATGAGATGACATGAAGGAAAAGGGTACCAACAATCGAGTACTATATACACCTTGGGTGGACACAAATACCCGAATATTTGACAACCTATTGGATCAAATAATAGTCAATATTTATTCATGTAAATTATGGACAACCTGTCTCATGTAGGATTATAATGTACTCCAGTAATAGTCATTACTTTATGTCCACTAAATATGATACATGTCAGTATAGACTAATTTTTCTATGGACCAAAAAATAACTCCCTGATAGCCCAATATATGCTATGACGAAGTGCTGAAGGTAAACCTTAAAGGTGTATGTACCTTTTATGGAATAATATGACATTTTGGAAAAAAATGGAGGCCGTCATTGTCAGGAGAGATGCGTAAATATATCGACAATTTTGAAATAGATTAGTAATTGATGTCAGTGTTGTCAGTGATCTAATCTCAGTCCAATCTAATCTAAACTTCATGCTCTTCATTTTGAGAGTATTTCCGGATTATTTTTATAAACAATGAGAATACATTCTTTATTGGTTGCTTGTTATGATTCCTTATATGTTAACTTTTAGCTAATCCCAACCTATAAATCAGGTGAGACACAAACACACTAATATTCCATCCCATAATCTCGTTGCACATAATCCTGATACACAAAGGAGGGAAGTGTAGGGTGAAGGCGGTTCAGTTACATGACAGGGTCTTCGACGACAGAGTTAGTGAAACCGAAGGCGAAGAGGAGAAGGAAGGCACTTTTCTCAAGCAGGAAGCAAATAATTGCATCTAGGATGCGACAACAAAAACAAAGATATGATAGCCTAAATAGCACAGTGAAGGCATTGGAATTTTCCCCAGACCGAACACGGTCAAGGTCTCGTATACAGACAAGCCAAACGTATTGCGGTGAAGATATTGATAGCAAGGGAGTTGGAGTGGGTACGACCACACAAGTGGAGTTGCCAATATCACGTGATCTATCGAGAATTTGCGAGACCCAGGTATGAACCTCGAGTGGATGTTAACATATATGCAGTAGAAAATTAGTGTTGATTTTCTGAACTTGAAAGTGGTTGTGAAGCTTAGAATGGTTTGATGTTAGGGGAAGGGGGTGGATTTTATGTTGGTGGAATAGTCTGTGAGGTCAAGAGGGAGGTCCCTGAGGGGCTGTCCCTAAGGCAAGGAAATTTGATTTTATGGTTCTAGTTAATGCTAGAAAATTCTAATGTGAGGGGCATTAGTTGGTCTCTTTTCAAGTTGTGGTTCATAAGTTAGTGTTGGTTTTTTGAAATTGAAAGTGGTTGTGATGCTTAGGTAGTGGAAATATAGGGTTAAGCAATTGTTAGGATTGACAGATTCAATGTTGTTTCGTGACTCTATGGGTGGTGGTGCACGGCCGTTCTTAGTTGCTGGAGTAATTTGACTGGTTAATTCCATTAAAGAGCGAGAACTGAGCCTGCTAACTAGTTACGGGATGGAATATCTACTTTGGGGCCAAATTTTTAAAGGGACTATCGAGGTCTAGACGCAGAAAGTTTGAGACAAAAGAGCTCTGTGATGCTCTCAGATGTTCTTGGCCGCACAAGCATTACACTGATTTATCAATTTGGAAATAACCTGGGCCGATATGCCGGGGTTATCTTCTGAAATTCCTTCGTGACGGTGATAGATCATTGGAATTAATTATCTTCAAGGGGATATTACTGGTAAGGGCGACTCATCAGATCGGGTTGACTAAGTCCAATCGATTGAATGGTCCGATGTAGTTTTTGAATGTAGCTTATCCTCAGAACTAGCTTAGATCTAGGGTTTGGGTCGCCATCTTCATCTTTCTTGGGTTGCAGATCGGTTTTCGAATCGAAGGAGTTGAGGGTGAGGCGTTGCGAGGCATAGCTAGGAGAGCAAGAGCAGGAATCATGGCTGGAGGCAAGGTTGCGAGAGGAGGAGGAAGACAGGGCAAGCGAGGCCGCGATGGCGAGGGATATCAGATTGCGGGAGCAGAGGGAGCGGTCCTAGGATCCGAGGTTGAAGGAGAGGACGACGAGAGCCTGGACGAAGAGGGAGGAGGAGCAGTGGGAGGTGACGGCGAGGGTGAATGCGAAGAAGAGGACGATCAGGTGAGCCTCGCGGAGTTTGTGGGGTCTGTTGGGAGATTTGTGGGGTTTGTGGGGTTTGTTCGCGGGGTTTGTTGGGAGGTTTGTTGGGAGGTTTGTCGGGGGTTTGTTACGAAAAATAGGAGAGGGAGAGGAAGTGCTTTCTGCTCCGAAAGCACTTCCGAGGACCCCCCCTCCCCCGGGGTCGATGCATCCTACACCTGCAGCTGAGCCAAGAGTGTGATTGAGGTCCCGCCCAAGGGGGTTTCAGCTTCGACCTGTGTCGCCGAAATGCGCTTTTGGAGAAGCAGGGCACCAAAATGCAATCGTCGGCGTCATTTTAAGGTTATTCCCATAGTCTCCCGCAATTTGATTCCGTAAGGAGATAAATATGTGTATGGATGTTATTCACCTTGCAATTACTCATTCTGAATAATAAGGACGTTTCTCTATGAAAAACATGAGTGTAAAAGATAAGAATGAGGTCCACACCAACAAGTTTATGGAAATTAACGTTTTCCAGCTTAAATGAAAATCAATTTCTTGGTTCTGGAATAGAGGGGCGGTCAAGTCCTTCTCCTCATATTTCAGCTTAGGCCCTACAATTGTGCTGGTTGTTTGACTTTTGTTTCTGAGGGAAATTCTATGCGGATGTGAAATGCCATATTTCTATGTTAAATGATGATAAATATCATTACTGAACTCCATTTGTATTTGTGTCGATTCCCCTTGTGGTCTCATTCATGTAATCCTTACTGTCATCCTGCCTTTAAGTGCTCAACAAATTTCTGAAAGTAATTCATCAACTTATTTCTTGTGAATGTGTTACAGTTGGACGATGTTATTGACTTGGTGATACCTCGAGGGAGCAATCAACTAGTGGCTCAAATCAAGGCATCCACCAAGATCCCTGTTCTTGGGCATGCAGGTCAGAAATCATTATAAACGTTTAGAACTGCATAGAAAAAACGTTATCTCATGGGGGCCCCTTATTAGATTATAAATGATTTGCACCTAGCCTTTCAATGACACCTACATAGGATCTGCAAATTTTCCAGAAGATATTCCACTCAAGCCACTTCTTGCCAAGGTCTTGGACCCTGGTGTAAATTGACCCTTATCTCATTGGTCGAGAGCAAAAGTTTGGACCCAAGGGTTTTCCACTAGGATCCCAGTTCAAAGTATGAAATATATAAAGTGGCATCACTGTGGATATCGTTGAGACAATTGTTGCCTGGATGGTAATATTTGAGTGGCTTTTTTTTGCTGACCAGGCTGTTTCTTCTCGCATTGCCAGTCCACTTTCCAATCGAATTGTTTTCAATTCTCCTTTGTCTTTATTGAATTGGAATCAAGAAATTAATAAGCAGGTGGTTGGGTTGAGGAGATTCAACGTGGGAACCACTTATTTTTATGGATGGGTGCAGATGGGGTGTGCCATGTGTTTGTTGATAAGGGTGCTGACATGGAAAAGGCTAAGCGGATTGTGCTCGATTCCAAAGTGGATTATCCAGCTGCATGCAATGCACTGGTAAGAACAATTCATGTGTTATTGATTTGTACTTGAGTCAAGTGCAATGTTTGCCTAAAACAAACACTTTTAGCTCTGCATCCACTTGATAATGTCACTATTTTTTTCCAAAATTTGTAGTGTAAGTGTGATAGTAACAAGTGATATGGATGAAAAAAGGCCGGATGAACAACAAAGTATATGGATGACGTCGGCCTTTCCTCTGTCTAGCCAAGGTTCGATCTCAGATTTTCAGCACTCAAGAGTTGTTAGGAATGGAAAAAATCCATGACAAACTCATTAGAATTGGTGTTGCACATTTAACATCAACGAAACAATGTGACATTAGAAGCTTCTTTGAATCTAGTGAGAGGTCTTTACCTGATCTCAATGACACATTATGATGTGTTCTTGTTGGTAGTCACAATTTTGAGTTAGATTTTACATTCAAAGACATTGAAGTCTCGTATTTGTTATTTTTTTTTTGCATTGTAATTTTATTTTGATTTTTTACATATTTTTTTATAATGTCACATTATGCACAAAATGTGACATTATCAAGTATGTCACACCTTGTTTATATCACACTTTTAGGTGAAACGGAGGGTGTGACATTATCAAGGTTAGGGTGTATTCCAATGCAGCGTCCAGCTGGCCAAGTGCCGGTGATAGTGGCCAAACATTGGCTATGGGCAAGGGTTTAAGGGGACAGACAGAAAAGTACTAGATGTAGGTGGGCGTCGCATCAAATTGCGACAGGCCAAAGGAGCTCTCTTCTTTTCAAAGCTTTTCAAGCTCGGTCGACCATAGAGAAGGTTGGTTTTTTCTGTTAACACATTTCTTGGGTTGTTGGTCTGATATCCAGAACCTTGCAGTTGAAGTACTCAACCCAGCTTGGGGATTGAAATTCCAATCCTCCTTATCCCAACGGAAGGGGATTAATATTTGAGAGAATTATTTGAGTCTGGATCTGAATGTGCCTGCCGGTGAAATCGAGGTTATGCATAAGGAGTGTGTAGCCCAAGGTGAAGAGGGTGCGGCTAATTTAGGGTTTCGAGAAATAGGAGAGGGAGAGGAAGTTCTTTCGGGTCCGAAAGCACTTCCGAGGACCCCCCCTCCCCCGGGGTCGGCTTGAGGTCTGTTGGTGGGCATGCTCTTTATGAGCTTTGGGTTCTGGATTCGGGGTCGTCTTCTTCGTTTGTTTTTGTGCATATTCGTGGTCAGGGATTCGAATGTTGGTGCAGAGAGCTGGTTTAGGGTTTATGCTGTGGAGGATGGCAGGATATAATGAAGGGAGATGCAGACCATGTCCATGTTGAGGGAGTCAAGAGAGATCAACTCAAGAAGGATTCGTCATTTTCTCGCGCACCTGTCATCAACCGCACCCCGAACAGGCTGGCTTGGTAAGTTCATAACACATGTTTTTTTTCATCTTCCATATTTGTGATAAGTATTTCGTTTATCCTCTAACTTAGCTTGACTTTTGATCGGGAGTTGGTGATTTTGCATAAAACACCTTCCAAGTTTGGTAAGTTTTCAGTGCATGCTTGAAGGTAGAGCAGAGGAGGGTGAAAATATTTCATTCAGCATCGATATGTTTGATCCTTCAAAGGCTGATAACCCAGATCCAAAACAGCAGCAAAGTCTTCCTGTTCATCAACTGCAAGAGATTGGGGCCGGAGATCTCTTGCCTAGTGCAGGTACTCTTTACTCCATTCATAATTTGTTTCCATATCCATCATTGAAGCATTTTGAATAAACCACTAGAAGCTAAGAATTGAGACATGTACATAAATTTTGAGCCTGGGTTGACACTTGGCTGGACAGATGGGAGGCGTATTACAGAGAAGCAAATGCGTAATGCTATTGACAGGCGCCAAAAGGCTTTTGATACATTACTGTCCTGTATTTTGAAGCAGCTTCAGGTGCCACATTAGCTCCCCAAGCCCTCCACTTTTCTACCCCTGTAGACTCCTTTTTGTTTCTCGTCTTACTTCTTGCGCTCTACTGAGATTAGGCATGTACTGATGCATATGGCATGGTACTAACCCATGTTTTAACCTTGCCTTCATGTTCTGGTAGTATCCTGCATTAAATTCTTATAATAACGCACTTAAGTACACAGGCCTGGTGCAAAGTTACCCAAAGTACTACCATGTATGGGGCCCCAACTTTTTATGACAGTTGTGTGCCATACTGCAATTTAGGGTACCATTGGTTTTGTTTATAGGCTTTGCCCCTTACCTGCTATTGGTTTTTATGACTGAGCCTTCTTGTTAACACCTGAATACAGTTTAGACTCTTGGGTAGGTTTCTGTATAGCATTTACCAGGATTCAAGTAGATTATTGTCTTCAATACCCAAAGGTTTAAAGAGCTTATAGTGATTGCTACACATTCTTGAAGTTGATGGTTATAAACCTCTTGGAGGACCCCACAAGCTTATGACAGCCTTTCTTCTTATATTGTTGCAGCTTTTATTGCAATTTTGGTCTGAAATGTTCATGGAGTTTTCTCTGCAAGTTCATGGTAATCTTCCTTATCTGCTTCTCTTAGTCATCTAACAGGCCAAATCCAAGCTTGAAAAATTGGACTTGAGTAAGTTGAGCATAGAGGAAGTGCTTTCCACTGCTAAGGAAATGGCACCAGAGGACATCAGAGATGTATCAAAGCCTGGTCTACCCTCTGCCTTGCCCAGACCACCCCGCCACCACAAGAAACTCACACGCTGCATTGTAAGTCTGATGAGAAATTTGAGCCTCAAGTTGCTGTGTAGGTGACAAATTGCACTCCAATGTATAGAAACATGTATGTAGGCTCACAAACTTCTCTTGGGCAACACTACAAACTTAAAAGAACACACTTCAGTATTATGTTTCATACTGTATTAGGTTCGTCAGTTTGATTTCATTATATGGAGACAGTCTCTGTTTGTGTGTGTCAATTTCAGATAGAGGGGCTAGACCTGGCTATTAAAGATTTAGTGGTGCATGGCAAGCACAGGACATTGTGGACATGGGGGCTCTGGAGATGCTGCAGCACTTGCAGGATAAGCTTGGTTCACTTGGACAGGTTCCTGCACTTAGAGCTTTAGGTTGTCTCATTGCTGATAGCTCCCTCATTCTTTAAGCACAATCATCCAAAGTGCTCAATGTTCACAACATTGCTTCATGTTGGTATTGTGTTGTTTCATTCAGTGGCATCCTTCTTATATGGCATAAAGGCTTATCAACGGACATAATGTTGAATTGAGTGCTGTAATGCATGGTTTTTCAGGGTGTAGTAGGTACTGGACTGCATCAGGTATTGCTCATCAAACAGTCCTTCTGGAATACGTTCCAAGTGATTCACTATTTCATTGTTTTATTGGTACATACAGATTGTTCACTGTGAGCACTTGAAGGCACGAGCTGCCTCATATGGAGAGCTGGACTTTAAGTTGTCTCCATTTACTCAAGGAGCATTGGAGCGATTGGGTATTTCAAAACTTTACACACATCAGGTGAGCAAATAACAACACAAAAATCCTTATTGTGAAGGGCGGTTTCAGCAATGCATGGATAGCTTTCTGGTGATCAACTATGATTTTATAGTTTCCCTGGACTACAGGCTCATGGAGTGAATGCAGTAATGAATGGGAAGAGTATTGTGGTGGCCACGTCAACTGCAAGTGGAAAGTCCTTGTGCTACAATGTTCCTGTCTTGGAGGAGCTTTCAAAGAGTCCCGATGCTTGTGCTCTTTACTTGTTTCCTACAAAGGTACTTTTCAATCTGAGATCCTTAGGAATTTGTACTGATTTTATCTGAATGTCAGAAACAAGTAACTTTGGTAGGTTTGTGGTCTATGTGCAATGACCATGTTCAAGAAGTAAATAGCATTTATTGGGAGGAATTGTCATTGTGAAAGTCATAACCTGTGCATCTCCAAGGTAATCTCCTAAATTTGTTCTATATCACTATCTTTACTCTTTTATAAAGGTTGGTTTTTGTATGGATATCCAGGCCTTGGCCCAAGATCAACTGCGAGCTTTACATGAGTTCTCTGGACAAGAAGGTTCCAAAATAGGCATGGGTGTATATGATGGTGACACCAATCAGGATTTACGTCTCATGTTACGGGATTCTGCTCGTTTGGTACGACTTTCAATATGAGCATTGTCCTATCCCAAATTGCTAATATTCCTTACTAGGTTCTCTGTTTCAGTTGATGGTGATTCTAGATGCCATGGGAATTTTTGTGGTCATCTAGTTGCTATATTACTTGATCCATCAATGAAGCTGTAATTTAGTGTATTGTTTTAAGGAGTTCTTTTATTCTATTTTTCTGCTAATGTCGAAAACCCAAGGTTTGAAGTTGATGTAATATCTTGGGCATGCCATTTTGCAGCTCATAACCAACCCAGACATGTTACATGTCTCCGTCATGCCATCTCACCGTCAATTTACACGTTTCCTCACCAATCTCAAGTAAACCTGTCTATGCCTCCCTCTTCCATGATACTTTACAATCCACTTCACATAGTTTATATCTGCTGTGTGGATCATCCATTGCACTATATATCCTTTTGTAGCCCATGAAATGCCAACAAGTATGTCTTATTTTAAGAAGGGTTCAAGTCCTCCAGGGAGCTTCTGGCAAAACTGATGTACTATGTTGCTATGCGAGGTTTTGATATGTTGAAGTTTTTTCAGGTTTGTGGTTGTAGATGAGGCACATGCATACCGTGGGGTATTTGGCTGTCACACGGCTCTCATTTTAAGACGTTTATGTCGCCTTTGCAATCATGGTAAGGTCTTGAACTTGTGTGAAATTAGCAGGTTTCAAACATTTGTTTGTTGGGCTAGAATCAGTGTGGATTTGGGAACAATGGTGGATGTAAGTGGAGACTTTTCACTTTCACGTGTCACTTGATGACATCAATATTGATTGAAAGGATGACCTCTTCGAGTTCGTTATTTCAATCAACATCAATCTCGTGATGTGTGTTTACCCTCCTAGGTAGGCCATGTATGGGAAGAAAACATAGGCAAATTACATATACAAAAATGAAATCTAGGTTCACAATAAATTGACAAATCAAGTGAATACAAACTGAAAAAAGGAATACAAAACATGTGATGTCTTGTGATTGGTACACATCAAGCATGGTTAAATTTGATCAATGTTAGTAGCTCAGTAAACAGACCTTTGAAACAGGCTATTGTTGTATCAGTAAAGTTCATGTAAAGTGCAAGTTTATAAAGGTGACTTCTCTTTATTTGTTTGCAGTGTACGGAGCTAAACCCACATTTATTGTGTGTAGTGCCACTGTGGCCAATCCTCGGGAGCACACTATGGTGATGCCTCTATACTTTTGTTCTCTGACTTCTTTTTTAACTTGCATTAGATTGCCCACTTTTACATGCACTTAGTGGTGCAGTTCTATTTTGTGTGGTTCTCATAAACCAGCATGATTGAAGCAAAATGAATCCTCATTCTTCTTTATACTCCTAGTAGGAACTGGTGGGGCTGCGAGAGGTGGAGGTCATCCTTGAAGACGGCAGTCCACATGGACAAAAAACATTTGTATTTTGGAACCCACCTATTATTTTCACACCAGTAAGCTCTACTACTTTTTCAGATTAAATAGGAATGATTGCATGTTCTCTTTGAAGGCACACCTCAAGTTGCAGTGCAGTGTTATCCTTTTAAGATTGTGAATTTGTGGAGTGTGAGGCCAAACCCCCCACCCTTAAGCGTCCGTAGTCCGAGTAGTGGGTTTGGGCTCACATTCCTCCGCGGTATTGGATTTGGACTTGGATGAGTCCATAGTGCAAGGTTCACCCTTCAAGTGGTCTTGGATTTAACTGGAATTTCACTTTTAACAACTCAATGTACGATTTCAATACGTATGTGGAGAATGCACAAGTTAACTATGTTATTTTAACCTCCTTATGCTCGGGTGCTATTTTGTCTTTGTTTGCTTCTAACGTCCATCCGGCCGCTTTAGCTACACAAGCCCTTAAGGATATCCCTCTCCTAAATGGAGTCCGTGCCGTTGACTCTATACTACCACTTGAACTATCACTTGTGTATTCCGTATCGCTACTATAAGAGGTCTCACTTGGTGTCTCCATACCGTACATAAGCCTTTAAGTATTAAGAAATACTTATGTGACTTATGTCAATCTCTCCCTCGCACCTTTGGTCTTTGCTTCCTTTGTCTTGCCATCGCGAGAGTGCTCCACATTCTCCATTAATTTGTGCACGTGGTTTATTTTTAAAGAGAGGATGCAAGTGTTAAAAAACACTATTCTCTATAGTCAATCTCAAATACATTTACTTGTGAAAGCCACACATAACACTAACTAGCATAATGTAACTAACTACTTGTCTATGAGCTAATTAAGTAGGCTATCTACTAAGCTCCTTTATGAACCCATCTCTTTACTTTCTAATTACATAAACCTAGCTCCTTCATAAACCCAACTCCTTCATGAACCCAACTCCTTAGCTTCTAACTAAACAAACCCAGCTCCTTCATAAACCCAGCTCCTTCATGAACCCAGCTCCTTAGCTTCTAACTAAACAAACCCAGCTCCTTCATGAACCCACAACTTTGTAGTTGTAATCCCCAACTACCTCACTAATTATTCAAGCCCTTAACTAATCTTCCTACCTAATTTTCCTAATTCTACTAACAACCCCTTTCTAATCACACAATTCTTCTCTAATCCTAAAATCCTAAAATCCTAGAGAGGAGAGGGGGAGAGAGAATTTCCTAACTTCACTAAGACTAACTAATCCACACAAGTATATTTTTGCACTCATCACAACCTCAAGTGCTCAACTCTTAAACATGGAACTTGCAACCACGTGTATTCAAAACATGAACTTTAAGTACCACAAATTGGAATCATGAATTAACTTTAAAATCCTTCACGTCAACACTAATTCTACCAAGAGGTCAAGCCCTCTTCAAGGCTAACAAGCCTTGGCTCTCAAACTAAAAACTAAGCACACACATGTGCTCCAATATGGCTTCCCACACCCACACTTATAACTCGTGGGGTGCCTTGGAGCACAAAGGAAAGAGAGGATGAGTGAGGGAAGAATGAGGGATTATATAGTAAGCTTGAGGGGGTGAGCACCCTCAAGGCTCACGATAAGCCCTTGAGATTTCCTCCTACTTAGTAGGCGCCAATCCTATCTTCTAAGCCTTCCTTCCTCAAATAATCAACAAGGATCCTAATTCGAACATTTAACTAGCCTTGGCTTTCTACCTACCACACTTTACCAAACTTGGGATGCTTCAACCCAAACTTAGCCTCCTTCGCTTTCCGCCGCCATAACTTTCTCCCCTTACTTTCCCAAATCGTTGCTCACCACTTAATTCAAACCACGATGCTTAACTCGTGATTTGATTGGTGCTTTGAGAATTTGCTTATCCTCCACCTTGCATTCTTCCTTGGACCTTCCCCATTAAGTGGCCATGATGAGGTGGTCCACTTGTGCGCTCCATGTGATCCTCCATTCATCCCAATTCGAATGCACTTGCCTCTTGAGTCACTTTGGTTGTCTCCATCCATTTGTACTAGCCTACTCACTAACTACTCAATCCAAGTTCTCCTTACCTATCCTCATTCACTCAAATCCTTCCGAAGGTAAAAACACAATAACAACTCACATCCTAGCCTCTTACAACATGGTACTTCTAAGACTAACATTTCACTCTTTTTATATTTTTGTGAAGTAACATGCTACTTCAAAGTGCATCAACTAACGTTTCAAGGGTCTAAGACTAAATGTGGGCACCCTTTTGGGCTCACATGGAGTGAAAATATAAGTTGGGTTGGTCATACTCTTGACGATTGTGTAGATCTGCTTTTAATCTAAGGTTCATGATTGTGCAGACCAAAAGTGGTAGGAAGAACAAAAGACACAAGCCATCTGCTGAGGTAGATCGAGGAGTCACTCCACAAATACAAATGAGGCGTGTCAGGTATATTGCCATTCTGTCTCAAAGCTGCTACATAGCCAAATTGTGTTGGAAAATTCAACCCATGTTGACCTATGCTTTCTGTCAATTCTGTCATCTCCACAGATATAATGGTAGGGTGCTGAAACAAGTACTGCACTAACCAGATATTTTTTATGGATGTTTTGAGTTAGCAGCCCAATAGTGGAGGTCTCGTCATTGCTAGCAGAGATGGTCCAACATGGTTAGAGAAAATGAGAAAAATTTGAAGGAGGTATCACCATTTGTTTCTTGGACCTCCAATGTTATAAGATTGTGTGCAGCCACAATATTATCCTCATTGTTTATAGTGTTGATTTCTGTTATTAGTTTGGCCCACAGTATTTACCATAATCAGTGTAGTTAGAAAACTTCCTTTGTGACACAACATCAACTTTCATGGATGCTGAAAAGGATCCTCTTCTGTAACTTTGCAATGTCAATATTGGTTTGATGTAACAACCCTTTAATATCACCTAAACTTTAGCTCTAGTTTGTGATTTTGATGTTGAAAATGGTCAAGGCCTTTAGTGCATTAATTTTGGTGGCAGCAAGTTCCATCTTTTGAATGCTCTGAAGTGAGCCCTAGCTTTGTTCTACAGATGGAAATACTTCGAAGTGAAGCAAGTTTGGCAATGCAGCTGCTTAATGAGCTTTTGAATCTGCATGATGGATTTAGCCATGAAGAATGCGTTCTCGGAGGACTATGATCGAAGTTTTTCCTCCTGAGGATGCATTTACAATTCTTGGAGCATCTGGTGTGGATATGGAGAATGTAAGGGCATCTTTTTCTTTACAACCAGTTAAAATTTTTACGAACATGTTAAATGAACCTATCTGGCATCTAGCTTAGGTTTAATCAGTAGCTCATAGAGTGCCATATGGTGTTCAATCTTTACTCAAAGATGAGCTCTTCTTCCTGGATATTGTTGTATATGCATGGATATAAATTAATGTTGGGCAGTTAACCAGATGAAAAAGTTAATTAGAAGGTTAATGAAGGATAAAGGATTATCTTATCCCTCATTAATTGCCAAGACCAATAACTACAGGTAAACTTAACTGCCTATGGCTAAAATTATAATAATTTTCCTATTTCCTATTTATATATGTTCTTTCGGTAAAGGTTTTCCTTATTATACCCACCCAATTGTTTTTAGTTAACTACCTCTACTGGTTATTTGGATCATTAGAGATCACCCTTGAGTTATTCGTGGTTATTTGAGATTTGTAGTTATATTTTGGATGTCAGTGGTGATCCGTGATTACATTTGGAGATCATGAGGATAATTAAAGGATGGTATTCTCAACCCAAATTAGAATAACCGGCACATTCTTGAAGGATAACCTTAACCCTACACCAAGGATAAAATCTTTGGTTACCATAACCATTCACAAGAGTTTTTTTTGAAGCTTATCCTTCACTCATTGGCCACCTCAAGGAAGAGGTTAACCTTACCCAACACTGGTAATAATCATGATCTCTCTCTCTCTCTGGTTCTAATATTCTTGTGGTCATGATTTGGTACAGCAAATGGGTCCCATTGAAATACCTGAAGAGGATGATGCAATTATGCCAATTGATTTTATAAGAGAGGTTGATGAGCTACTCACAGAGCTAGAAAGTCAAGCAGGAATTAAGCCCATATCAGGCCTTGATCCCCAGTCTGTGGCAGTTCGATTGCGGCAGCAGCAAAAATTGAGAGCTATTCAACTAGTGAAGGATTTAAGGCATTTAGCAGCAACTCTACAGTGGTAAGTTGTTCCAACATTACATAGCCTCTACACAATAATCTAAAAGCTGGTCCCGTCCCTGTCCTATTGGGAAATCGGGAATTTGATTGAACTTGATTTTAGTCTATTTGATGGTTCTTATATCACTTGGTTGCCTTGTGCTTAAGGTAGTTGGTGCTAAAGCCGTCACTTTAAGCTCTGAGCATGGATATTATTATTAGATTTGATGCTTTGTTTAGCAATTGACAGGGGATTCTAAATACACCAAAGCATGTCTTCATTTACATTCTGTATGCAAATGTTATGAGGTTCTGAGGTTTATTGGTAGATGACCGAAAACCAACACAGAAGCCTGAGCTAAGGTGGTGGACGTTCTCAGAATTCGATATTTCTGAGAAGATAAATATGTTGGTTGTCTTGCACTCAATGGTATTTGATATGTGATCTAGAAGATAAATATGCTTATCCTTGAGCTTTTCTGACATACAGGACACATACCAAGTTGGTTGTGCTGTGAGGATTGAAAGAAAGTTTGATGCAAATTGTCTTCATAAAATATGTCATGAACGTTGCAACATTCATCTATTCCATGATGAACTGACAATGTGCAATCCTTGTAGCCACACTTATTATTAGTTATCTGTTGGAAACAGTCTATGTTGTTGACATATTTGAATCGCCTTACAGTTTACATGTGCAAACAACAAGTGAGTTATTCTTCCATGATCCCATGTTGCAACTTGGGCAGAAGACTACTGCTACCTTGTAACTGGATATATCTGCTTGCTATCTATTTATGTGCTAATATTTTGTTAATTCAATTTTTGTATCTTGCAGGAAACGTTGCTCATTCACGAAGACTTAGGGTTTCGAGAAATAGGAGAGGGAGAGGAAGTGCTTTCTGCTCCGAAAGCACTTCCGAGGACCCCCCCTTCCCCGGGGTCAATGTAAACCCTAACCACCCAGGGGCACCAAGCACCATGGTTCAAAATAATCTTTTGGCTCTATGGGTGAGGACGTGCTCATAAAGGCTCCATGAAGACTCAAAGCATTTAACCCCTGCCCTGATGTGAGCTTGCAAGGCCGTGGATGTGGGTTCACCATAGGAGGAAGAATTAGTTTCTGTTGAGCCTTAATCCTTAAAGGTCTAAGGGGCTCAGTGTATGACCCATGTACACAATTTCTACAAGTCCTCACCAAGCCTTAAAATCATATTGTTTAAAATTACGGGTTTCAAACTTTATGAGGTAAAGTAGCTTATGTCAATGAGAAAAGAAAAATATAGTCATGTTTGACTTTGATGGTACACTAATCTGGGGCATCCCAGAGGGTGCCGTAAACGGTACCCTTTTCTGTGTAAATTTTGGGTGTGATGGATCTAAGCAAAATGGCAACAGGTACACTAATCTGGGGCATCCCAGTGGGTGCCGTAAACGGCACCCTTCTGTTGTGTAAATTTTGGATGTGATGGTTTTAAGCATAATGGCAACATGTACGCTGATTTGGGGCATCCCAGTGGTAAACGGATATATGCCATAAGCAGTTTCGAGATATGAGGGAGGGTGAGGAATTGCTTTCGGAGCCGAAAGCAGTTTCTACGACCCCCCTCCCCAAGGTCTTTATTTAATTTGCACATTTTTTGGTTGACTTGCTTGATTTTTTGGTTTGTTTGACTCTGTTCATTGATATAGTATTCTCATGTGTGTTTTTTAATTACTGTTTGTAATTTAGGAATCATCGGATCAAAACGTGGAGATGGAAGATCCTCACCCTACTCAAGAAGAAACAGAGGTATTTTGATGTAATATTGTTGAATTTCATGCATACTGTACCTTCTTTTTCTGAATTACTTTTTAGAGTGTTGTGTTTAAGTATTAATTTGCATGAGCTTTGGCAGGAAATTGAAACACAAGACGTGTTACAAACATCATCTTGCCCTTCAACCTTGACGAATGCTGTAGATAGCGAATTACAACATCGAACACAACACAAGGTGGACTCCATCAACGTTATCAACAGCGTTCGATTTCAACCTCTGAAGAAGTCTCGGTTGCTTGTCCCCTTATGTAGAATGATATCAATGGCTAAAGTGAGACCAATCGGTGAAATAGGGATACAACATCTAGAGCGGGAGTTTGTGAAGGGATATCGAGATGGAGACCGAGTCATGTACATTTCTATGTACAACAACGAAGAGTCGTCATCGGATGTTACGGAGGAGGTTAAGGCCGATTGGAGCCCATGTTGGGAAAGGGCGAATCAATCTTTTGAAGACGAGCTTCAAGCAGACCCTGATTTAAAGCAATTCTCTGGCAAGATGTTCTTTGTCTGGGAAGGTAACCATCGTCTGGCCGCATGGTTAAGACATATTAACAATCATCATGCCGAGGATCCCGAATGGCACATCTCCGTGGATTGCATTATTTTAGACCCACGCGGCCAAGTGGGCCTAATTCTTAATGCCATGCACGATATTAATTGGTGAGTATCTTCATATTTCTATTTCTCCTACCGTATTGATACATATATTGCTCTTTTTCATTCTCTAATTTTTGAATTTCATGTTCAGGTCTACTGAAAATGATCACGTAAAGAATAATCTTCCAGCGAAGCTTTACCGCATCCGCTCTTTCGGTGTGATGAAGTTGGAAGAATTCAAGGATCTCCTCAGTCCAGAAGAGTTCGATGTCTGTAAGAAGAACAAATTGGCTAAAGATCGATGGTTTACCTTGACAACAAAAGTGTTCATTGCGTTCCTATACCGGGTAAGAATTATTTCCAATAATTGATTACATTACCTTCTTTTCTCAAAGGTTTGAAGGTGTGTTCTCTTTCTAAATATTGTTCTCCTTCTACAGCGGGAGATTGCAGTGGCTTCGGATGAAGCCGCTAGGGCCTACATTGAGAAAACCCCAAAGGAGGACCAAACTGCAACCGGTGTTTGGAATGCGATGACAGAGGCATCAGATAATATGGTCCAGGCCATTTCGAAGAAAGACTTCACCAAGTACTTGGCTATAGCGAATCCCAAAAACGGTGACGATTTTCTCGGAGAGGTGAGACTTTAACTTCTTATATTGTAGATACATCATTATCTTTCCATATCATACTATTTATATATTTTTTACTATATTGTTCTTCTCGCAGATCAATCGGCATTTCAGTGAATTCTCTAAACCAGAGATGACATTGGAAAAGCTTCAGAAGATAGTTCCAGCGGCTGTGGATGCCAAATACAAAGCTCGTTGGTTGAGGTGGTGGAACTCTTCTCCGAGTTCAAGGCTTTCTTATAGATTTCTACCACCAGAATTCAAGGAAACCGACCTTGACCCTTGGTTGAACAAGGCGGCATTTTGGGCAGGGGTATAGTACCTCAAAACTCTCTTGTGATTAATTTAATTATCCTCCATTTGGATTTCAGGTTCATATTTGAATTCAAGTCAATTCAGGTTCAAGGGCATTAAGGTCATAACGTTAAGGGGGGGGGTCATATTCATATTGATTTTAAATTTTAAATTTTAGTTTATATATCAAACTTGCACCCTTTAGAGTGTCCATTCGGGGCCGAGCATAGCATCTAGGGATTTCAATTTCATGTTAGAATTCAAGTCCATTCAGGTTCGAGGGCATTAAGGTCATAAGGTAAGGGGGGGGGTCATATTCATTTTGATTTTAAATTTTAAATTTTGCCTTATATATCAAACTTGCAATCCATACTCGTCTCTAATCAATTTAATTTTCTCTTCTAGTTGGAGGAAGCTGTCATCCACGAGTTCGAGGACATATGCAAGGCGGAGAAGCTCGTTATCAACTGGAAGGCATCTCCAGATGTTCTGCGACCGGGCGCATATGTGGACTGTTGGCGTATTCTATTATGGGAGAAGGCATTCCCTACATTCCTAGGTTCCCGGACTGAGAAGGTTTTCGATAAGAAATCCAATTTCACCAAATTTCCGGGAACGACAGATGTTGTCAGGCGGGTTACATACCGGCATGAATATGAACTCAACATCCCTTGCTATATCAATCATGTTCATTTCTCTTTATATCGTAAATGAGTCCTATAACATATTGTATTTGTCATTTTTAGGTACTTCAAGAGGGAGCTAGTTCCCAAAGGTGCCATCGATGTTCAAGCACTCCCGAAGTACTTTGCTGCATGGATTCAGAAAGGTTCAGACCAGTGTATCTATACTGCACAGCAGTTAAAAAGGTACAAACAACCACACTTGCATGCAGGATGTTGGTATCTCCACTGTGTTTGTGGTTTTGTCTTTGATTCAGAGGCGGAGGTGAAGACCTTACATGATGGCGGAGTGGAGGTGGAGGAAGACACCATGCAAGTTACTCAAGATGACGAAGGGCACCAGGATCAATCCTCTGCACCACCACCGAAGCCCAAGAGAGGGCGTCGTTTGCGTCGAGGGACGGAATCACAAGCATCAGAGCTAGGGCAGACGGAGTCATCCGCTCCCTTGTCGCAGACACTCCTTGCTTCTCAATCTAAAGTCGTTCTCGAGACTGCTCCCTCTTCTACGACCGTGCCTTCCTCAGTCAGTGCATTGGAGATGACGAGAGGTCTCATTGAGCAGAGGAAGGCAAAACTATTTCCCACGAGCACCTCTTCCAGTGGAATTCCACATTCCGCCCATGTTTTTGTCTCCAGCATATCTGTGGAGACGTTGATGACTTCACATACGAAGTTGTATGACAACGGTGGCGATCCAAGATGGGTTGAGATTCTAGACTTCATTCGCAAGGTACAATCCGTTGCTTCGACTCGTTTTAGATGCATCAGGATTTTTTTACATATTATAAAGTCTAACTTTCCTTCTTGGTTTCTTCAAGATGGGAGAAGGCCGCCAAACCCAAGTTCCAGAACGGTGCGAAAATGAGAAGCACTTTGGGATCGACTTGATCATTGCCGACATCCCTGAGAATCTACCCGTCCCTTCCGTATCCAATCCTCCATCAGTCGTTCCACTTTGGAACTCCCGGGATCCCGAATATGTGGTGTCCATCTTCGAATTTGCAAGTCATTACTTGCAAAACGATGGTGCTCTTCTCCTCATTCACAATAATGATCGAAAGCTCACTGCGGACATTTTCGATCAGGCTGAGACTTACGACTTTGTGATGCACAAGGACTGGTGGGGCATTAATGACCTCGAGTTGGCTTCTCCTACGGACCCCGACTCCAAGGTATTTACACCGTAATCATTCCTTGTTTATGTTTAGTGATAAGTTTTTTATTTTATTTACTCTCACATGTTTTGGTTGACTGCAGTCTATTCGGTTCTGGATTCACGTCTTTATTCGTGGTGGCGACGTGACATCTAATTTCTCATTCCAGACGAAGAAATCCGAGGTGATACATGACGACGTTAATATAACCAATAGTGATGCCCTGTTCAACCTCACCACTGCGGAGACTCAGCTCATGAATGGGAACGTTCCATGGAGAGGACCAAGGGAGAAAGCCCCTTTGTTCATGCAGGCCCTCATTGAGCAGCTGACCAAGCCCGGCGACATAGTCCTCGACTGGAAGGCAGGAACATGTAACCATTCATTAATTAGTTCTGAAATTCCATTCCTTTCATATTCTCAACATAGTCTCACATCTTTGCGATGCTTTGAATTCAGGGGCTACCATTAAGGCTTGCCAGGAGATTGGTCGTCATGTTGTGGCGTTTGAGGATGACGAACCCATCTTCAACGCCATTCTCCGTCCATATATCGCTTCAAGACCTGTCATGGGCCCTCCTAAACATCCCAGACCTGCATCTGCTGATGAATCGCGCCCCAAAAAACAAAGACGCAATAAATGGGCTTGTAAGTAAGTCTTAATTTACATTTTTTTTACTTCTAGTCGATTTATCTTAGCTTTGCTTTTGTTTGCATCTCCACGTACTCATTCTAACCACTATCGGGTTTCTATTGCAGAGTACTTGCATCAACACCGCGACCTATGCCAAGACCCATGCCCATTCCATCGTGGCATGTGAACTCCAGTCCGATACAGCCTTATATTCTTCCAGAGTATGCTGAGGACTTAGCACAAGCGCTTCAATCCGGTGCCATTAGATATGTTCCTAGTCGAGCTACTACTTGTGATCCTAGGGCCCTTGTATTTATGGATACAGAGGCTGTAGAAGGAGATTCAGAGTCCTCGAGATCAGATAGTGGAAGTAGCGATTAGAACATATCATGCGTTTTGGAAGGACGTTTCGGTCTTTTGTTGTTTTCATCTGATTTGATTTGATTTGACTGGATTTGATTACATTTTCTTCTAAGGTGTCTTTCGCACATATCTTGCATTTTTGTACGCGACCATCGGATTTTTTTATAATTTTTCCATTTGATATTCGTGTATGTCCAGTTGTGGGATTTTTTTGCTGTTAATTCTTATTTGTTCTTTATACAAGATCATAAACATGTGTCATATTTTTTATTTTATTTTAACTATTTAATTTGATGTTCATGGCCTCGTGAAGGAAATACATATCATGTGCCAAAGTGAATCTGAAATTCCCGATAAAATATTTACAGACTACTGGAGCCTAAAAAAATGAAAACCACATTAGTCAAAAAGTTGGTTCATTTAGATAGTAATAGCAATGAAACCAAAAACAATAATATGGACATATAATTGCAATAGATAACAATTATATGTTCAAAGTCATGGCGGCTCCCTTCATACGCAAATGACGTTGCCAATGAATTAGCGGAAGGTTCATATCATACATTTAGACCTAAGGAATTGATGCTAAGCGGTATAGAGTATGTTGAGTTAGAAGTTGTTGAGACTGAGGATAATCTGATAATTGTGATTTCGTTTATATGTCTTAGGTAGAATTTTGTGTCTTATTACTTGCATAATAATATATTTTTGCATTTGATTGTTAATTGTCCGTTTAGTGCGGTAATCTTCATGGTTTTCCTTTCACAATGAATTATATTTTGTAATGTCTTCTTACACTCTTACCCTAAACCCTCCTTGCACTCTATTATTCAATAAGACATAGAGGTAAACTACCTCATTATCCACCATGGCATCATCCATGTAACAAAATTCAAAACATAACCCAAAAAAAAAAAAATGTAGTTGTAAAAATATATATCAAAACATGTATCTGTGATCGGAAGGGATGACTGTAGGCTGATATATTATGAATAAGGGTTCAAGACCTGAAATTTGTATGTTTATGCAGGTTCAGTTAGGTTGATATTTCTGGTTGTGACTGGTTTAGACACATTTGGGATTTTAGTTGCGGCAGTGACTTCTGGTTGTCACTACTAGCATTGTGTTCGAACATAAAATTTTGGCTGCAGGGGGCTACCTGTAGGCTGATACTAATTCTATAAAGGTTGAAATTTGGGATGTTTGATGATTATGCAGGTTCATTTAGATTTTGAATTATGATTGTCATTGGGTTAGTCAGATAAGGCTTTGAGTTGAATCAATGCTTTCTGGTTGTCACTGTAAGGGTGTGTGAACATGAACTTGTGCTCCAGGGGGCTGCCTTTAGTCTGGTACTCTTTGAGTGTTTGTTGTATCTGGAGGTTCAGTTAGTTCGTGAATGATGGTTGTCACTGCTTTGTCATATTCAGGCTTTTAGTTGAGGCAGTGAATTCATAAATATGCAAACACAATCATATCTTTATTCAAAACCAAGTTTACAAATCACGGGTCAGGAAGATGGGAATGTGATGTGTAATTTTCATCATCCATATTATGGTTGTATATCATTCGCTAACAATTATAGAGTCAATTTTGTAAAGAAGGGAGTACAATATTGTTAACAGTTAACACGTTTAATCTTCAGGTTCGGGTGGTCCCTGCCTCAAATTGGTGGGCAAAACGAGATATGTTCAAATGCATACAAATGTTCAACCTATTTACAGTCTACCCTCTATAAATGTTAACCCTCTAGAGTGGATCAAAGTTAACATTTATAGAGGGTAGAACAGTTAACAATTATAAAAGTATGTTATTGAGAAATATACAAATTTTAACATCTACAAATACAAGCAATTGTGAATAGTCCTTCTGAGAGAATACCATAAAATTGCAAACACAATCAAAAATTTATTCCATATCAAGTTTACAATTCACGGGTGAGAGAGAGAGGAATGTAATTGAATGTGTAGTTTTTATCATCCATATTATGGTTGTATTTCATTCGCTAACAATTATAGAGTAAAATAAACATAGAAGTGAGTACCATTTTGTTAACAATTCACACGTTTAACATTTATAGTGTGCAATATATGGGGAGTAGAAGAAAGATAACATTTAGAAAGGGTTAACACTTATAGGTGTAACACTTATAGAGGGTGGACTTTATGTGGAGAAAACCCTTTAAGAGACCTCTTCGGGTTTACTTCAAATTATAATTTTTTTTAATTTACAGTAATATGTTATATAGTATACGTGTTTGGATATTGAATTGGTGACGTCATGCTGATGTAAGCCCTAATGTTGTATTTTATCAAAAAAAATCTATGTTTCAAAATTCTATAAACGATATGAATGGGGAAATGTTGGCCTATTTCCGCGGTAATAGAGTACATAACCTTCAAACATATCTAAAAATAGTTCGTTATTTTTCCTTGGATCCCGCGGTTATAGGTGCATTTTCCCTCTCAATTCATGTCGCAAATTGAGTTCTCCGCTCTCCGCTCTCCGCTCTCCGCTCTACGCTCTACGCTCATGCTGTAACTTTCCCCCCTCCAGACGATCACACTTAGTCCAGCGCCGAGACGCAGCAAGTGCCGGCGATACAAAGGGCTCGGCGACATAGAGACGCTAAACGGACACAAGAGGATGGAGAGGTGCGGTCGCAGCCACCCAAGCGGCACAGGTTGGTGCAACTTAGCCAACTACCTGTCCACGTCCAGATACCCCACCGAATGGTTACACGTCAAGCGGCTCGTGCGGAGATCCCACAGAGGCCACCGATACACTACCTCATGTCCTCATCATCGTTGGAGCACTCCGACGAACCAGCTGTAGCGATGCCGGCAAACTTGGCACGTACCACCTCAGGTATGGTCCCTCCAACCAGCCCACCAGGGGACGAAATGGCCCCATCCTCCCTTGGCCAGCCTAATGTGCAACAGGATAATGACGGGTTTATAGTGCAACCTAGTCAAGATAGGACATGGATAGCCCCAGACCCTGATATGGACCGGATCATATCGCCGTCTCACGATGTAGAGGTGGGACCTGGAATCACCCGTTTAGGGTCGGACAGTTCCCAACCAGTTGCACCGGACGACCCAGTGGTTGGACAGAGCTCAAGATCTAGTAGCAACCCAATGGACGAGTCTATGTTGCGCAGCTCTCCACCACATATATTCAACCCCTGGCCACATCCGACATACAATTTGCAAGCCCTGGTGGCTGCAGTGTCACAAGCTGCTGGTGACATAGAGCAGAATCCTAGGATGGCCAAGCAGCACGGGGAGGTCACTCCCTCTTTAATTCATGCATACACGTGCGCTCAGGACCTATTTATCAGGGGGCTATTTACCTTGCAGAAAAGATTATAAGGTATGGTATTTTTCAAAATAAAGGTAAATGCTTGTATTTTGATACACCCTACTAGTAATTATAATTTTTTGGAGAACCATTTAAAAATACCCTATTTTACTTATACTGCATATTTTTTCCTTCCCGGCACGTGGGTAGAGACCATTAACTCCACATTGGAACCGTTGGTTCAGTAATGTTCAAGCAAGCTAGCCTATGAAGTCATCCATCCAAGCATTTTCAACAGAAAATTACCTCTTTTCATCCACTAACACATACCCTACCCTAGACCCGCTACCCCTAGTAATTGTTTCCATGCTATTTTACATGTACTAACTAGATAAAAGAGGTCATTATATGTGATGATATTTTACATGTAAACATGTTTCACTATTATAAAACCTCCTATATTATATGTACGTTTTTTGCAAAATTTACCTGCAATGAATATATTAGACCCTATTTTTTATCGCACGTTGTTTCTACGATTTTCGCCAGTGACCTCCCCGTGCCAAGCAGTGGAAATGGCATCTTGACCTCACTCAACAAGAACTCACTCGGTCGCAGTCAACAGTGGGACGTCTACGGCAAGAGAGAGACGCAATACGAAAAGAAAACCAGGCCCTGCAGACGGCCTTAGGAGAATCTGTCAACTAGGCCAGAGAAGAGAGGCTTAAGGTTGAGCACGAAATTGAGGCATTACGGGAGGCTTCCGCCAAATTGGCCTTTGACCTCGAGCGGTTACGAGGAGAACTGGTTTTGAGACAAACACGGACCGCTCCAACTCAACAGGCTCAGAACAATTTAGCTTTGACAGAGCAGATTGCATCCTTAACCTCGGAGTTGAATGTCAAAAAAATGGACGTCCAAGCTGCTCTTAATGAAGGGGACGCACTCCGTAGCCAACTTCAAGTTGCGGATTATACGGCACAGGCTAAGGAGAGTGAGTGGACAGTGGAGAAAGCTGAACTCCAGGAAGAATTATTCAACATCCGTCAACAGCTCACAACGGCAACCAACCAGGCACGTCCACCAAGTCAATCCGACGTCCACAACGAAGTCGCTAATCTCAAAGCACAATTGGCAAAAGTTGTCGGGGAACGGGATGAAGCTATGGCTTTAATTGAGACTCAAGTCCGGAACAAAGCACGATTGGCTGACTATGAGGCAATGCAATGTGAAGTAATTGCCGCTAAGGCCCTTTTGGATGCATTAATTCAAGAAAAAGAACCCCTCATTGGACCCCTCCAACTTCCAGGCACTTCAGTCAAAACTAGAGGTACACATTCAGGAAACATTTGAGGCTTACCAACGCGATGAAGCAACTTACCGCCGACAATTGCAACGAGTGGACAAGGCATACCCTCATTTTATTTATTGGAGTGATTTGGAGGACAGTGAAGAACAAGACACCCCTCCCTCTGGACGAGGAAATAGGACGTCCCAACCAGCTGGTAGTCCGTCCACACGTCCCCACCTACCAAGTACTCCAAACTACCGTCTGCCATCAATCGGCAGTCCATCCACTCGTTTTCAGCTTCCTGGTAGCCCGTCCACCCGACTACGACCAACTGGTAGCCCAACGTCACAACAACTACCAGTTCATGACTTGACCCCACAGGATGGCCAACCCCAACGGACGTCACAGGAGCTGATGACGGCAATCGCGTCCATCTCCCTCTCAGACCCCCACGGCAAGCGGCCAGTGAACTAGCTGGTGGGGCACATAATGTTTGTCACGAGGACGTGACAAAGAATTGAAAGGGGGGATAATGTTAAGGTAGGATTTAGCACTATGTTTCACATATTGTCATAAAGGAAAAAAATGCCATTTTACTAGTTGACGTCAAATCTGTCCTTAATACAACTAGTTGTTAGGACGTCCACTAGTTGGTTTTTACTGTTTTACTGTTGATAATCTATTCAGTGGTAGTAATTATTTGGTGTTAGTAACTTAGCTGGTCAGAAAATGACTTGTAGGTCCAAAGTTATTAAAATGTCATTGCGAGTCTTTTACTAGTTGACCGTTTTTATGACAGTGTGCCAGCTGGTCATGAACTGGACAGAGGGCAAAAACGCGTCAGGACAGCTAGTTGCAGCGTTTTGACAGGGTGGCAACCTACCAAGTTGACCCACCTAGTAGGTAGTTGTTTTGAAGTATATAAGGATGGTTTTAGAGCCTTTTGGCTCTCTTAGTACACATATGCGAAGATAGCTTAGACTCTTAGAGAAGATGTGTATGCTTGTAAGTTTTAGATCTGGACGTGTAGCATCCTGAAAATGTGTGGCAGTCCGGACGGACAACAGTTTTGGAAAACCAGCAATAAAGTGTTGAAAGAGGGATTTAGAGAGTAGATCCATTGTTGGCATCCTCTTATTACTACTCTTCTTGTAAGCTAACTTAGTCCTTAGTGTTGACATGGCGTAGGTGTTGAGTGTGTTACTGAAAAGGTGCATCGGAGAGATTGTGATGGAGTATCAAGGAATGCACTAGAAAGTAGGAATGGTGAATATGTGCGGACGTGACGCTCAGGGGGGGACGTCCAGAGCAAGTAGTTAGAATGACCTAAAAGTTGTACCATAGGTTGGTAGAAGGTTAGAGAGGCCAGATCTGGACTCGGTTTGCGAAAACCACCTCCGGAAGTTGGCCGATCTGACCAAGGACGTGAGCTGGTCGGAAATATGAAAGTAGTCAGAATGACCCGAAAACTCTACCATAGGTTGGTAGCAGGTTAGAGATGCCAGATCCAAGCTTACATTGTGGAAATGACATCCGAAAGTTGGCCGATCGGGCCAAAAACAAGAGCTGGTAGGTAGTGTCCAGGACATATTTTCGAGCCTTAAACGGAAGTTTTAGGGGATTATACCTCAAGGAGCTGTCTAGGGATGAAAGACTAGCTTGGGAGATGTTTCTGCAAGGCTTGGACGTGACTGGCGGCGATCTAGTTCATGGAGCAAGGAAGGAGTGCGAAACACCATTAACACCAACAACAAAAAGAACAGCAGAAAAAAACCACCCGTTTTCTACATATTTATGGATATATGGTCCTTTCAAACGATACCCGACGGGGCAAGATTGGCCCTCCACGCCCCCATATACTAATATCTTTCTGCAACAATCTGTTTGTTATTTGTTGCACAGACATTGGTTGTGGTGGTATTTACTGCCACTTCATCCTCTGCCCACTCCTTCCTGGCCGTGTGCCAACGAAAACATCATTTTTATCTTTTGCATGTCTTTTCTCTCCCTCCATTCCTGAAAATATGTCCAAGTCCCCGTCCAAAACAGTGTTCCATCTATGTTGAGATTATTCGCTTGCCCCTGGCCTCCTTTTTTAGCACGACACTCCATCTCAGCATGGCCTTGTCGTCCACAAAAAACACATACACATGGTCATTCCATGTGTCAACAGGGTACAAGTTGTACAACCACCTTTCCAAGCAATCGATTGGAAGACAATGTAAAGATATAATTTGCATACCTACGATGACAACGATGGAAGTATGTACATATCCTTAGTGTATCGCAGCACGGCTACTATGTTGGCAAGCCAGAACCCATGGGAGTCTCATCGCAACTTGAGCTGCAGATCGGTATCTTTCGCCACCCACGACACCACCATCAACACTATGTTGATGTTCACATAATTCAACACCAATATGTCTTTAGGCATTCCGACTCTCACAAGGTCCACCACTCCGCCTTGGTCAGAGCAATTGTCGTCTTCTCTACAACCATGTAGCTCCGCGACTCCACAATCAAACGTCACATGGAGCGGCCTTGCCTCCTCCAGCTCAACCTTGTAGTGTGAGCCATATAAGGTCATGCTCCTAAATGAACATACATTCCTCGACGGTGCCGAAAACAATGCCCTGAGTTCGATCTGTTCAATTCATGTTGCTTCTGGCATTCGAGCACACTGCTCCCGCAGCCACATGTGGAATGGCTCCATTTGCTGCTTTCATGTTGACTCTCTTTCGTACTTCTTGTCCAATCCAACACTTGCCACATGTTTATTCATCTTTGTCACGTGCAACATAGTGGCCAACAAATGAACTTCACATGTGATTGTTCATGTGATCATATCGCCTCATGTCCGAAGTGCACCCATGGTGTAGAATGACATACTTATGTACCCTCTCCAACTTAGGCCCCGATAGGTTGAACACATGGCCACGGCCCTCCACGATTGATGCTTTCATTTTTGTTCTTCCCCAGTCTCCCAAACATGTTGCTTGGTGTATGCCTGCATATTAAGGTACTCTGTGCAGAAGCCAAGAGCCTTCTCTGTCAAATACCCGTTGGCCATTGATGCCTCTGAATGCGCTCTACTTCTGATATAAGATTTCAGAGTTCCCAAGTAGCGCTCACAAGGATACATCCACCGACCTCCTACCAGACCGCATATCGACATCTCGTCTACCAAATGAACGAAGGTCTGCTGCATTATCTTAAAGAAGGCCGGCATGAAGCAAACTTCTAGAACACAAATTGTTTCTACAACATACAGTCGCAACACCTTTAATTCGGCCTTGTCCATGATCTTGGCACAAATTCTGCTGACGCTCTTGCCCAGTCTAATCAAGGCAGTTCTTTGCAGAGGTTGCAACAAGGTTCTGATGGCCATAAGTATGATTTGCTACACTAGACAATGGTAATCGTGGGACTTGAGTCCCAAAAACCTAGATTTCTTTAAATGTTTGCCTAGAGCACTTCCGTACCATGTGGGTGTTCGGATTGCACTTACCTCGTCTACGAATTTTTTTTTTCAACATCTATCAACACGTACGGCGCATGTGGCTTGCAAAATCGTTGCCGATCCGCTCTGGGTCTTAGCCACAGCTCCCATTGTTGTCCAATTTCTTCCAATTTCTCCACGACTCCGCAATATCTTTATTCCCAAACATAAACTTCAAAACAAATTCTGCAATGTTTTTTTTTATGTGTGTTGTCCGATTTTTTGGCTTCAAGACCTTAAAAACACTAAATTAGGGTTTTCTAGGGCCTAGCCTAGCTACGGCAATCAAATTAGTTAGTAAAGTAATGACTTTAGTCACTAAAAAGCTAAAAGTAGCTTAGCCTAGGTAAAAAGACAAAAGTTAGGCTAAATATGGATTTAGTGACTAAATATCCAATTGGTAATTTACTAAAAAGCTTTAGAACTTAGGTTCGGGTAACCGTACCTATTGGGAAGAGGCTTGTTGTTCCCGAACCTCCTCGGAAAGAGTTAAGAGGGAGGAAGGTGAAGATTGAAGGACCGCATTGTGTGAATTTTCTTAGCTTTTAAGAAGAAATTGTTAATCGTGCCCTCTCGTGAAGAGAGTGTTGCGAGTGCAAATTTGAATAAAGTGATTGAATTATTGCGCAATTGGGTGTGAAGCCCATTGCATTGTGTGTGTGCGTGATTTCTACATGAAAAAAAATTGACTTTGTGTAGAAATTTGTTTGTGGAAAACCTAACTTCAACGCTGGTCTGTTTCTATAAATAGCAATTTGCAGGCTGCAAATGAATTTGATATCTTAAAGTGAAAATCTTTCAGAATACAAACCGAGAATTATCCTCTGGAACCTTATTTTAAGCTAGTTGATTATGTGGATGGTGAGGTTGCAGCACTAGTGCAAGGCTTGTCCGCATGAACTGAGGGTTTGCTGAGTTCAGAGATTGCGACCATTTGCTCAGGCTGAGGTCGGTTCTTGAATCTACTCCAAGCCCGCGCTATGAAAACAGTTTGCAAATTCTCACCAATCGAGAGCGATTCCGTGTCAGTACCTATCTGTAATTGGTTCTGATATGTATGGCCAACTTTGAGTGTTGCAGAAATTTTGTGAGATTTTGAGTCAGGGTATTCGAACTACCTTTGCCTCATCTTGAGGTCTCGTTCGTCGACGGAATTAACCAGACAAATCACTCCACCAACTAAGAACGGCCATGCACCACCACCCATAGAATCAAGAAAGAGCTCTCAATCTGTCAATTCTCACTATGTCTGGACCTGGTAAGTTTCCCTGTGTCGAATCAAATTAAGCCGCAGGCTCCGCTCCTGGTGGTGTCCTTCCGCCAATTCCTTTAAGTTTCAGCCTTGCGACCGAGAAGCAGGTGTCGGGCCCTTTGGTGAAGGCTCAGCAGAATTGAGCCTGAGAAATAACCTGTTGAGTTTGAGGAATAACCAGTTGAATTTCAAACCTGTGCGAGAGCGCCGAAGTTCGGTGACGGAGGCGGCACCTGACCTGTTTCGCTGCCGAAGTTGGAAGGCGGCCACTCTGTGCCGGAAGGCGAGGATCCTCGCCGATTGCGTGTGATTCCTGCCAGTACTCTGAATGTCAAAGTGAAGAGATTCAACCGAGCGAGGGTTCCTGCGATTTCTGCACACAAAATTTGGTTGAAGGAGATCCCCTGTTGCGAGAGAGAGAGGAGCAGGGGAGAGGAAGAAGAAGAAGGAGAGGAGGACACTTGGCGCAAGCACAGGCCCTCTCCCATTGAGGTGTTCACATTAACAAAGTGGCCCAGAAGTAACCAGCTCAGAAAAGACCCTATTCACACTGCACAGGGGTAAAAGCCTGTAAAAGTCAAATTTACAGAGGCTGAGAAGGCTCTTTTACCACAGGTAAAACTCATTGAGATTTAAAGTAGTTAAATTAATAAATTAAATATTACTGTAGCATTATCTAAATACTATCAAGAGGGTATATTGCATAAACAAATTCACCAATGAAACAATTTCAAATTGCCCATTGAAAAAGTGTTTTTGAACACTTGGCGGAAAAAAGCGGCCGAGAAATTTAATTAAGGTAAAATCAGAAAATAAATTAAATAAAAATCTAATTAATTCTAGAAGTGAATTCTAAATTAAGAAGATTAAAGTATTAAGGAATCCAATAAGTTGTTTATTGCATAATAAGCAAATTGGGATAATTTGGTATTAAGGAACCCATTATTGTGAAAATAAGTTTCTAAAAAGAAAGAAAAATGGGTTAAAGGATATGAATGAACCATGGTATCTGAGCCACCAACTTCAGTTGGTGTGAAAGACCATGTATTATTAAACTGATATCATTAAATCGGAAAAGTAATTAAGGAAAGGCCGAGACTGGATTTCTTGATACACTAAATTGGAGGTAATAAAGGAGGGACAATACAATTCGCCAGAGTGCCCTTGGCTCTGGTGTTGGAAGTGGTTACTGGTTACTTGAAAAAGACAATTGTTGAGCCGTGACTCCCTGCAATAAACTTCGATAGTCAAAATTGGTCACTACAGGACTATTGTGTGAGGGAGTGACTGCGTTTTGCATGTACTGAATTGAGGGACCCTAAAACCACAAAACCACGTATCCAATCACTTTTTACCCGAATCCAACATCCTAAACAAGGTTTTTCCTGGTTATTTTTGTATCTAAAACTCACAAATAACTAAAAGGAACTATCAAGGAACTTAGGAGTAATATCTAGATTACACACCTGACACTCATTTAGTCTTCCATGGGGTTTTGTTTAAGATTGAACCCAAGTAAAAAAAAACCTATCTACAATGTGCATAACGTCCAGCACATGTCTTATGGGCATGTCCTGGACACAACAATTCAAGGCTGCCATTAAAAAAAATCCCAGGAGGAAAAAATATCCATATATCTGCAAAATGTCGCACTTACCTTTCAGTACAGCAATGTGTATAATGCCGGGAGGCGCTTCACACCGCTACACATCATCAGGTCACCTTCTCCTCCAAGCCGTCCACCAAAGCGTGCATACTTTGCCCGCATAAATGCCCACCGGATGTGACTTGTCGCATCCATGCTGGCAGATTCACAGTCCACCTTTTCTGTTGAGAATACATTCACATCAAAACGAAATGGATGGTCCGGCGGCAACCATCTCCGGTGCCTCCCACCATACACTACCTTCGACAAGTATTTCAAATATCTAGAGGGAGTGTTCAGTCCGCACACGGGGTATGCGCAATACCCCTTGTTTGTTGTGCTAGCCAACATTGCGTATGCCGGAAAGTCATGTACACACTAGAGCAGCATTGCTCTGAATGTGAATCTGGCCTCCCCTCACCACCGTCCAACGTCGTAGCACATTATTCCCTCTTCCCATAATTCTTTTAGCTCTTCTATTAAAGAACTCAGAAAAACATATATTCGGTCGGCAATCACTACATCAGGCCCCGGTATCAAAAGCCCGACCATAATGAAAAACTTCTTAATTGTTAGCCAAGGGAGATGTTGTAGTTCAGCAACAACACAAGGCACAAGGAGTTCTGCAAATGCGGATTAAGACCATCTGCACACAATCCTAAATGAATGTTTTTACTCTCTGCCTCGAACTCCGCATGTCTAAATATCCTATTTAGTGTAGTCACAACACAAGGTACATGACACATGTAAATTACATTGAACATGCACAAATTAAATCGCTCATTTTTTTGTAAAAATTGTTGTGAGAAGATTTGCAAGCCACATCTTCGACACATTTAACAAGAAGTGAGTGAAGCCCAAGAGAAGACAAGAAAATGGTCAAACTTGAATTGTTTTCAAAATTACCCTTTTTGGGCATGTATTAAAAAATCAGCACCTTCACTTTGGGTGCATGGTCATTCTTCTTGGTCCACATTTGGTTTACACCTAGTGAGGGGCCCAAGGCTCTCAAAACTAATTTTTTATGAAATCGGATCATGGAAATCGGACCATGAACTCGAACCATTGACAAAGGCCACCTTCCATGGTCCGACTTCATGGTCCATAGTGTAAACCGGCCTTGAATGGTAAGTCACAAAAATTACAACCTCCATGCTAATGAGGGTTTTGTAATATTTTTGACTTCCAAGTTAATTACATGCTTTATTGACGGTTTCACTTCATTCTAATGTGCCGGTGATGAAAAGCAAAGATGGGAAAAAACACCCATTAGTGGGATTGTGATTTATTATGTGGACATACTTGTTATTATGCCTTTGTCTTGATTGTGTTATTGTTCTCCCAAGCAAATATGTGAATGCCTCAAAATGTTATAAGTGCCAGTACAACAGTTGATCAGAACACGTGAGGTGTGCAATATACAAACAGAGCGTTTCGCACAACAAAGTGGCAAATGACACTATAAACCATATTCTCCGAGGCAAAAATCGAGAAGCCGTTCCACATAGTGAATATCACATTGTAATTTCATGAAATGTTCCATGTTTGCACAAAATAGAGCGGAAATAGGATAGGACTGCAATGGCGATGCTTCCCTAAAAACGCCGCAGCAAAGGATATAATTTGTGTTTAAGTAGTTTGTGTACGTTGTGGCTGTTGTAGATGTGATACACGTAGCGGCATAAGATACCAAAATAACGGGGTATCTATGTTAACCCTAATCTGTGCATAGATACGTATATTAATTGTGCCTAATTGTCCCTAATGACACACGTATTCGCTTGATTGGCGCAACAGAACAGCTGCCATCATGTGTACTGCCCATAAATGCTCATGCTGATCGCGGCGGGCCCATATTGCACGCCAGGGATACATATACCGTGACGTGTATATGTGGGATGCGGACGGCGTTCGTACAGCCAACTGCGTACATGCGCATAGCCGTCGACAACGGTGAGCATAGTCATTAGGCACCCATGATGTCCTGCAACATCTGCCTGATGCTCAAATTCTTATGTGGTGGTGGATCTTCGAGGAGGAAAGAAAACACGAAATATGGCCAGGCACGTAAATACACACGGTGTGGCTTCCAATGTGGGTGGGGATTGCCTCAATATTCTCGGCATCTTGCATGACTGTAAATGCTGCCCGCTCCATTTGCGCACTAATTGTTTGTATTTAATGCGTGAGGTCAAGGTAGATTGCACTACAAGGAATGGGGGTCCTTTCCCACATCAAAATGACACATAAATGACAGTGTTTTGCAAACATTGTCATTTATGTGTCATTTTGATGTGGGAAAGGACCCCCATTCCTTGTAGTGTTGGAAAACACCCGACACACTTTTAACACATTGAAGAAGCGAAAATGTAGACATACTTTGGACAGGCGTTTCTCAAAAAATAGGACTAGTCCAGGATGACACAATGTCCACAGTGGCTGGGACACCCTGCCCCCTCTGCGACATGTGTATTGCTCGCCGAATATTGTCAGTCTGCTGTCATTTTGGTGTGGAAAGGACCATGCTTCCTTCTAGTGAGACCATCACTACACATAAATGACACTGTCATTTATGTGTCATTTTGATGTGGGAAAGGACCCCCATTCCTTGTAGTGCATAGTCTAAGAAATTTTGGTTGCGGTGTGGAGACCATAAGCTGCAACCACTAGTAGGAAGACAGGTCTTTTCCCACACCAGAAGCACACAGAACCAACACCTCAGAGCCTGAGGTGTTGGTTCTGTGTGCTTATGGTGTGGGAAAAGACCCGGCTTCCTAGCTACTAGTGAACAATCCATTTGTCCCTTGGGAGACGAAGAGGTGACTACCATAAAAACGACTCAACCATGATTGTAATGGCAAAGGACCACGTTGCAGGCATAAACTAAGAAGCTCCTGACAACCACAGATAGTTGCAGGGGAACCTACAAGGACGATTGATACGGAGTTATCATGAACAGATTAGGGTTGCCCCTTACCATATAAAAGTTGAATTGGAAATATTGTAGATGAAGATGAATTAAAATGAATCTTAAAATCTATAAGGAGAAAAATTAGTTATGCAGATGAACATAAATCTCTAAATTGAATTATGAATCGACTTTGGATTAATTAATGAATTTAAGGCATCAAGAAAAAATTTCAGACTATCGTCCAAGACTATGGTTTGGTTTGTCACCACAGCTAAATATCATGTAAATAAATGGGGACCATTTGTGAATTGTAATTAAAACCATTTGAAAGTAAAAGAACAAACAATTGTCTTGGCACCTACTAACTTACCATGGACAAGAGTTGTGGAGACTTACCCGTGGGTGCCCTTCAGTTGGCTCAGCTAAGGACAATGGTTGGACATACTCATTAAATCAAGATAAATTAATTAACCCAGTAACCAATAGGGTTTTCAATCAATATTTCATGATCCAGTAAATTATCACTTAATTATAGAAGGATTATGGTTCATATTGGGGCGCCTTTGGCCTTGATTATATGACATTACTGGCACCCAAACGATAATTGATGAGTTGAGACTCCCTTCATTGAAATATATGGTATAGTGAGTCGTTACTACTAGACTATGGTTGGTTGTAAGAGAGAGACTGTGCACTTGCATGTACTGCACCGAGTGACCCTTGTAATCCACCTCTTAATCTCACCTTACCCCATAAAAATCACCCAGAATTGAGTTCAATGGGCCATGTGTCATGCTTGTAATTTGCTAAATCAATTGGTCGTCACTATGTCAGATCCACGGTGCTAGGTTGAACATTATGTTAATGATAGTCTCTCTAATCAGGCATGGCTTGCCCCTCATGCCGGGGTCCCACCTCCTAATTGTTGGCTAGTAGTGACTCCACATGCCAACCTGCCTATTGGCCACCTCCTAGTGGGCCACGAACATAACCCCCTAGGCCTAAGGTATATCTCTCCTCCACGGAAAATTTAAACTGGTTAAAAATAGCCATGCGTCCAAAAGGGCGTCAAGAATGCAGTAAAACAATAAAACTCGATTTCTAGCAAAGGAAATAGTAAACTAGCTAAACATAGTCACGCGTCCAAAAGGGCGTCAAGAATGTAGCAAACAATAAAACTCGATTTTTAGCAAAGGCAACCCAACATCTATTTTTAACCAGTTTAGTTTTTCCGTGGAGGGTGAGATATATGATCCCACTACATCTAGGTATATCGAGGTTTGAGTAGCCTAGCATGGTCACACATTAATTCTATTGATGCACCTATTTGTTTGCTACCTAAACCAAAAACTAATATACATGAAGGTTGGTGGGGGGGCATTGCCAGTGTGGGGTACCAACATGCACTCACCATGTATTCCAAGAAAACAAAGTTACCATGATACATTGAGATTGAAACTACACAATCAACTAGTAAGTAACGGCCTTGCTATTTTTGGGTCTGAAAGTGCCTTCCCTGGCTAAGCAATGTTATGTCTCCTATGATATTAAACACATAATTAGACCAAGATGATTAGTATATCAAAATCGAGGTTGGAGCCATTTTGTCACATAGTAAAATTTGGAGATCATGTAAATATTTAATGATCTTTTATGAATCTTTATAATAATCATATAGGTTCCCCCCCCCCGATTTAGGTGAACCAACCCATACACTTGTTCCTTGTTGGATGCCTAAACCCTTGCCTCCAAGGAACTAGTGTACAAGTTGTTTCACCCCAGCCTTCCTTCCCCCCCCCCCCTTGAATTGGTATTTGAACATATTGAACTAATTTTGAGTTTTGTAATCCAATTTGTTTTTACACATAGTTTTTGGTGTATCCTCTTGGATCCACACCTAGCACAAACCACTCAAAAATGGGTGTCCAGCTAAGATAAGTAACCAAATTAGGCCCACTTACCTTTTAAGAATAGCTTGTATGTACGATGAAGGGCAATTGGCATGCTAAAATAGCATGTATGTGCTAAGTTATATGATCCGATGGTCAAAATTGTTCGTGGGATTAAAAGTGCCATATGCCTTAATAATATAAAAGTGTTTGGTCCAAAGTACAAACATCTGCATGTATCAAGTCACTCAGTCCTACGCTAATGCTAAGGTAAATGAGTCTTGAATGGTTATTTTTTCTAAGTAGCCCACTTTTCCTTCGATATGAAACATGCGATTAGTATGAGATGGTTAGCAAATTCAAATCAAGGTTGTAGCCACTTTCCTCATAATGTTTAGAGTTTGTATGACAAACTTATTCACAATCAAGGTGAAAATTCTCGTGCTCAACATATAAGTCAGCCCAATCATGTTGACTAATGAGTCTAGAATGGTTATCCAATTTTGAGCACGTCATCTAATCTCTTTTGAACATGTGTCTTTTGTGGTATCCGTTCTTAGAGCCACACTAGCTCACATTCCACCACTCAAACATAATTCTCCTATTAAGCAAAGTAACCAAAAGAAGGGTTGTGTACCTTAACTTTATGGAACTCTTATACATTGGTCAAGTGATTAAGTGTCTTGACCCTACATAACATTATTCAGATCCATATCAGCGTTCTATGGGACTGACAGTATTATGTGGAATATTCCCTGATATTTCCAACATTCAGACTGAATGTTGGAAATATCAGGGAATATTCCACATAATACTGTCAGTCCCACAGAACGCTGATATGGATCTGAATAATGTTATGTACTACAATTCAAGAAGTGAACCGTTTTAAATGTATTAATAGGGGAATGACCATCTATGCCAGTTGTTTGCTTATATTTGTTGAGTGAGGTGGTTTCAAGTTTCAAGGTCATCAAACATTGGCACTGCATTATAGTTATCCGTTAAAGTCTCTCAAAGAGGGATGAAATCGTGGGTTTCATCCTTCTTTTGAGAAACCTTCCTATTAATACATTGTTAGCTCATTGTATATTGGAGCCTACTTTGAAAGCTGGGTGAAATTTTTGAGACTCTCCTCTTCCCACCTCTCCAATTTTGAGAGAACTTTAAAATCTAAAATAGGGTATACACATGTGATCCGCTGTCTTAAATCATGTATTGGCCTATGCAAGGTTAGCTTGGCCCACCCTTCTTAGATAGTAAGACAAGCTAGAAAACCAATTTTTTATAGCCCGACATCACTCTTTGTGCATGGTAAGTTAAGCATTAAAAAAACTTGAGTGACTTTATGTTAATTCTCATGAACTCAGTGTTTGGGACTATGTGAACCCCATGGCATCATTTACTTTACTTTACAAAGTAACTCTATGATGCATAACTTGCAGGTCGATGAACTTCAACATATAGGTACTATGATCATTTCCATATTATTTTTTTGCACAAGGGAGTTTGAATAAGTATTGAGCCAATCTAGAATCCTCCGACATATGGTATGAGGGTGTTATTTGGTTCCTTTTTCATGTTCTCCAACTTCTACAGATTAGATTTACATAACAAAATTCGTGTTACATTAGCAAATCTACGATGAAACACATGCAAAAACCGGATTGAGAATCGGACCTCCTTTGCTTTAGTTATGATTAACAAAATTGCATGTTCGTTGGTTTCTTAACTGGATACATAGGTCCTCTTAATAGTGTTCAGAGTATTTATTAACATTTGAAGACGTAGTCCAATCTCTTTTAAACATGTGTCTTTGTGATGTTTGCTCTTTGATCCTTACCGAACCACATAACAATCAAACATAGGAGCCCGATTAAGAAAAATAATCGCATAACACCGTGCATACCTTAGGGGCCACTTCACACACGAACCAAGAGCCGTGACCATGAAATTGTGAGAGCCCAAAAGAAAGTGTCCAAAGGCCATCCCAAGACACCTCCAAAATCATGTGTGTGGTCATGGACCCTCAAGTGTAGTGTGAAGTCATATGTGACCGGACCCTCAACCAAATGTTGTTTCAATGAATTTCTATTCATGCGGGTCCTCGCACATGATAGAATAGAATAAATCAATGGTTGTGAGTGTTCAGAGTGCCATGGTCTCCCGGTTTTGTGTTAGGCCTACCTCCAAGAGGTGGTTTTTGAAAATAGTCCAAGTGAGCATGAAACATGATCCATTCGATGCCATCTAGGATACCATGTAGACTTTACATCCGTCTTGCATTCACATACTCCGTTGGTCCCTCAAGCATAGTGTGAAGCAAACTTGGACCCGCTCCGCCTTTTCCACCAATGAGAGTGCTTGAAGTGTAATGGTCATGGGCTCACAGTCTCGTGTATGAAGTGGCCCTTACTGGGCACCTTCGGTAGCTGGTTTTGATATGTTATTCAGTTTTGTCCTTTTCCAATAGTAATGACAAATTAACACTCCAGTGACTTCAATGAAAATAAAACATGATACATGTGTGCATGACAAAACACTAATTTTGTCAGAGCATGGTGCCAGTCTGTTGGCAATTAGACTTAATAAAGACATTGACAATAGACCAGTGCCCGGGAAGATTTTTGGGCATAATGGGTCAAAATCCTAGCGTTTTCAAGTCCAACCGGTTACATGTTGTGGATCTTCCAGTTTTTCTTTGATAACTTGAGGTATATTTCACATATTTCCTCTAAAATGATTGGTTGTTTCTCTGGAGTCCTGATCTTCAACCGATTATTTCTCAAACTCAACCGGTTCATCTGTAACTACACTTAATATGATATTTAGTGTCACTTACTATTTGGAGTTACACATTCTTGTATCTTTCTACTATTAATGTAATTTTTTGTCAAGTAAAGATGTTAATGTTCTATAATGTTCAAACAACCAAATTGACCTTTATTGGTAAAAACATTGAGATGTACAAAAAACAATTATAGCATTGTGTAATTTCAAATAGTATGTGTAAATGAATATTTATGTGTAGCAGGCAGTTTTCTCCGTTATTTGCAACAGACAAAGCGGTGGCTTGGCCTTCAATCTTGAGACTTCCTCATCATCGTCACTTAGGGCCACTTCACACCCAAGATTGAGGGCCCATGGCCATTGCATTTCAAGCACTCTCATTGGTGGAAAAGCCAGAGCCAGTCCAAGTTCACTTTACATTGCGCTTGAGGGACCAACGGAGTATGTGAATGCAAGATGGATGTAAAGTCACATGGATTTCTACATGGCTTAAATGGATCATGTTTCATGGCCACTTAGACCATTTTTGAAAACCACCTCTTGAAGGGAGGCCTAACACAAAACTAGGAGACCATGGCACTCCAAAATCTCACAACCATTGATTTATTCTATTTTATCATGTGTGAGAACCCCGCATGAATAGAAATTCATTGAAAGAGTATGTGGTTGAGGGCCCATGACCACACTACATGATTTTGGAAGTGTCTTGGGAAGGCCTTTGGACACTTCTTTTGGGCTCTCACAACTTCATGGACACGGCTCTTGGCTTGTGTATGATGTGGCCCTCATATCCATATGGGTTGTGGCAACTCGTTGAGAGTTTGATACTCGGAGTTTATATTCATCTAAAACTCAAACTATTGAGACTTTGACCCAATCTTTAAGCTCTCATTAGTTTGAGTAGATAGATAGATACATTGATATGTGCAATTAGGTTGTCCCATGTTAATTTATCGACATTCCATACTATTTTGGACATTTGTTACCACAATAACAAATGTAGAGGATTTTACCATTGTGGTTGTCACACAAAATAATAATAAAATAAACAAGTTTTTGTGATATGGTTTTGACACAAGATAATTTGCATGGGTATAGAGGCAGCCTAATCACAAAGCCAACCTAATTGTACATATCAATGTAGATATGAATGTGTGCTCCTTTTGAAGCAAGCATGAATGAAGATCCTCTTTGCCCTCCAAGTATTGCCCCATTCGGGGGGGGGGATCTATTCAAGGTAGTATTGAGCAAGTGTGAAGCATCAATGTTTGAAGTGACATATCAAGGGTGTCCATCAAAGTAGAGGTAAAACTTCATAAGGTACATTGTTTTTTATTTATTAGTGTGGGCCACAAAGTTCATTTTCATAGTGAGAGTTAATGTGGGTCATGTTAATCTTCAACCCACACAAGATCTCTATGTTGAAATTAGTGTGGTCTACATTATTTTAATTTATTTTGTAGGAAATTGATGCGGGTGCCTATTTTACTTTATGCTACTATGATGCTATTATTTTCTTTGATCCAATACGTTTATTTGATGCTACTTTAAGTCTCCACAAAGACTTAGGGGAAGACCCAGGGTGTTGGGCCCACATTATTTCTATCATGACTATATAATTAGAGTGACCTCATTAATTTCCACCCACACACTATTAGGACAATCTGGTGTAGCTAGGATTTTGACTGAGAGCTTGTCATAGTCATTCCTTATGGGAATCTACATCAAGGTACCATCCAAATGGGCAAACGTTCACAATTGTATCTACCAACGAGGAGGGTGAAAACGCATAATACTATGTAGAGCCCAATGACTGCTTTGTAAAGCCATTGTAACACTTGAATCAAGATCAAAGACCTCAAATTACTCTAGCAAAGTTCAATTGGGATGAATCAACAACACACCTATAAGGGGTTGGTTTTTACTACACCCCTGATGATCCTATTACTACACACTAGATAGTCCTATTAGTGTGGACCACAATGATTATCTAGAACGCACATTAATTCGTGAAATGAGAATTAATGTGGGCCATGTTTATACTTAACCTACACCATATCTTTACTTTAGAATTAATATGGGCCACATTAGTTCTTTTTTTCTATGAGATTGTGGGTGGTTATTCTTATTTTATAGTGCTTTTGATGTAAGGTGATGCTGGTATAATCCACGTTCATTATTTCCACATTAATTTTCCACCCACACTAATAAGGCTATTTAGTGTAGGTGTTGGGAAACGAATTCCCATCCAAAAGTTGTAAAGCTGGTGAAAATTTCTAGCTCCCAAGTTGAAGGCTCATGTGTAAAGTTGACGTTAGTGACCAAGCATATGTAAGAGGCTCCCCGCCAATAAGAAGGCTCGTTTCTTCTCAACTTCCTCCAACTTACTACACTAAATGTGATATTTAGTGTGACTTATTGTTTGGAGTTACATGTTCCTATATCTTTTTACTATGAATGTAATTTTTTTACCAAGTAAAGATGCTAATTTTCTATAGTGTCCAAACAACCCATTCGACCATGGTTGGTAAAAAAACGAGATGCACAATAGACAATTATAGCATTGCATAATTTCAAATAGCAAGTCACACTAAATTTAGTGTAGTATAAAGGCTTCTTTAAGATATACTTATTTAGCTTAACTTTAGTTCCATGACCCCCGAATCATGATGCATGCACATAGCCCAAATCTCATCTCTAGTTGCATGACCCCTGGATCATGATGCATGCACATAGCCCAAATCTCATCTCAAGTCCCATAATAAGGGGAGTAGATGCGACTTAAAATATAGTATATTCATGAGCACATAAAGCAAAGCTTGGGTAAGTTTGTCTACTTTCTACCGGACAAGTGGTTTTATGCATTGTGGTTGGAACCGATGTCCGGGGAGATTATGGCAACAATTGGTCGACATCGAAGTGGTTTCCAAGTCCAACCGGTGGCACTTTTTCCAACTAGCCCATGACACAAGTGATTTGCACGAGATGACTAGCAAATCCAAATCGAGGCCGTATGTTAGCCACTATTCTCATAGTTTTGGGGCTCATTTTAATATCACATTCACCTTAAAGTGAAGATTCTCATGCTCATTAAGTGGTCATTTAGGTCTCTCCAGTTATGTTGCCTACTGAACCTAGAATAGTTATCGTATTTTGAACATCTTTTTTGAATACACATCTTCTTGGGATATGTTTTTGGAGCCACACCTAACCACATAGGTACCACTCAAATATAGGTGTCCGATTAAGATAAGATAAGTAACCGAAATAGACACGTCTCCCTTAGTTGTGGTTGAATGTGTTGGTTAACCACATCCACGACCAATGAATGGGGAGTGCCGACAGTTAGTTACAAGCTAGCCGGTTGATTTTGAGAATTTCCAAATGAAATCGAAATGTTTAGGAAGGGGTTCTGGAAGAAAAATCAAGGTTTTCGGAAATGGGCCGATAAGACAAAAAAAAGGCCGGCATTTAGGCAAGTTGCCCTAGGAGTACCCACGGCAAATTACCGATTGAAAGGCATTTTTCACGGCGGGCAGCCGACCAAACATATACTTTTTAGGAATTTTTTAAAATACTATTCATAGTTGGAGCTAATGTTGCCTTGTTGGCTTTTGGTTTAGGGTGGTAGCATGTAAGCGTGAATTTTTAGCCTTTAAACTTCAGTGCACTACGGAATGGGGGGATAAGAATTTCAGGGATTTGTGGGGCATGATAACTTGGAATCATCCTTTGCAAGCACAGTACCCCAACCTCCTCATTCTTGCATAGTTAGCTCATGTGCAATGTGTTTCTACATCAACGTGTGAGAATGCTTTTAGTGTGCAAAATTTGATCAAGACTAAAGTTAGAAATAGGTTGGGCAATAAGAATCTCAAGGCAATGCTGTGAATTGCCTTGGAAGGGCCAAATGAGGGGGTAGATGACATTATCAATGATGCTATCCCACTTTGGAAGAGTGACAATAAATACCGTTTTCTGCATGCTTATCCCTCTTCTTATTTGAATTCTCCTAATACACCGCGTGTGAGTGATGTGTCTTGTTTGTTTGGGGCAGTTGATACTAACAGCAATGGTACGTAGATTTCATGACTTTCAATACTAACCAGCCTCTGGAAAATACTTGGACCCTTTGTGGATCTTGTATTTTTTTGAAGGCTACATCCTTGGCCCTAAGATGGTAGGGGCTTTGCCAGGTTCAACTCCTGCTAAGGATACTATTTAGACCAAAAAAAAAATAGAGAGTGAATGCCAACATTCTTTAACCCTGAACACTTGAAAAAAAAGGGGGAATGAATGATAATGAAACTTAAAGGGAAAAAAATGGGGAGGGAATAAACATCCACCACAAAAATACAAAACTGGCTCCATTTTAGACATTTAGGAAACTGGATAAATGAAAAAAGAAATGTCGGCTATTTGCCTAAATACATTAGGAAATGGGTAATATCAACCGATAAAATTTGCATTCTCTAGGCCCACTTCCGGGTAAAATTTGAAAAATCCGAGCCACCTCCTAGAAGCTAGGAAATTATCCATTTTCTCTACAGAGCTCCCCGGACTCTGGCCCCGACCACCTTTATTTATAGTGTAAACGACCCAAAGGTCTTGTTATAGAACTCACTGTCCTACTAGTGCTACTTTGAAGTTCGATCTTTGAAGTTTGAAGAGTAGTGAGGTGGGATTCAGTGAGTGTCGCGGATTGCAATGAAGTCCTTCATCAGGAAATGGCCGTCCTTGGCCCTGCTTGCATTCGCAATTGCTTTCTTCTTCAGCTCCGAAGTTGCTCCGGTCAGCGGAGAAGTGGACAACGTCATCACTCAATGGCAATTCGTTGCGCAAACAGTTCGTAACTTTACCTGGTTTTCTTTCTAACCTCGGTTGAGATTTGAGAACTCTAGGCTGTCCTTTGAGTTCAGCTCCCGGGGCCAGATGTCAGTCACCGGAAGTCATATAAGAATGATGTGAGGATCACTTAGATGTTGCTAATCTGTTGGCTTCGTTTTTATGTTTTTTGGGGGGATTAATATCTGATCATCTGGTTTTGTGATCCGGCAATGCAATTGGGCTGGATGGTGTTTTGGAATGATAGATTTCGGTTTGAAAGTGTGGGATTTTGTGTGTGGGTTGATCCAACCCGTACTTCTGGATTCGAAGCCGGATGAGCTTATGCTACATTTCAATTCAGTTAGGAATTTGACCCGCGACCTATGAATCCTATAGAAATTGTTCAGCTTGCTGCGACAGCAATTAGTTATGTGAGAGAGTGAGTCATGCCCGTCACTGATCCTTAAACTAGCTATGACATCAATCTGATCATGTCCAGGCAGGCAGAACCCTCTTCTTCTTCTTCTTCTTCTTCACTTTATTTTTGGTTACTCTCAGATCATCTGAATCAGTAGATGGTATGGAGTGATGCCAGATATGGGGTCAAAATTCTTGGATTTAATTGTGTGTGGTTCGGAATCCTTTCTGTATGTTTCAAAGGCGGATGAGCTAATTGCTACATTTTCTCTTGAAAGAGAGCATTAATCTCCAACTGGGACCGGAGGGATCTGATCAACCCTATCCCACAGCCTGCCAGTTTCAACATTCGGTTAGGATGAAACTGACCCGGGACTCATGAATCCTATAGGATTAGTGCAAGGAGTGAATAGTTATATTCATCACTGAATATTAAGCTAGCTTTGATATCAATCTGATCATGAGCAGGGAGGCTGGCACTCCTTTTTTCCTTCTCTAGTTTTTTGGTTTTGGTTAACCTCAGATCATCTGAATCAGTAGATGGGTGAAATGATGGAGATAGGCTCAACAATGTTGGGTTTAATTGTGTGTGGTTTGAAAGCCTTTCTGTATAAATCAAACCCGGATGAGCTAATTTCTACATTTTCTCCTGAATGAGAGCTTGGACCGGAGGTATTCAAACATATCCCCCAACCTGCCAACTTCAATATTCGCTTAGGATGAAATTGACACGGGACCAGTGTCCGAGGAGATTTTGGGCAAAATCCGTCGACATTCAAGTGTTTCCAAGTCCAACCGATCACACGGTGATACCATTCGGTTTGCCTTTATTAATTAAAAGGCATATTAGAGTTATCCTTTAAATCAACCGGAGTTTTGGTCGGGAGTTGGTTGTCTTGCATACAAATGTTTCCATGTTCGGTAAGTTTTTGGTGCATTCTCGGAGTCGGTGTGGAGGTTTGAACAAGGAACCATTTATATCAGTTCATTGAGGGTCTAACTCCAAAGTTTGGCCCCAATGAACCGATATGAAACGTCGTTCAAACCTCCATACCCAACTCAAGGATGCACCGGAAACTCACCAAACATAGAAAGTATTGTATGCAAAACAACCAACTCCCGACCAAAGCTCCGGTTGAGTTAAAGGATAGCTCTATTCTACAGATTCCTCAAAATTGATGGGCGAAGTGCCGACCTTGAACTTTGAACCACTTAATTCTCAAATTCGACCTGCCCATCTGTAACTAGCGGTGGGCTCTCCCCGTTCGTATCCTGGGAACTCTGAATCCTACAGGAGTAGTGCAAGAGAGTGAGTGAGTCAAATTTCTCACTAAATATTCATGGAGCTGTCATATTGATGTGATGATGATCCAGGTCGTGCGGACTCTTGGAGTGCCCAGCCAAATTGCCTCCCGGACTTTCACTCTGCTTCACTTGTCTCAATACAAGGCACTCCAGAATGCATACAAGCTGGGCAGCTCTCATCCGGAGGCAGCTGCCGCCTATGCGGCCCACTATGTGCTCTCTGAGTAAGCCACCACACCCCCATCCCTTCAGTATTGTGTGTAACTTTTCATTACTCCAATGGTTGGTGCTGGGAATGATACAATGGTCAACCGCATCTATGGTTTATTTTTTCATTCACATTCGTCTTGTGCGAATCCTTGTGGTTGATGGTGGGGTTGGCCTTCTAAGTCATGCCAATCTATCGTTGGTTTAGGTCTTGAACTCGTGAAGAAATTCAAGTGGTTGTTATCCTTGTCGGCCGTGGATCGTAGGTGTTAAAGTGGTTGCCTAGTCTTGAACTTTGTCCCCGGACCTTGGCCTTGAAACTGGTGCCACATGAACATGAACAACTTTTCCAAAAGGGAGGTTGACCGTGCGGAGTGTTGGGTAGGAGGGTGGTTGTGGTTGTGGTTGTGGTTAACATTTGTTATGGCTTTTTTATGGAAATAAAACCAAAGCAAGTAAACCACCACAACCACCCCTTGAGAGACTCAGGACGGGAACTCTCCTCTTTAAGCCACTTCTAATGTTGAATCTATTGAATGGACGATTTGTTATTTCACAAAGGGGAGCATCAACATGCTTGGAAAGAGAGCCACATTGAGAGGAACCCATTGGTGCCACTTGTGTCTGATTTAGAAAAGGCTCCAATTCTCAGTTGTTGACATTTTTAGAACTGTTTAGAAAGCAAAATTCCCAAAGCAGGGCCCCTCACACGTTGATTTATTTTACTTCTGAGAACTTTTTTGATATAATTTGGACTAAATAAAATTTCTTGCAGGATCTTTCCTTCGCAACAATCAAATATCTTTGATGGTGTGATCAACAAGCAAATCACGCCTTTGAAGTTGTCCGCGGACGCGGATGAGGCTGTTAGGAAGATTGGTCTCCAATATGCCAAAGGACTCTTGAAGAAAAGGTACGGACCAACTGATGACTTATCTTAGTGTAGGGACTGTTGCCCTTCCCACACACAAGGTAAAAAGGATACATATGACACCTTACATGTGCCTTAAATGGTGGAGCTAAATTATCTCAATGTCGGTCTCCGTTGTTTATTGGAATATTCGAATTGGTGAAAATTTCAAGCCTGATGTCTACAAGTTCAAGGTTGGGCTGGAGCTTGTATTTCAATCCAAAGAACAGAGGAACCAACAATCCATCATTTTAGACACATGTAAGGGTCCAAAGTCCTTTTTCCCTTGCCCTATCAAACTCGCGAGTTTGAGCTTGAGCTCAAGCTGTGACTTGGTTGGGCCTCATATATTCATTCATATTGCTTTCACATCAATTTAACCACATGAAATCATAACACAAGGCTGCAATTTGAATCTGATTGTTTCTGTATGTTGTAGCTGCAAGGCCTTGAATTGTTTAATTATGAGTTGAATCAAGGTTGAATGAATCATTAGCTAAATGTTGGGTTCGGCACTGAAAAGGTGTTAAAACTCTGAAAGGTAGCATGTATCAATACTGAGTCACCATCAAACACTTGTTTCTTGCATTAATTTTGAGATGTAGGCAGCCGTTTCAACTCAAGAAAAATTAATAGCATTGAATATATCATGTAGATTGGTTGTGGGTAGACATGAAATCAACAAAAGCCAATCTCAATGGTGACATGAAAATAAATGTTTTGTGCAGGGCGTCTGATGGGAGCCAGAAATGGGTCAAGTTCAACCCATCACCTGCTGGAGGTCCTACAGGAAAGTATCAGTTTACTCCAAATCAAACATATGCATTATACCCACAGTTGGCGACAACCCGCCCTTTCGTGATCAAATCCATGAAGGATTTTGACACCGAAGGCGGTCCCACAAAAATCCCGAGTGCCCAGTATGATGCTGACTACAAATTGTCCGCAACCAAAGGAAATGCGAATTCGTCACTCCAAACAAAAGCCCTCAAGGATACCGCAAAATTCTGGGAAGATGGTGCAAGTAAGCAATACATGTAAATCTTATGGATTGATCTTATGAATTTAATGTGATTATGTATTAAACTTATGGATGCAATAATGTATTGATGTAATTCACCTCAGGGATTGCAACCAAAAATTGTAAGTTTAATCCCCACGGTGAAGTTCAATTATCAGAGCTCTCAACCCTTTATGTTTCCAGAGAACTTAAATATAGAAGTATCTACACATCACAACCTGTAAATTTATATTTCAACACTGGTTTCACATTGTTTCAATCACATGGAAATATAAAATTAATTCAGTGGCTATCAAACATAGACTTGCAATTATAATCTTTTGTTTTTGTATATAATAGCCGCAAGACCTAGAAGGTTGACATATGAGTTGATTAACCTTGAATATTGAATGAATCATCAGCTAAAAGTTGAATTAGTACTGAAAAGATATTGAACCCAGAAGGGTATGCATTAACACTGACACAATATTAAATGTTGGTATGTTGAATTTTGAGATGCACTGTCATTTGACTACGATATTCGAGTTTTGAAGCAGATTTCATTTAGTTCTATTGTTTTATTGTTATTGCAGACACTTCAACAATCAACGGCCATTTCTTCAACGCAACATTGGCCATAGTGAACCAAGATATCTCAGTCAAGGACACTGCAAAATTGTTCGCCAAAATCACCGTGGCTCAATACGATTCATCGATCGCTGCTTGGTATCAGAAATACAAATACCTATTCTGGAGGCCCATCACTGCCTTGAGGTACGTAGTTCTCTTTTCTTTCTTTCTATACATACTTTCTTCCACCCTGCAGCTTTCACACCTAATGAACTAGGTGTGGTGTCCCAACCAATTTCATTATGACATGTGGCATTGAAAGGGTGAAAAGTTGATTGAATTTGCATAATCTGATACGCGTGACGTAGGGCAATATTTGAAACTTATTTGTACAGTATCCAAATAACACATGCAAAGATGCAGTGGAATCTGCTGTCAATTGCTAACCAAACCCACTGAAAATAAAGATTCATTCTAGTAATGGGAACTAAGGTAGATGGTGCTATAACCAACACCCTAAAATCTTGCACAATAAGTGCATAATGATTCTGAAATTTTTTACCACCTTAACATCACACTCCCACGTTGATTTTGGATCATCCACCAATAAACTTTGAGCCCCTACAACTTTTGCAATACGGACTTCAAATTCAACAGACTTTGTTGTGTTGAAATCCCCTGTCAATTGCTAATGCGAATCATATAAAACTTTTAAAAATCTAATGATAGTATCTACACTGAGTGTTTGAAGTGATGGTTTTAGCACCGTCAATCTTATACAAAATGTCTTGCTTAATTGGCTGTTGTGACAGGCAAGGAGACTTGACGCACAAACCGATCCTGTTCACTCCTGTCTTGAAAACTCCACCTCATCCTGAGTACCCTAGCACACACTCAGCTGCTGCAGGCGCATGGGGGAAAGTGCTGGCAAAGTACCTGAAAATTTCCATCTCTCAAAACACTCCACATGGGGCTTACACTGTTAAAACGGAGAGCTACTTCTTGCCACCGCGGACATATAACACCATTGAAGCTGCAGCTGACGAAGTCGCGCTCAGCAGGTAATTTCATTGCAACATTGCAAGGTTTTGGGCTCAATGTACATGGTACTATGTAAAACCCTCAAAGGAAGGTTCAATGGCCTATGCAACAAAGTTTATACGGCCATCCACAAGTATTGAAAAGACAAAACTTGATCTACGAGATTGAAACTATGATATTTAACACTTCCTATTACAAAGAGGAAGTGAAAACACAATCAAAGGTAACAATGGTGATAAGAAATAATTTTTTATATTCAATCTAAGTCATTACATTTGTTAAATTCTTCCAAATTCTTTTTCAAAAAGTCTGTGTGCAATGAATAAAATGAGATGGGTCACTTTTGAAATGCCAGCTAAAAATAACAATAATTAACCTTAAGCATGACAGTGAGGTCAAACATAACATTACTCAGTTGATGAGCTGTGTTTAGCTGCCTGACTTCAGATTCAGTCTGAAGCATTGGTATTCCAACACATGGAGGCTTTACTCTCGAATCTACTGCGGGGCCCATGAACACAGCTCAACAGCTGAGTAATGTTATGAACTAGGACCTTGCTGAAAGGATCACCCAGTCAGCCATGTACGAGACAAGTATGAATAAACTCTGAAAATTACAGGCATGGATAGGTGACCTGTGGTTTAACAGGGGTGGGTTGTGGTACTTGCAGAGTCTATGGAGGAATTCATTTCAAACACTCAACGCTCAATGGCTTACAAGTAGGCTATGAGGTCAATTCATTCACCTCTATTTTCATTAGTGAAGCCCTTAACAAATTCCATAAATGTCTAGAGACAAAATTCTATAGAGGTGCCACGTCATTGAAAAGATAAGTACATATAAGCCCAACAAAACAAGTTAGACTTATAATTCCTGCCTTCCTTCCTCTCTTCCTCCTTCATTCAAATTCTCTCCTCTCATCTGCCTTCCTTCTTACCATTTGCATTCCTTGGGTCTTCCCTTACCATCATACACCACGTGTTCAAGTAAGCACTAATAGACTCTGGAGATTATTATTATGTGTTCCAAAGAAAAGCAGGGACTCATGCTAGAATTGATGAATAACAAAGTAACCAAGAAAAATAAGAGACTTGCAACTGCTGGTTACACACTTTATACACTCATATTGTGAGGGATTAAGTTCAGATGAGAGGAGAATCTTAATGAGGTCCTCAATCACACCCATCTTGACTGTTTGTTTTGTGTGCACAGGTTGCTGACTATGTCTGGGAGCATTTTGAGGAGGTCTTTGGGGACTTATAGATGCACAGTAACCACAACTAGGTGGTGGGATTGGAACTGTTTCTTTCCTTCAAATAAAGACAGCTTGGTTATCCTGTTGTAAAACGTTGTTAATTTCCTCTTTCTTGACTCTAAACACGAATTGCACCCTTATATCTGAATAACTGTCTCAAATTAACCAGTCAATGATTCCTTCTGTCAAAGCAGTGTTAAGGTATGTGGCCCTATTGTGGGCACTTCCCACAAACAATCGGATCAGGAATCGTTTCATCCAGTTAACAATTGTAAATTAGGGAGATTGAGATTAAGTTTAAAATCGGAGATAAGATGCAAAAGTTACATGAGGTCGAAGTGAAAATTCTCTTTCTCTTCCCAATTCTGTTAAGTATTGAACCTAAGAATGGTCACGTCTATAGTTAACCTTCAAACAGTCGTGCAAATGCACTTCTTGACAAATGCATGAAACTTATAAATGATGTAAACTCGAAGCTACTGAATCTTCAGGAGTATTTACAAAATTCATATTTATCTTGACTGACAACCTTTCTAAGGATTGAACAGAACATGGTAAAATAGGGCCATCATTTTTCTGTCTGATTTATGTTCATATCAGTCTCTCAAATTTCCTTACAATTCCTGCCAAGGATATTAGATGAAATGCCACTGTTAAGTTAACACAAGAAATACTACATTGACTGCCTAGATTGTCAAATGTGTTCTCAAGCTTAGTTTCAATGATTGTGTTTGTCCAAAGAATGCACACATAACCTAATAGCTCCTTGCCCGCATTCTCCTGACTTTATCCCCAGCTACACCAGTACCACCTATTAGTGTGGGTTACAATTTGGATGTACATGTTGCTATAACTTTTTATTGAGAATATCGTTTATTACCAAGCAGGTTATATCATGTTCCTTGATGTGCATACTAGGATAAGAATTTGGCATTTCCACAACAAACTCATGTCTGATTTTATTTTTTAAGGTTCAACAAATTTCTAATACCCATTCGATAATCTCTAACCTTCAAACCTACGGAAAGGGGCAGTGTTGCAATTGCACAGCCATGAAATGTCAGACTGCTGAGTGCCTATTATGAGCCATAGCTATCAACCGTGTAAATTGTCAGATTTTGTAGGAAACTTTGGAGCCAATTGAAATGACGCCTTTGGCAAATTTGTGAACTTTTTTATCAACTTCAATCCTTATCTCGACTATTCTTATCAAGATGTGAGAAGGTGTTGTTACTTGTGTGTGTAAATGTGGAGGATGGGAAGAGTTTCTCACACTTCAAACAATTCCTTGCATATCCTTCATGCAACTTCTGTGGTGCTATGTTTTTGTCCTGCTTGTCTTCATCTTCAATAGTAAGTCAAATTTCTTAGCCCAAACCCACTTGTGTCACTCTAATAATTTTCACGTTGGCATGCAAATGGACATCAACCACCACCTGCAAATGCATCAATCTGCAGAGCTTACAACGAGGAAGTAGATTTATTTCCGTAACAGGAGGGGCAAGGGAAGTTCCCTCTGCCTCTGCATGCTGGACATGCTGTGGGTGTGCCAGAACCCGAGAACAAACTTTGGTTTAGAGTTCCACGTGCTTTGCACTTCATACAAGGAATTTTTGTAACGCCACCACACTCCATGCACAATTTCAAGTCTCTGCAGAAGACTCCCCACAACCCAACTTTCATTAGGCTACGACAAGCAAGCAATTATTCATTGACTGGACAAATCCTCCAAAATAGTCTCTGGGTACATTGTGTAATTCCATGCTAACCAAGAACGATGCCGTTCACTATTCCTGTTTATATAAGAGCACCAATCACAAAGACATGAGGAGAGAAGAGATGACACCAATGTTGCCACCACCGTGAATAATGGTGTTGGTCACTTCATATTCAAGTTAGTCCAACTCTATCTTTGATTCCAAAATGGACATCATGAGAATTTGAGGGACCTTGGAGACTACTGCCTCCTTTCAAAGGTGAACACCTTGAATAGATGGGGCCAAGTCAACCTGCACTTTCTCCCCCAAGGGCAAGCGCCTAGGTTCCAACATGTTTAGTTGAAAATACCAGATACTCCCATAACGATCGGGTGAATAAGTGCTGGGAAGGTCACTTATCCGAGCACTGTTCCGGCCTCAGGAGGCTTAATCTAAGAGTTCCCCTTGGGATCCAGGTTAAGGTCTTGCGTTTAAGTCACCTTGGCATCCCTCCGTCATGCACTCCAGAGCATGATGGAGGGTCTTTGAATGTTGGAATAATTTTGTTCCATGGAGTGCAAGTTCTCACCTCAAAATTTCCCTGAATCTCGCACGTTGCGGTCAAGAACATCTAAACCCTAAACCATGAAAGTCAAGTCATAATATCGCAAAATTGCAAATCCTTGAGGCCCGGTACACTCCTTTAGATTCGTCAAGATGTGGAAAAGATCGACAGAATAGGGATTGGAAGAACCTCAAAATGAACGCAAAACCCTATCAATGTGTCTATAATGTAACAAAAAAATCCCTAATCTTGTAATAGAGTTATCCTTTAACTCAAGGGGACTGTTCGTCAGGGGTTGGTAACCTACGATTTTCGTTTCGCATACAATATCAATGATTTCTTTTCACTTTTGGTACATGCTCGGAGGTAGTGTTTGAATTTAAATGAAGAGCATCCTATTTCGGTTCGTTGAGGGCTACACACATTTTAGCACCTCTTGGCATGCCCAAGTGAACTTATATAGAATGTTCTTCGTTCCAACCTCCACACTACCTTCAAGCATGCACCAAAAACTTACCGAACATGGAAGGTGTTGAACACAAAACAACCAACTCCAACTTCCGACCAAAAGGCATGTTGAGTTAAATGATAACTCTAATGTCGAACACTAATGTTCACGGGAACTCAAGGGCCAATTCAAGGGCTCACAGCGTCTATCTCTTCTATCTTCTTCCCAACGGCATTCTATTCGAGTGAACATTCAACCACCGAAATGGCTATCAAATTTTGTCCGCAGCTGCTGCCAAGATGGGGGAAAATTCGATTGAATTGCACAGGTAAAGAAAAGGTGGAAAATGACACAACGAACTAACCTGCGCTGACCCCTGGCAATGAAGGCGTCCACCTTGGGGGCCGCCAACGCCGCAGCCAGCAACAAAGCTCCGACGCCCAAGCCAGCCACCTCGTTTGCGGTGATGCTCTCCATCTCCTCAACGTGCCTTCGATTCTTTGTGCAATCAATTTCCAATCTCCTGTGGTCTCAGATGAAGAGAGCGAATTACAGAAAGGCGCATCCAGTCCGCAGCTGTGAGTAGAAACACATGGCCGAACAAATTGCAGCTCCGAAACAGAGATGGTAGAAGTTGGGCTGACTGATCCAAGTGTGTGTGTATGGATTGCAGAAGAGTGAGCGGGAGTGGTGACGTAGTTCGGTGCTCAAGGGACTTGGGCTTAGTGGGTAAAGCTGGAGCCACTAAGTTAGGTAGTGTCAAATCCACTAACTTAAGTCTCAACTTACTCAGTGTCATCTTAAGTAGTGTCAACTCCACTAACTTAAGGCTTAAGTGAACCCATGTGGTCACTATTTCTAACTGGACACCAATATTTGAGTGGTATATGGCAAGGCTAGTTTGATCGCATTTGCTTAAGAATGGACACCAAAAAGGCATGTGTTATGATGAGATTGGACTATGTGCTTATAAAGTATTAACATAATATGTTAATTGGGATATCAATTTATTAGTTGAGGCTACAAGTTACAATTTTTTCAAATTGGGGAAGAAGGAGGAGGAAGGAAAAAAAATAAAATAAAAAATAAAAGAAAAACTACAACTCAACTTAGAAGGAGCCTTCATTGTAAGCAAAAATAAATAGCATTCGTAGAGCCCTCTTGCATGCCTAATTTAGCTCCCTTAACTCGTTTCCCCTCCCAGTTGATCTTCCAACAAATATAGATGGAGTATGAACCATATATAGCCACATGCATCCCTTGCTTTCCCCTTGCCTTCTCCAATCACAGCCGGCTACTGAGCCACCTAACCACCTTCTACTCTACAAAGCCATGTTTGCAAGCTACCTTCCGCTACACTACTGATGTGGGCACCCACCAACCTAGTTGGTTTGGGAAACTTAAGCCCCCCCCCCCACCCAATGGCGCCTAAACAAGGCTCAATATATGTTGAGTCTAGGTTCAATAATAGTAGAGAATAAGTGTCTTCCTCCTTGTTGGTCTCCATCATAAGTAATAGTAAGGCAAGCTCTATTATTGTGTTTGATGCATAATTGGCAAGAGGGGCACCTGCTCTGTAGTATTGACTTAAGCAGAGAGGTTGTGTAGAATAGGTAGTATGTGGCAAAATTGGTAGAGGGTGTTGATTTTGCAATTTAAAAAGACGCAAATTGGGCGGAATGCGTACCCCAAGTTGTTATCGTTAATACAATTGGGAGGGGATATGCAGTGTTCACTTTAAAATAAGGAGAATCTTCACTTTGACCTTTTACAACTTTCGCATCTCAACACTTATTTTGAAACTGAAAACGACAATTTCCTTGATTCATCACAATTGCTAAGCTAAGTGGATGAGACAATTCATGAATCAATCTAATTGTGAAAATTGTTTGTGGAGTTGGGATTCCCCACGAAAAGGCCGCCACATATGATCTTACATATGCACTCACAATATGTACCTGTTTATTTCTCCATTGCGAGTTAAATGTGCGGGTCTTGTTCCAGTTTGTTAGGTCCTTTACTTATCAAAACTTTAATCATTAGGTTGTCAACTCCAAGTATCAAACTCTTGATGATTGCAAGTTTGAGCTCTTAACTCAAGGTGCCTTCACACACAACCACTGATTCAGTGCTTGGTGGTTGTAATTTCGTTGCTTTCAAATTGGCTATAATTTTGGGATAAGGAAGGATAAGGTGCATGGATGGCAACCACAACAACAACCACAACCACAATCACTCTACCTTGCCCAACTACGATTCAAGGTGTAATTAGGAGTGGCTACAATAGTTGCAGTTTACTTTCTTTGGTTTCTATTTTGTTTGTGGGTATAACTATGTGAGACTTGGAGAGAACTTCAAGACCAAGGCTTTTGAGATGATTTCTAAAAGAGAATTAACTTACTCTTATACAAACTTTCGATTTTTGTCTCTAAGGTAGACGAGTCTTATGTGGTTGGTTTTCAAATCGGTCCATATGTGGTTTGGTGAGCATCAAAGAGCAAACATCATAAAGACACATGTTTAAAAGAGATTGGACTACCTCTACAAATATTAATAACTCCTCTACGCTCAAATCATGAACACAATTGGGAGGATCTATGTATTTAGTTAAGAAATTAACAAACATGCACTTCCGATAACCATAACTAAACAAGGGGAGGTCCGACTTTCAATCCAATTTTTGCAGATGTTTCATTGTAGACTTGCTAATGCAACATGAGTTTTATTGGGTAAATGTAATCGGCAGAAGTTGGAGACATGAAAAACGTACCAAATAACACCCACATACCATATGGGGATCATAGTGAATGATGTGGTCTCCTTTTCTACCTGCGAGATAAGATAGAAAATCTGGTGAGCTACAGACAGACAGACAGGCAGACAAGAGATGGGCTCTTTCCCACCCAATTCAAGCTCACACAGTGACACAGCCTTTCAATTTCTCACTGCCCACCAATTTCTTGGAGCTCAATTTTCTATCCCGACTGAGAACAGAATGGAAGTACAGCAGCAAAACCCTCACATGGGGTTTTTATAATCTCGTTTGCCAACTCTCTCATTGCTTTTATCACATCCCTCCGATTCTGCTGAAATGGGTTCAGCTACATAGGAGACGGTGGTCTTGCTTTCCTGATTGAGCCATCTATTTTCTGAACCATTTTCCACGCATTGAGGATTCAATTTTCAAAACAACTGTATAGTGTCAGTAACGTATAGAATATGGTGTGGTGATCTACTATTGACGATTATTTCAGTGCTCCAACAACTGAAGCGTAGGCATCACAACGACGGACACCGAATTCGCGAGAGAATTTCAGTAGTAGGTGCTTATTTGGAAACTTGGTTGTTCATACAGAGGGATCATCAGAGCAGCGGCTCAAATGCCTTGAGGATACCAGCACCTAAGTCAGTATGGTTTTCCTTCACTTGACTTCATATCTGTAGACGATGAAATTGGTATGTGGAGAATTTGATATGGTCATTTGAAGGTTACGGGCAGGCATCCAGTAACAACTTGGGCTTGTAAGTAGGCAGGCAGATACTTTTAACTGGAGGAGAACATTGCCTCCAGTGACATGAACTACTCATTTTTCATTGCAAAGTTTACAGCACAATCTTTGCCTCTGTATTGTATGTTCAATTTCATTCCATTCCAATGAATTTTCTCTTGTGTCCAGAAACATGGAACTGGGCCATACAGTGTATCAGCAAAACCCATTTCCTTTGGTTGCCGCCTCCTCCAACCTCCTAATCTCACTACCTCCCTACTGTTCACCCTTCTACGTGCCCAGTTTTACTATAAGTAATTCAAACAGTTGGCGAAAACCCTTAAGATTCCCTGCAAGAACCTTAAAACAGGACGCTGGCCTTTGCAAACTCTACTCGGTCGGTTTGCATGGTAGGTTGCAGCGACCTACCCCAAGAAACTAAGGGCAGAGAGTGATGGGCTCCTCTCTGCAGCACTCTAGCAATGCACTAAAATAAAACCAACTCATTTTAAGCGAGCTACTAAACAACCTTGTTCTGGTGGTGTATTTTCAATTGCATTATGTTCAAATTGTTCCAATATCCAATATGACTGACGATGCAATCTGCGTTGATTGAAGTGTTAGGAGACATGACAGGATTGTCACCTTGAAATCCGAAATTGGGTTATGACCGCTCTAGCGGTAATTATGACAATTATAACCATCAACGTTCCAGCGCTCGCATTGATAAGCACAGCAAAACATGGTGGTGAAACCCCATGGGCAGGAGCGATCATAACTGTCAGCATCCTGCTGTCTCCTATTGCTCTACCTCACTTGAAAAAAACCACCCGCAAATTGATGGTACGAGTTTTTTCAGTCTACTTGACTACAACCATACCTTGTTCTTTGTTACTCAATTACATATTATGCAGAACCTGACTTTTATGTGTATTCCTATATTTGTAGCTCTAAGTTGGTAGAGAATGCCGGCAGTTTGTGACTGAGAATTCTACCTGATGCAGTCATGAAAATCCCTAGATTCTTGATTACCATTTTACTCCAAGTGGCTTAAGCTTAATGACGTGGGTTACATTCATGCAGTGGTCAGGTCGAGCGAATTTGCCCTGAATTTGCTGACGTGTCTATTTATTTATTGGATATGAGGAGGCCTAATTTTATTATCTGCTTGATTGGGCTAATTGTATATACAAATACTCTTCCTAATAGGCCTGATGCATCAACAGAAACTTGCACTTTCTCACTTTCTGTGTGCAGAGACCACGCAAGTGCTTGCAATGCCTGGGCGTAGGAAACAATGTACGTTCTGCCCACTCTGCAATTTCTTCCTTCTTCAAGCCCAAGTGCATTTTGTCTGGAAGATGTCATTTTCTTATGTTCAACCTGTTTGCAGGGTTTAAAGTGATCAACTTTATGGATGATGATACATCATGAAGTTTTCTGTATATCGTATGCAATGGCCTCTGTAAGACCTCAGGGTTGTCTGCAATATGAGTTGTATACGAGGATGACTAGTATGCACTAACCCTCACAGTGCTAGATAAATTAAATTAGAACATCTCTGTCTGGCTATAATGGTAGTACAGTTGAGGCCTCAAACTACTAGATTTCTTTCTATGATGCTGTATTTTGTAATCTTTGGTTTTTGTTCCCTCTGCAGCTATGTGGGACGTGCAAAGGACGCGGTAAGCAAGGTAACGTTGCAACCTGTGTGCCATGCAGGGTTTTTTTGGGTGGCCATAAAATGGCGGGAATTTGGTAATACATTTCATGCTTCCCTCACCTTGAAGGAGTTACCAGGTGTAAAACCAAAAAAGAAAGCCGGACGCTTGTTCATGATGTACATTGCAGGGCCGAGGTTTGTTGTTGGCTGCGCCTCCTGTAGACTGTTAGAGAATGTGAAATAAGAGGGATGTCTGCATTACAGGGAGCTGAACCAAATCCACGTGTATATATCACCAGTTGACTACCCCTCTAAGTGACATATAAATTCCTCTAAGATCCCAACATAAATATCCCTCTAAGTGATCCTCAGTACAAATTCGAAGTTTCAATGTATATATATTAATTGTCGAAGGGGGGAACTGGTGCTATTCCAGTAGGTTCTATGCTGCACGTATGCACAAGTACCTGATAAATGTATGTGGATAATGTGTGCAGGAGGCCTATTTACTGGTGCAGATTTACAGAAATGTTCAATTTGCGAAGGACGGGGTCGACAGCTTTGTTATCCGTGTGAGGGGTCAGGCCTCTCCAACCGATGGCTGTATTCACCTGTAAATCGAGGGGCCTGGGGTCCACGCGGCTCTTAAAAATCACATTATTTAGCAGAGTCCTGCTCTCTTCCCATTTGCAGATACTCGCCGGAGTCTTTTCCATTTGAAGGAGATTTCCCATCTGTGCACAAGTTCCATCCATCATTCTCAGGTTCAGCCTGAATTTGCTCGTTTGATCCTCACCCTTGTACATTAATTCCTGGTTGAGAGAACAATTGTACACAATGGAATAATATTGTGTTTGTAGCAGGCAGTTTTATTTGTGCCCCAGTGCGAAAAGGTCTTAAGAGATGTGTAATATGGCGTCCATTGTTGTATTTTAAAGGCCTCCTCAAGATACAGGGCCTTGACTGGGGGACTCTATTTCTCAGTAAGCTTACATGATTTATTTTCGTCTCCCAATTCAGGTTGAATGAGTGTATTATTAGTATGTATACCTTTGGCTGACACTGTTACATGTAGCTATTCATTCATTGGGAACGACTTGCAGTCAAGGTTAGTTCTGTAGTAACAATAGCTCTGGTATGGAACTTGATGGTACTCAACCTCTTGAATGTTTTCTAATTTTCATGGTATTGTCAAATCTGTATGAACTACATGTGATTCAAAATAAGTGTGGATTCTTATCCTTAAGGTGAGAAGACAATGCCTTGGTGGAAGTGTGTGATACTTGTCATGGTCTGTTATGACAGCAATTTGAATGAGTCTTCACTGCTAACTGGCAGACAGTTTTAAAAGGTAACAACAGAGGGACTATCAAGTTACTTGGATTCCAAGGGTGCCTGAAATCACACACAGCACGAAGGCTCACTTTGCAGGCTTAGGGTGAGCCAACTACTTGTACCCCCCCGTTGATGAAGGCCTCACCGATGGCTCTCAAACTTTCATCCTACTTTATGGGAAAGGTCCCCCCTAAAAAGCTTACCTTTATGGCATGGGAAATATAGGACCTACACAAGTTGGCATCCAAAGCCCATATTAGATTATCTACAAGCAATGCATGAATCAACAATTAATATTGTCCCCTTTAATTTAGATAAAGATGGAGCATTCTATGACGTCTTACTCTAATTTCAAAATACTTTTAGGTGGCAAAGGTTTGAGAGCCCTACATTTTCGACAAGAGCAAGATAAGAACCTCACATCTTTGCCATACATCCAACGGCCATAAATGATGAGACAAATGTTCACTACCTATACATCTCTCTCGATTAGGATTTAGGGTTTTAAGCATATATAAGAGCCAATCTCTCATTCTTATACTTGTCCACTCTGAATTTCACAAGAAGTATGCGACGAAACTTTTCCTTCTAATATTATATTTTTTGCATTTTTTTGTGAAGATTTGATGATATTTTCAAAAAAATGAAACTTATAATATACCATCATTTTGAGTTTTGTCAGATTATTGCTCATTTGTCAGGTATACCACATGAAATTAGAACTAATATAAGGGATCGTCAAGTTTATGATAATATGTTGTCAAATATAGCATGTAGTATCAAAAATATGACTGAATTTCAAATAATGTTCACATTTTCTTTATAACATATGAAACTATATAAAGCTAGTATTTTGTTGTAAATATTAATATTTGGTATTGGATGTGTTTTTCGATCTGCAATCATGGGGAGGGAAAAAAACAACTTTAAATATCTAATATCTAACATCAACCCCTATTAAATTTGAAGATCTTTAATAGACAAAAAAACAAGACAAGGATTTACTAATTTGTGTTTAGTCATCTTTGCTTTTATTTTGTGTGAGTCTGTTTCGGATTTTATAGATGGTCAAGGCTTAGGCTTTGAGGGGTAAAATGTGATGGAATATTGAAAAGATAAAAGTAGAAGGAAAAAATATTCAACGTTCCCAGATTGATTCTTTCATTATGCACACGTATTATAAGTATGCATATGAACCAAAAGATTATAGAAGTGATCATTTGCATAAAAGTTCTACCAAAACAGCTTGTCTTATTCAATTCTTAGCAAAACAATTGTATAAATATCCAGATGTAGCAAAAATTATCTATTATGTTGTTGACCATAAGAAAAAAGATGGATCAATGACATATGGTTCCAAAAATGTGGATTCTACCTCTAGAAAATCTAAATTTGAACATCATATTAGTAAAAAACTATTTGTTTGGCTGAAAGATCAATTAGATAAAGGACATACTTCATAAGAAAATTTATATGGAGAGAGTGAAACATTGACAACAAATGACAAAAGATAATTTTTTTGATTTACGAGATATTAGATACTATGAATCAAGACAACGAATGGGTGTTTGGCACTTAAACAATAACGATGCATTGAGTGTCCAAATGCGGGCATTAGAAAACTTTTTTTTCCGCAAGCAAAATATGATATAATTGGATATCCATTTACCTTGGGTATTCAAATTTCATGGCAATTTGATATTATTTGAGGTAGAATAATGATGGAGATATATCAATAGACACTATATTTGGTACCAACCATATGAAATATCATTTATTCACATTAATTTTGTTTGATGATTTTCGTCATGGAATATCAATAGCTTGGATCATAACATCAAGGCAAAAAAAAACGATTGATACAACGATTGTCAGCTTTACAATTAAAAGCCATCAACATTGTACCCGGATGGCGACTAAATTGTTTTATTGTGAATGATGCGATTCATAAACATACTACTATCAAGTAGGTCATATTTTTATTTTATTTTATTATTTTATTTTTAGGGTTTATGATTTATACCTATGATATTTAAATTTTTATTTAATTAATATTTTATATTGGTCATGTAAATTTGTTTGGTAAGATTATAATGTCTCTATTTTCCTTTGTACGTGGCACATTTTAAAAAATTAGAAAAAAACTACAATATAAAAAATCAAAGATATTTCCGTTCGAAATGCCATTTTTATCTTTGTCGAATATTTATGTATGTCCAATTATAGTACGGAAAGGAAATACAATGGTATTACGATCGCATCATCGTTTGTACTTAACAAATTTGAGAACGTGGATGTGTTGTGCTTCAAGATTTTGCCGAACATTTTTAATGCATTATTTTTTATTATAGATATTCTTCAATTGTATAAATTTCATGTTTATGATTAAAATATATTTTAATTTTAAAAATAAATTATAATATATCTTAATATATATATTTAAATATTAATATTTATCTTAAAATATTTATTGATAGATCTTTAGACAATAGATACGCGAAAAATACCACATTTAAATATGGATATTTAATTTAATATTGAATCTTATCATGAAACATTGAAGAGATACCCGGGGAGTGCACTTAATGCTAAGACTAGGAATACACGTGAGTGCGTTTTAATAGTATACCCCCCTATGTACTTGACCTTGAAATAGTTTTTAAATTAAGATTTTTTAGGGTCTAAATCATTATGTATATATCTATCATTTGGTGTAAATTTCAGGACCAAAAGTTTTTAAAATCTTATTAAAAAAATTATAGAAGTTTGAACTGAAATGTGTTGTTTTTCGCTTCAAAAATCAATTTAAAAATATTTACAAGTGAGTATTTTCTTGAAATTTATACAACAAGAACTTTAGATTGTGTTTAACAACTTCATATTATTTTAACAAATTTTAAATGATTTTTTAGTACATACATAGGGGGGTCGAAACCCGGGGAGTGCACTTAATGCTAAGACTAGGAATCACGTGAGTGCGTACTTTCGACCCCCCTATGTATGTACTAAAAAATCATTTAAAATTTGTTAAAATAATATGAAGTTGTTAAACACAATCTAAAGTTCTTGTTGTATAAATTTCAAAAAAATACTCACTTGTAAATATTTTTAAATTGATTTTTGAAGCGAAAAACAACACATTTCAGTTCAAACTTCTATAATTTTTTTTAATAAGATTTTAAAAACTTTTGGTCCTGAAATTTACACCAAATGATAGATATATACGTAATGATTTAGCACCTAAAAAATATTAATTTAAAAACTATTTCAAGGTCAAGTACATAGGGGGGTATGCTATTAAAACGCACTCACGTGTATTCCTAGTCTTAGCATTAAGTGCACTCCCCGGGGGTCGAAAGTACGCACTCACGTGATTCCTAGTCTTAGCATTAAGTGCACTCCCCGGGAAGAGATAGTTGAATACAGATATATGGGGACTAAGAGGTCGGAGGATAGATTGGTTGGTATGGCATCTATCAAATCCAATTGCTAATCATTACATGTATTTGATGAAGAGAAACTCAATGGCTTTGTTGTGAATAAAACCGTTGAAAACATACTTCAAAAAAATATTGTTAAGGCTAGAAACGTTTTATTAATTCACACTATACCACCAATATATCCTGAAAGAAATTGGAAGGTCAAATCTTTTGATTCCGACTATTGGTATGAGCTTGATCTACCATATTCAAAATTCACATGTTCGTCATGAGCATAGAGATTACGGAAATTTTTTGTAAGCATCAATGTATCATCATATTATAAAATATTGATATTTTTGAAAATTTTCTCTTGGAATATTGTGGAATATATTATGAAACAAAATAGGATGATTGATATCTATATTTGATGTGTCTATTCCCGAAGAGTTTTTTTGTAATGACAACGAATAAATAGATGGTCATCTTGATTTTTTGCAAGATAATAATATTGTTGAAGACGAAGTTACAAATGTCAATGTTTTGTCAACCACTTACGCAAGAAAATATACTACGCCTAGTAGAAAACGTGTTTGCCGCAATTAAGTCTAAGTGTGAAGAAGGAGGTCAACAACTTGCTTGACATGCTCATGCAATATTTACTCAAGTTTGGGCGAAAATCCATAAAATACAAAATATGGTATTCCAACGTATAAATGAAGACACAACATGTTGTGCAGATGGAGGGACACACTATCCAAGAACAGGTGGTGGACCTCAATGCAGGTTATAATCAGCTTCAAGCACACATCCAACTGCAACAAGAATTACAGGCACACCACTTCGAATGGAAGTTGCAACGGTTCCAAGAGTTGCAGGCAAGCGACTTCGAACGGATGTTGCAACCATTGCAGGTGCAGAATTCACTTTTGTTGCATTCGCAGAGACAGGAGTTGGACGCAAAATACGAGGCGATGATGTCTTCTCTACGTGAGGACGTGAGAGTGTGGGCTCCCCCTGTCCTACAGGTGACAGTTAAAAAAAATTCACGAGTATTATATTGTATTATGCAAAAAATATAAGCTTCAATGAAATTTTAATTTTTAGTAAAAATTTAAGTGATATTAGTATTTTTCATACTATCATGAAATGTGCAGAATGAAAATTTTAAACGCAAAATCATTTCAATTGAAATGCAAATAATATATACAAAATTGATAAAAGACTATTTGTTTTTACCTTATAACTACATTATTCTTCATTTGCTTCAATATCATTCTCGTAGATTTATTTCGTCAACTCAGGGTAACGTGCCGTATAACTAACACATGCTTATACTATGCATTGGACTCGCTCCGGAGCCTTCGTTTCATAACAAATGCGGTGTGCATTCTCTATAGTTTGCACATATTCATCACGTCTCATCTCCAACCTAAACACAAAATATAGACAAATAAGATATAAAACATATTTGAAGTAGATTAATTTATAAAATAATTAAAAATAAAATAATTAAAAATAATAAAATAAAATAATAAAACATACAATTTCATATATTTTATATTTTTATTCCACCGAAAAATATCGTCCACATACTCTTCGTGAAATGTTTCATGTTCATTTCATGTTAATTTTTTTCATGCATGCTTCGAAGATCCCACACCATAAATACCTTTGGTAGATTTTAAGTATTTCGCAAACTCAATTTTAATGACAAGCTTGTTGAAGCGAGCTGAAAAATGTAATGTCTCTATTATTGAATTTCTAAATATCTTTCGAAGATAGGATCCAATACATATGCCAAAATGGGTTTCTCCTTATTTTTATGAACAACATCCAAGGAGTTCAAGGTCTCCCAAGCCTTAGTTGCCTCTTTCAACCACTTTTTTTTCTTGTTGGTTCAATTATTTTTGTTTCTTTCCCATCTCATTGCTCAAAACAAGAGCGTTATACTTTTGATAATTTTAAATACGTAATTTGCCAATGACATTTTTAGTACGTCAAGGTGTATCCCAATATAAATGTAAGTTGTGCAAAAATATATGTTTGTGGTAATGATTTTTTACGACGTATCCTTTAAATGCACAAGTATGTACAAGTATACAAGAAGTTGTCTTATTTTTTCGAAAACGTTTAATGTTTGTTCTTGACTGCAAGTGGAAGGTTGTTGGAATTCTCCACTATGTTGGCAGGAGTAGATGAAGCCATCTAAACACTCCAAAGAACAACATTAAAATGAAACACATCCATACAAATGAATTTTGTGTGATTATAATGATATATTATGGCAATTTTTTTAATTTATTAAAATTTATGTTATACATGCTATACTTGATATTATTTGAGAGAATGTGATATCAATCTTATCATTTTATTTTAATATTTAATATTATACATAACACTATCTGAAAAATTTGACATCAATCTTATCATTTTATTATGATATTTAATGCTATATGTGACACTATCCTAAAAAACTTGACATCAATCTTTGTCTTGTGATGTTCATTACAAACCAATTTATTACAAATAAAGTTTGTTCACGACGGTCTTTCTATATACAACTTGCAGTTAGGCCGGAAGCATATCATTCAAAAAATATAACACAGTATGAGAAACTGTTGAATAATCATGTAATGATGAAAGCAAAAAAATCCCCTGTGACATTTCTATCTCCTACATAATAAACTTCAACGTTCAAAATTTGGACTGTGAGTAGTCATCTCTAAATTTTAAACATGTATACGGTTGGATTTGCCAAAAAAACTGAAAGAGATTAAGGGTCATCCAATCCCTTAAATTGTTTATAGCAAATTGATTAACTTGCTAATAAGTTTATTTGACCGGAAAATTCAAGTAATAATATTGATCTGGACGTCAATGCTTTAATTGTAATAAATTGTATACCAAGGAGAGAAGAAGTCTAACACCGTAGAAAGTGAAATAATATAAAAATAAATATGCTCGACTTAAAAGCCTAGTGATTGAAAGTGCAAAGTCAGTGTACGACCACAAATGCCTAAAGATCATAATCTGTTCTCAAGAAGATTAAAAATCAATCTTCCTCATTTAATCAATCGGCTAGTCTTGACCATTTTTTAAGAGTCTACAGAGACAATATGCAATCATGTGTCTCGCTGAAGTTGCAACTTACCAAGTTAACTGAAAATCTTCACGTTCCACGCCCTTTCCTTGAGAGGTACTCCTACAATGTGCTATGTTGTATAAATATGTTGTAGTCTTCAAATCCTCTTCTTCGAAACGCTAGCCTCTCCTCCGCTTAATCCTCAAAAGTGCAAACCAGCATCTGCCACATACCACAAACCACTTTAAGATGAAACCTGAACAAACCACATTAGTATTTGGATTCAGTGTAGATCTAAGAACATACACCAGAAAGGCATCGTGTGTTCAATAGAGGTTGGACTATGTGCTTTAAAATCCTAAACCATTATGGACCATAACATTATTTAGCGGCCTCAAATTGACCTTCTCAAAAGAACATCAACCTAGCGCGCGCCGGTTTGATGCTCTTTTGAGAGCTAAAGTAACACTACAATTAAATTTTTATTTAGCCTATTTTTGATCGATTTATGTAGATACTTTCTATTTAATATTTATTATAAAAGTTTCAAAGACAAAACCAACGCTAAAAGACAAAAAAACATTCACCTAGAATAGATTAAAATCAAAACATATCTAGAAAGCAACTAAACAACGGAATTTTTTTATGCAAGTCAACAAAAACAAAAAACAAAATCCGGTGGCGGCCAATACGGGCCGCCGCATATAAAATAAAACATAAAGACAAGACAAAACTTTTACAAGATAGTCCAAAAGATTTTTGTCTACGAAACGGGTAGGTTAAGGTTATTTTGTCTAAGTTGGATTTTAGTCTAAATTTGTAAATGACTTTTTATTAATTGGTTGTACTTTGTGTAAGTGACTAAATTTGTGTATTTCACCTTTGTGAAGCCTAGTCTTTACCTACATTAACGAGTAATTTTTGGCACTTTATGGACATTTATCTTGTACTCGCTCACGGACCCAAAGGGTACCCCGGTAGCATTGCTACTTAATGTTATGGCCATTTGATGAGCTTGAGAATCTTCACATTGAAGATGACTAAGATAATTATATGAGCCGAAAAAACTATTGGGGAAATAGCTATAGGCACAATGTGGAATTGACAATCATCTTGCATTAATTGCATTTTTTACATCATCCGAGAAGTGGGTGTAGAGCTGAGGGTGTCTATTTACATGTTTGTCTTCGGATGCCCCTTCCTCTATCCACCTTGCCTTGTGTACTCCTCTCATCTACTCACGTCCTCTGTAACAATTTATCCACGTCCATACCATAATGATCTCAGTCATGGCCACACCAAGAACTTATATGGCCACATTCTTATGTCTTGCAAGACAGAAATGCCAAATTACTCATTGAGACTAGCAAGTCTTCCTCAAACCTTACACCAATCCCTACCTACACGAGAGAAAGGAACGGATTTGACTTGACATACCTTCACGCGACATTCTTAGGATTTACATTTAAAACCATGTGAGTAATTTATCCACATCCACACTACTCTGAGTTTAGCCATGGTCAAAATACAGCTCAACATTTGTATGTCTTGCTCTACAAAAAGCTAAATTAATCATTGAGGCTGCAAAACTTCCTCAAACATTGCATCAACCTCTACCTACATAGAAAGAAATTGACTTGACATTCTTAAGGTTTACAGATAAACCACATTTGGCCTTCTTCGCATTTTGGGCTTGCTCTAGAGTAATTCTTGATGCAAAAGGTTGCCAACAACTCCACATTTGAGGTGCCCACTCAGCTCTACTTTGTAATTTTGGTCAGAGAATATGGGATTCTTCTCCTTGGAAAGGGCAAATAGTGAGTTTGTAGAAACTTATGAGTTTTTTCACTTTCTTCACATCTCACAAACCCTACGCAATTTGCACACCATGAATTGACCGATTAATCGTACATGCAGTGTTCTGATGATAATTGGCGAATTTGACGAATTTGACGAACAAAGAAAATAATCTTCTTTGGCCTATCAGGAATGCTCAAGAAAACAATGCATGGTTTCCACCAAATTGATAAACAACCCATGACCCTCAACTCTACAAAATTCAGCTGCAATTCAATGCATTTTGTTTTGCACTAGCCCTTGACCCCCAATGCTGCACAAACTCCTAATTTCTGAGCCACAACCCCACAATGGAGATTCTACATGCAGAGAAAAGTCTGTAAGTGTGAGGGTCATATCAAACCTCAGCAACTGATATTCTCATCACCAAGTCCTGTTTGGAAAGGAAATCTTTAAGAGCCCCACATACTTACACCAAGAATTCTCCAAAGATTGACAACCCACAATCACAATTGTACTCACGAAGTTGATGCAAGTAGGCTTGCAAGTGTGAAGTTAGTGCGGAAGAAGAACCCTAAAACTTAATTATTGATTCATCATTGCTTGTAGATAATCTAATATGGGCTTTGGATGCCAACTCGTGTAAGTCCTATATTTCCCATGCCATAAAGATAGGCTTTTTAGGGGGACCCTTTCCCAAAAAGTAGGATGAAAGTTTGAGAGTCATCCGTGAGGCCTTCATCAACCGGGGGTACGAGTGTAGTAGTTGGTTCACCCTAGCCCACTTTGCAGGCAACAACTGTAAAACCTTGAGAACCTGTGCTTCCTTCCATTTTAGTCCATACAATTGAATTTTAAAATCAAGAAATAGCTGCAAGGGACCCAAAAGTTGGAATATGAAGATGATACCAAAATCTCGGCGGACATTAAGTTCCCCCCTACGAACTATGGGGGCTGTCAGTTTCGGGCCGGGGCAGCCCTCCAACGGAATTTCTGAACCCGACCGAAAATTGCTGCCCGCCCCGCCCAACTTCGAAAAAAACATTGCCCTTGCATTCTTGAAGGGCCGCTTGACTACAAATCCCATATTGAGTGCACTTCACCTTCAAGGTCCAAAATCCAATATATATGTTCACTTCCATTGAGTAAATAAGCAATTGATTGGGATTTCATTATCAAAGTGAAACCGTCAATAAAACATGTAATTAACTTGGAAGTCAAAAATACTACAAAACCCTCACTTGCACTGAGGTTATAATTTTTGTGACTTACAATTTGAAATTGTCTTTGTCATTCTAAAATGATGGTTAAATTTAGTGCATTGATTTAGTATGTACATTTTATAATATTTTAGGTAATGCCGTCTTATTTAACCATCATTTTAGAATGACAAAGACAATTTCAAATTGTAAGTCACAAAAATTATAACCTCAGTGCAAGTGAGGGTTTTGTAGTATTTTTGACTTCCAAGTTAATTACATGTTTTATTGACGGTTTCACTTTGATAATGAAATCCCAGTCAATTGCTTATTTACTCAATGGAAGTGAACATATATATTGGATTTTGGACCTTGAAGGTGAAGTGCACTCAATATGGGATTTGTAGTCAAGCGGCCCTTCAAGAATGCAAGGGCAATGTTTTTTTCGAAGTTGGGCGGGGCGGGCAGCAATTTTCGGTCGGGTTCAGAAATTCCGTTGGAGGGCTGCCCCGGCCCGAAACTGACAGCCCCCATAGTTCGTAGGGGGGAACTTAATGTCCGCCCAAAATCTCCACATATTATCCACTCCAAGTAATAAAACTATTTTCTTTTTAAATGCCTACCAGAAATAACTGGCACATTTGGGCAGTTACGTGTAACTATCCTAATGAGGCTCTAGAAACACTTTGAAAGTAGGTGAATTAAAGATCCATTAGATATTGTCGGCTATAACATATAATCACAGTAGCTGGAGAAGCACCATATTGCATGATTAATCTTGTGTGGCCACCAGATTATCACTTCTGGTGCACCTTCCCACAAGCCTCCCTACCTGTCTCACACAGAATCTCTCTGTCATCAGGAACCAATGTAGTTTTACTATTTAGCCCACAAAACTCGACCTCCTAATCAGCCTTTTATGAACATAATATACTAGCTGTGCAATGCTCACTACGTCTTATAGTCGCATCTTTCATTTGTATGCACTTCCAAACACTTACAGCATGAATGCTTTACATTAAATTGCTTGTTAGCGTTTGGGATTTCCAGAGAGTACTAGGAAATTTGTGATATTTGCAATTAATGCCCAAATCAAGACCTCCTGACAGACTCTTCAAAGATAAAGTTAGCCTTTAAGTTTTTTGGTCAATGTCAAGCAATCTTGGAGACTGTCACATAGATAGCTTTTTTAACCACAAGTACGGCAGTGGACACCTATCTGCAATTCTCATTTGAATTTATTCCATTGCAGCCAATTAAGAAAGTCCTTTCTATGAATGCATGTCACAACAGGGGAACAACATTGTTACAACAGCTCCAATTCCACATCTTGATACAGGGATTTCCAGAAAGTACTACCAAATTTATGATATTTGCAATTAATCCCCAAATCAAGCCTTCACAGACCTTTCAAAAATACAGTTAGCCATTAGGTTATTTGGCCGATGTCAAGAAATCTGTCACATTGATAGCTCCTCTACCCACGAGTACGCAGCGGACACTTATCTGTAGTAGTTCTCATATGAGTTCATTCTGTTCCAGCTAATTTAGGGAAGTCCTTCTTACATATGTATGTCACAACAGGGGAACGACATTTCTACAGATTCAGCTTCAATTCCACATCCTGATACAGGGATTCCCAGAGTAGTAGACTCAAAACTTGTCATATTAGAGATTCACAGCATTACATAGTTGGATCTCCAGCTGCCTCTGCAATGCACCGAGCAGTGCAGGCCGTGCAATCAGACATTCACAACCTGGGCCTGCCCATGGTGAACAAGTTGGTGGTGGCTATGGTGGCTACTCCTCGAGCCGGCTTTGGGGAGGTGGTGGTGCACATGCGGTGTCGGCCGGTGCAGCCGGCGGATTTGCTGTGTGCATCGGGCATTTACCCGCCATGGCAGCCGCCCTGCTTCCCGGCCACACTTGGCGTTGAAGGCATGGGCACCATCCACGAGGTAAGTAATTATTGTTATTACAGGAGATGTGGTGTATTGTAATTAAAGTCGAGCATGATATGAGTGATATGATGATATAAGCTGACTATATATATATATATATAGAGAGAGAGAGACATGTTTTATCCAGACATTTTTCAAAGTTCTCTCTGTGAAACACGCAATTAGTGCGGGATGATTAGCAAATCTAAATCGTTCCCATAGTCATTTGCCTCATAACTTTAGGAGCTTGTATGAATATCTTATTCATTATCAAAGTGAGGTTTCTCGTGGTCATTCAGTGGCCGCATACGTTCACCAAACCCCCCCTCCCCCAAAAAATATTTGGGCTATTGAACCTAGAATGGTTAGGATGTTTTAAGCACGCAGCCAAGTCTCTTTTAAACAAATGTCTTGTTATCTCTGTTCTTAGATCCACACCTCACCACACACCACTCAAATATAGGTGTCCCAATGATTGCTATGTTGGAAGTAAGCATGCCTATTGAACGAATTTGTGAGCAATCCGCATGCTGGATGTAAAGTGCAGGATTTCAGTAGGTACTAGTTGAGCCACTTGCAAGTAATATTGCCATGTTGAGCATGAGTTAAGTGATGATCGATATAAGCTAATTATGGATATTAGGGTATTTTTGAGCCAGATTGCGAAATAATCATGGTGGATATAACATGCGGGAATTCAGTGGGCTCTGGTGGAATTCGTGACATGCAAAGACCCGTTGATTTGAGTGTTGGTTGTTTCCTTTGTGGATTACCTAAACCTTCCAGGTGCAAAATGCGTAAAAAATTAGGGTCCTGGCTGCATGGATATGACCACCATTACCCCCTGCATCTCTTGGATAAAATTTCCAAGGAAAACCATCACTACATTGAAGATCAATGCAGACAAAAACTTTCAGACTGCAGCATTTTGTGGGCGGAAGTTCTGCGTGGGGGTAACTGGATACATATTTTCTGGCTGACCAACGAGAACCACTGGAAATGGACTAATCTCCAAGAATTGAGAACTTGGTCAGTACCCTACGTGCAGGTCATAAGTTAATTTGTTTGACCCAAACAGCCAAACAAAAAATCGGCCACATGTCATCATGTGGTTGGTGGAGCCTTTTTAAAACGATGGCATGGAAATTGAATAAAGGCAGAGACACGCCCAATAAGACCTGAATGTGTGGTATTTGGTCCAAGTAGGTAGGTAGATCATGTGAGCAGCATGTGCTAGCTAACGAGTTCACGGGTTCACAATATAAACTGTCTTTGGGCTCCACCTTGTGTGTAACAACAATTTCAGATGAGTGCACATGCGAAGGTGCAGGGGATTTACATATAACTTAGAGGAATAAGAGACCTTCTCAAGTGAATTTATGCATAAAGGTAGACAACCTTATTCAGTTACTTTTCTTATTAGGACACCTACATTTGTGTGGTATGAGGTTTGGTGTGGCTCCAAGAGCAGATACCAAATGGCGTGTTTAAAAGAGACTGGACTGCTTGCTCAAATCATGATAACTAACCATTATAGACTCAATAGTCAACACTCATACTAATCCCGTGTTTCATATATCCTGGGAGAAGTGGCCTAGTTGGAAAACTAACCAATTAAGACCCATGATCTACCTTATTCCCACGCTACCCTAATTAGCAATCCTTTATCAACATTCGGATGCCTGAAACAACAGGTAGGGAAGGGAGTGGAAGAGTACAGACTGGAAGTAGGGCAACGTGTGTTCCCATATATTCCAAGACCTGACCTAACAGGGCAAGGGAGTTGGCAAGAGTTTGTGTTGGTGCCCGCACAGGATGTGTTCCCCATCCCTGACTGCATTTCCGATCATGTCGCCTCCCAATTTTACGTCAATCCCTGGACAGGTACAAAATATATTCCTTTTTTACACAACACATTCAAAATCAGTTATATATAGCAGAATGACAGATTAAGAGTTTCGGTAACTCATCAGTTATCGTCCATCCAAGACATTGATTGTTTTTCTGAATCTACTTAAATCCAAGATTCGAATTAATAAGTCTTGAATGAACAAGGGCTTCTTTCAAGAACAAAAAGACCCTAACGTCAGCACTGCCTTTCAAATTTCCTCTGGATTGACATGTGTGTAAACTACAAAAAAAAGTAACTCATCGCATTCTAAATTGACATTTCAAGAGATGGGAGCAACTCGTCCTTTATGGTCCAAGCCATTCTTACTCCAAGGTTCATAGAAATAAGGCCCCAGACGTCAACTCTCCCGAAGAAATTATTGTACTTACTATTGCGACGAAACCCATCATATTGCAAATTGTCAGTTAAAAGAGAAAGGAGCAATTAACTAATCATTAATCATGGTCCAAGATATTGATTGTTGTACTTCGACTTTACTCCCAGATTCGAAGAAGCAATTATTGAATGAACACGAGCATCTTTCAAGAACAAAAAGGCGCCAAACATCAACTTTAGTAGATTACAAATTGTTGTTTGTTGACATTGCATACCTACTAACTGCAAAATGTAAGTATCTGATGTCAGCTCTGGCTATGCTGCGGGAGCTCAACCCACAAAAGGGGGACTACATCATACAAACAACTGCTGCATCTACGCTGGGTCGTATGATCATTCAGGTGGCCCGTCACTATGGTTTCAAGGTAGGCACCTAATTATTTCAATTTAAAATTAACGTACCATGATTATTTCAATTTAGGTCTCCATGCTTGTGCCAGACAATTATACAGAGCCCTTGATTATACACAAGTATGGTGCTGCCTGTTCCTCGAAGTCCCCTGTAATGAGGCCATTAAAGAAAAACCAGCAATGAAATTTGTGAGAAATTGCAGACAATCAACTTGGTACGACGAAACGAGCAGAAAGCAGAATTGAAAGAACTTGGTGCAGACGAGGTGATCAACATCACAGAAGAGAATGTGGTGCAGCGAGTGAAGAAGCTGACATTTGACAAGATGGCTCATGGCGGCCTCGATTGCATTGGTGGATCCTTTACCAAGGTTTGAAGGCTACATTTTTATTTTTATTTTGAAGACACATGTATTCTGTGCCTCTGTAAACCCATGTCTTGATAATTTAGCACAATTAAGTTTATATTTGCAAAGGTAGATGGGTCTAATATGGTTCCCTTTTCCAATTAGCCCACTTCTCCTAGGACATGAAACACATGATTAGTAAGAGATGATTGACTATCCAAATCAAGGCTGTAGACATTATCCTCATGTTTTTTAGAGCTCATGAATATCTTGTTCATTATCAAAGTAGAGATTATCTTCTTTAAGTGATCGTGTAGGTCATCCCAAACGTGCTGAGTATTGAGCCTAGAATGGTGAAGGAATTTTGAGAACGCCATCCAATCTCATTTATAGACATGTCTTTTTGGCATCCCTTCTTAGATGCACACCTAACCATGCATAATTCAAATATAGGTGCCCAATTAATATAAATAACCAAATTACGCCTGCTTACCTCTGTAGAACCTGTGAAGCTCATGCAGAATGTGTTGATTCTCTCAGACAGTCATGTCATGTATACAAAAGGGCGGCGTAGTGCTCATGTATGGATCCCTGGGTGGCCAGAGCTTCCAGCCAGGGTTAGCCAACATCCTGTTCCGTGATGTGCGCTTACACGGCTTCTACCTCTCAAATTGGATAGATCGATTGGCCCCTGACCAATTTCACGAGTTCAGCAATACTGTCATGATGCTTCTAGCAGATGGGGTAATGCAAACACGAACAGTGGATGTCTTTCCACTTGCGCTTTTCAAGCAGGCCATTCTTCGGAGCCAAGTAAATCGCTCAACTTCACACTGCTCGACTTCTTTATATACTTGGCGAGCAATAAATGCTTTGTCCTGTAATACAGTTGTGAAGTAACACAACCCTCACTAAGGTGTGTGTTCCTAATATGGGCACTTTACCAGACATTTTGACTGTTCAGTCGGCTCAGGAATCGCCTCACCCACACAACAATAGCGATGAATCACGAACATTGTCTTTTCAAGTCTCAGAAATAGAGTAGAGATGCAAAAGTTATGAGAGTCCAAAGTGAAGCCATCATACTCTCTAAATGATAACATAGTTCCTCCTAATTGTGATGTTCCCTATTGAACCTAGAATGGTGTCTATGTTTTAGCACATTGTCTTTTCTCTGTAAGTAACACACCTTTTTGGTGTCCGTTCTCAACTTCATGCCTTGCCATATACCACTCAAATATAGGTATCCAATTAAGAAGAGTAACCACTTAAGGCATACATAGCTTACATCCATTTCTCAATGACTAATGACTCTAGATCGGATTGCCTTAATCATTGAGTTGGTAAGTACATGACTCATAAAATTTTGTGTGTTTCGAGTACAGGAGATGGGCGGTGCTGGTAAAGTGCTCCTTGTGAACTAGCCACCATGTGGGTGCAAAATACAGCAAAAGAAGTGTGCGGCAAGATTACAGCATTTTTTTCTGTTTGACACAGTTACTAGTATTATCAAACACCAGTACCTCCATGATTATACATCTAACAATCGCTCAAGAAGATCAAGAAGCTTGAAGTGGAATGAAGGAAACTGCAACCCTGAGTTGCTCTTCAGCAATAAAAACACTCACTGTTAAATTTGTCCATCTTTTGCTCGAAATGTACACTAGAGTTATGGTACTGATGAAGTGGGTACTTTAATGGAAATCGTTTGACTTCAAATCCTGTTTTACAATTTATGCCAACTGTACTTGAGTAAAACCACAATAAATCTTAGACACATACATCACACGAAACCTTAAGTCCAAAAATACAACAACACACAACTATAAAAACCTCAAACAAAAGCAAGGACTTCATTAAAACTCAACCATGCTAAACAGAACCAATCTCGCAACCATTCCTTGGCCCTGACTAAATAACTAACACCCGCAATATTCATTTCTTCAAATCGTCATAGTCGAATATCATCAAAGATGGATCCAGTGCCACCTTAATCATCCTAATGACACCGAAGCAAAAACTTTGTTTTGTACAAAAGCTCTGAAAGCAACCCATTGAGTTACAGAGCCTCTGACTACAAAATAGTTCAATTACTGACTATATAGCTCAATGGTTTAAGGTTTAGGGTTTAGGGTTTAGGTTGTTTTGTGCAGTCCGCGAGTTGTATGGGTAGAATAAGCCCAACAAAGTGCAGGCATACATACAAAATGAAGCCTGAAGCTTGTCCTTTCATAGTACGCCCATAACTTTTAATGGCAGCGTGTTCGAGAACAAGGAATTTGGAAGCCCCGTTTCACAAACGGGTTTCAAGAAGGTTCAAGACCTGCCTCAAAGGCGAGCAAGCTTCTCTTGATGTCAAGGCCGAACGCATAGCCGGTGAGGTTCCCATTCTTACCCACAACACGGTGACAAGGAACAATGAGGCAGACAGGGTTACGGCCGTTGGCCATACCCACCGCCCGAGCTTTTCCAGGCTCTCCCATTAGCTCGGCCTGCTCCGAGTAGGAAATGGCCTTCCCGAATGGGATACGGGACATCGCGGCCCAAGCTTTGCGCTGAAACGGAGTTCCCTCCAACGATACGGGTAGAGAGAATGTTTTCCGCGTGCCGGCAAAGTACTGCTCTACTTGCTCTTTCGCCTGAACAATTACGGCAAAAAATTTAAGGACTGAAACACACTGAAGACACAGACATCACAAACGTCTAAATTCACATCCCCACACTGACTTCGCATTGAATCAATCACATCAAACCACAACAGTGAATCTGTGCCTGGTACTAGACATATATTGCAATTTGAATCTCATGTTTCAGTATTTCATAGCTGCAAGACCTACAAGAATGAAAGGTGAATTGAATTGATGTTGAATAAACCATAAGCTAAATGTTGAGTTAGCACTGAAAAGAATTGGCGACATATCATTATCCACAGAGTTGAGCACTTTGATCTCTCCACACAGATTGAACATACGAACTGATACCAGACCTCCAGAATAATTATACAATCAATCCTAGAGAGAACAGCAAAGTGCTTCCCAGAATTTTGAGGAACGCAAGGACCCATCAAGAAATGATGTTGATGAGTTAGCACTGGAAAGAAATTAAACCCTGAAAGACTTGTTCAACATGGACTCAACATTATTCACTAATCACTTGCATTTTGTGATTGTCTCTCTGGAAATCGGGTAAAGAAGTACCAGAATTAGTACGGGATTTGCAACATTTGCATCTACTTTGACGCTGTCCGTGGGAGGTTTCCCGAAGAATGCTTCGTGGATTGCAGACTCGGATGCCCCAAGAGTGAAATGTCCGACTGGGGTATCCACAACCGCGTACGAGAGCGTCTTCATAGCCATGGCCATACTCGGAAACCCCAAAACTTCCAATCCCTCGTATGCTAACAAAGCTTACAAGTCAGAAGTGAAATATAGAGTAAATTCAATTTCACAGATAACTCAGCAGGGCTCAAGTTTATAAGACCCACCTCTTGGCTCCGAGTCTCCTATCATACCGACAAGCTTATTAAGACTGATCATAATATGAATATTATAAAGGCAGGCTTCCTGAGGAAGCCAGCATGAATGGAGCGGAAGTTGTGGTCGTAACTTCTTATGGAGGTAGATTCAAGCAGCGAAGCAAAAACTGCCGTGAATGTGAGCAATCAGGCAGCTAAAAATTGCAACCAATTGCAGCACCGATCATCGCATTATTCAGTTGAGTCTGTACGCTCGGTGGTGCTGGGAAATAAGCCACATTCTATTTGCAATTATGCTCTGCTTTGAGTTTCTCACAGCGGAGCACTACACTAACATATTCAGGCTGAAAAACTCGAGTGAAGCATTGTATTGATATTATTGGAATGGAACGGTTGATAGCAGTTGAATAATGTTATGTCAATGTAATGATATATATATATATATATATATGATGGGTTTGTAGAAATGGGGGCACTTCATTATCATCCCAATTAGTGTGTGTTACTATTCGGAGTTATGCAATCCAATAACATCTTACTCATGAGTTCACTTTTTACTAACAAAAGTTCAATAGGTTGCTCAAACATTATAGACATAAATGAATTTTCTTGGTAAATTATTACACTTTCTTTAAATAGTTATAGCATTGCATAACTACGAATAGTAACACACACTAACTGGGATAATCAGTGTAGAAGCAAAGAAGAGAGAGTGTGTGTCCTAAGGTGTTGAGGCCTTAAAGCGACACTGTAAGAAACTTTTGCTATTCCATGCACATTAGATAGCTTGGAATTTTTTTTTTAAAAATCCTTATATTAGCAAATCTATATAGAGTCTACCAAAAAAATAATAAATAAATAAATTTATATGCAACCTACATAAATTTGCAAAGTCATTTTAGGAAACGAGCCTTTTACTCTCCACTAGAGGGTCCATTGATGTTGGATTGCTAGGTGAGAATCACCACAAAATCAACCTTATTGCAGGTGAGGATCTTTTGTTAAATGAAAGTGTTGTTCCCCTTTTGTGGATCACTTCTTACACCGCCTCATTGAGCTGATAGATTCCCAATTAGCCATTGTGATTGGCCAAAGTTGGTGCTCTTCTTAAAGCGTTCTTGCATCCTTCTTACACTGCTATTATGAATGGCAGAAGTGGTGCTATTTTATACTTAATTCCACATATGATTAATTGCTTTTAACAATGACTTACTAGATGGCACTTTTGCACTCACTTGTTGACAGCTTAAGGATTAAACATAGGCACCACCAAAAGGAAGGTGTTACTTTAAGGCCTTAATACCTTAAGTTGTTGCAAGTTGTTGCTTCATTTATCCCTATGAATCACAGGGTGGAAGCGTCTCTAATTGGAAGTGAACTTGAACCAACATGTGGATAGTTGTCTAATAGAGTAGGAAAAATCATACCCAAGTATAGTACTCACCGCAACGCTTCAATGCTTGAGAATGGAAGACAACCGCCAAATGTAAGTCAATCACCCATATTGAGAATTGGAAGGTTATCTTAGCAGACATCTAAGAAAGCACCTTCTTTGAGAGGACTTCTCCTTGCAATTGCAAATTTGCACTTGAGTTATGTGGCCTAGGCATACTCCACTTTTATCATGATGTGATGAAGGGTAACTAAATATTTGTATTTAGAGTCACTTTTTGTTTGGTATTACGCAATGCTGTAACTATTTACAATACATCTCATTTTTTATCAGCAAAGGTCAAATTCGTTGTTTGGACATTATAGAACATTAACATCTTCACTTGGTAAAGAATTACATTGTTTGTAAAAAGATCTAGGAATGTGTAACTCCAATTAATAAGTGACACTAAAACATATATCAAATGTAGTGCTAAGATATGTGGGTCTAATTCAATTTATAATCTTATTCAGACACCAATAAGTTTGCACGGTCTATGGTTAGGTGTGGGTATAAGAACTTTTTAAGAAGCAATAATTTGATTATGTGCTCAAAAGTTATTATCTATTCTATGCTCAATAGTCAAAATAATTTAGGGACCAATATATAATTATGTAAAAAGAAGGGATATCCGCTTGGATGAAGAATGAGCTATTCATATGAGCTCCATCAAATTGCGAGGAAGATTGCTACAACCTCAATTAGGATTTGTGAATCACCATGTACTAATCATAAAAGTGTCTATTTTAGGCCCACTTATGAGACCAACATGCTGACAATAATCACGGTTGCATGTATATGGTTGGCCCGGGCTAAATCACATCTGTGTTCAGCTAGGCCCCGCCCCTCCCACGCCTCCTTCATTGCCCGCACCTACGTGGGAACTCTTCCCCATTGGGAACCAATGTGACAATACCCAATCAAAATTACAAATATTCAAGTTGACATCACTTTCATTATTCCCAAGTTAATTGATAGAGTTCCTTCACATGCCAAAGGAGCTTAATGGCTTAAGTGACCGGGTATTGTCACATTGGTTCCCAACAGGGAAGAGTTCCCACGCTGATGCAGGTAGAAAGACCGGGCAGTGAAGGAGACGTGGCAAGGGCGGGGCCCAGCCGAACACATATGTGATTTAGCCCAGGGCATCTGCTTGTTTCTTGCATTTAAATATGCAAACTTCGTGCAACCCTTTTCCAAGAAAACAACTTCCTCAATTCTCCATGATATCATGCTCAATTCATTTGTGTCAAATTTTAGCGCAACATACCTTAAGGACAACATACCCAAGATCACAAGAGACTTGGGCAGCTTGAATACAGGGGAGGTTTGGGCCTTGACACCCACTGACAAGTGAGCATGAACATGGAAGTGCACATGGCACACCTTGAATTCAGAAGCCAAGACAATTCTATCAAAAATTTAATAAAAATGTTTCGATTGTATGGAGATGTCTAAGTGATTGTAAAAGTCCTCTTTCAGTGTTGCTTACACTTTCTAATTGATTTTCTACAACATTCTACTGCATCTATGATTTGATGTATGGACAGCATAGGTACAAAAAGCCCACCCAACTCTTGAAGTTTCATAATTTCAGGCTTCCAGTCAACCAGCACAATGGGTTGTGTGCCGTCAAATGAAGCGGATCAAACGAAATAAATGTTGGGAGCAGATTTTGGAGCTCCAGAAGGTGTTGTTAGATTTACAGTTCTTTTGAGAGAACTCCATGATGAGTGCATGGGTCGCTCAATTCGTAAATGAAAGCATCCAGCAAATGATCAGCAGCACCATGTTGATGCTCTTGCACCCTACCAATCCAAAACATTGAGGCGAGTTTCATTACCATCAGCTATGTTGTAATCCCCTCTCCATGACAAACTGCGTGAAGAAATTCCCTGAACCAGCCTCTTGAGGGCGTCCTTACCATCTTCAACATGTTTAAAAATATAGATGAGGTCAGCCCAATTACGTGAATGAAAGCATCCGGCGATCAATCACTGGCACATTGTTGACAATGCTCTTGCACCCTGCCAACTAAAATCTCAAGGCAAGTTTTAATCTCCATCAGGTATGTTTAGGGTTTAGGGTTTAGAGTTAGGGTTTCTCGGCACAGCACAAGAAGATAATTGACCCGTGCAATCGAGCAGAATTTCCCTGAAGGGAGCCTGTTGAGGATGTCCTTGCCAACTTCGACAAGTTCAATGATATAGATGAGGTCGGCCGCATTCATGTAAGAAAGCATCAGCACATTGTTGATGTTCTTGCACCCTTACCAACAAAAAAATGCGAGGAGATTTTTAATCGCCATCGGTTAAGTTGTAATCCCCTTTCCTCGGTGACCCGCGAGAAGATAATTGACCCGTGCGGTCCAACAGAATCTCCCTGAAGGAGCCTCGTGAGGGTGTTCTTGCCATCTTTGACACGTTCGATGATTTAGATGAGCTATTAGTACTCTCCACAGCTTCTCTTGGCTCCTCCTTCATTCCTGCGCCCCACAAACCTCCTCCCCCCACAGGTTCGGCCTCAGTGAGGACGACATATGGCCCATGTACGTGGTCCCGGGCTGCATCCCGGAGGCCTTTTAGGTTTAGGTCACAGGAGGGAATCCAGCAGGAGGCAAGAGCCACCTGCTGTTGGCGGCAGGTGTGTTGGAGGGCGATGAGGCAACCCACCATCAACACAAAGACAGCAACAAGAAATAGGGTGCCCAGATGCAGCTGCCACCACATGCGGACCGCACCGTCACCTGTACACATTCCCTCTCGACTGTTGCCTTCCTCGCCACTGAAGAGCGTGCGGTCCGAACAGTCCAGTCGTGCACCACATGCCATGTTGTATGACTCACACGCGGAGTGGCACACACGCAGCCTGTTGTTGCCGTCCATGTCGCAGCGTTGGATGGATATCTGTTTGCCCACTTGTGAGTTTTAGCCCATCACACAAGCCAAAAGAAGCCAAATACTGAACACTAATCAACACCTTGGAAGGTGAAGATTAGCTCATCCACCTAACCAGAATTACAGCAAAGGTCCGAGGAGACCTCCACACTGATTCTATCGACCCCCTCCATAACAAACTCCACATCCCCCTTGAAGCCACCCACACATACATGCATGAAACAAATTCACCTCATAGCCCTCAAATGCCTCACCATGCTCATGCTAAACAAACAGCTCCTCAAGAACCACCAAAACCCTATTCCCCCTCCCTCAGACCCAAACACACTGCTCCCCCCTCTTCTCAAGGGTCCAATCACCCTCGCTTTTCCCCTAAAAGAGACCACCTCCGACATGAGGCAGTTGCCCTTGTCCCATAGACTTGCTCCATAAATCCAGCCCAGGTTTACATATGATCTTGATGCTATGATCAAGGGTGAATGTGCAGGTGGAGCATGTGGATGGTCATTCTGCCTTGATGTGGAAATGGGAACCCCACAAACTTGATCTTCTCATCACTTTTCATATCCGAGCAAATAGATGGATCATCTATTCGCTGAAGAAGGGTATGGACAGCGTCTACTCAATGAAAGGAAGGTCTAAAATGTAAATATGACCCATCTATTTTGCAATAAGGCATAATTTGGAATTTTACACACATCTGAGAATCAGAAACCCAGGGAACACTCCACATTTCTGACACTGATGGAGGATTGACATTTGCAACTCCAATCGAAGCTAGATAATGTAAGTGAAGAACCTCTCTCCTGCAAAGAGCTTCATTCCCTTTCAAACTCGTCACAAGGGGCTATGACCTCGTCCAAGTGATTGGTCTCCTCTGTCTTCTGCCTAGATTGATAAGATGCCTACTGTTTTCATTGAAGTAAATAGATGGTCTGAAATTTAAGAATAGAAAACAGATGGGATGGGATGGAATGGGATAGGAAGAGATGGTACATACCCAGCAAGCAAGGCGCTTTGCTGCTGTGGAACAATAGCTCTTGTCCAAAACGCTAATGAGAGTGAGACTACTTGGAATCAGGCGATTATAGTTGGGCAATACAACAGCCGTCTCAAGCTGCTGTAGGACCGACAGCTCGCTCGGGGCACAGTGTTGACCATCAGCTTCTCCCACCAGCACATCCTTACACAAGGACAGACTGGAAACAAGGGCCGTGTTATTTTGGCATGTGTAGCCTGCGTAATCTGAGCATCGGAACTCGCACACTCCATTGTCACAGACGCCTCCATGTAGGCTGCATTGTTCATCACACCCAGCTGCCACAGGACTCTTTGTGAGCACTTAGACAGAGGTCATAAGGGAATCCCCATTTCTACCACCCCATAACAGCATATTCCACACATGATGGCAAATCCGCTAAGGCTTCTTTGCTTTGGCCTCGCATACCGGGGGCAATGAGGCAAAGCAAGTTGTGCACTTAAGACATGGCAACAATGGAGTCTCTTCCACACAATTCCAATTCGAAGTGCCTTAAAACTCTTTTGGGTTTTGGCAAACAAACGGATTTTAACACAATGACATTTTGTGTTGCAGTGTTTGGTCTACTGACAAAGTTAGTAGGAACAGGTGGAGTTTTAGAATATTGATAGTATTACACACACACAAAATCTAACATTGTTACGAAAATAATTCTGAAGATTGGGAGAAAAGGGCCCCTACTGAAGGAACACAGACCAGACCAGACAAGAATTTTAGTACCACAGTGCAAACACTTCTCCGGTGCATGAAATTACCAGTCGAGCAGTCTACACCCGTGTAGCCTTGATCACATTCACAAAGTCCATCTACGCATGATCCATGACCACTACATCTGCTAGGGCAAACACCTGTAGATCATTTCCAACTTCCAGGTTAGTGCTGTATTACTTTTTCATCTTTAAAGCTTCAAGAACAGCTGCTCTATGCACAGGTGGAAAACTTGATTGCCAGATTGTCAAGCTCTCATGTCCTCCCCGCAAGAATCAAAGTCTCAGGTTCATGTATCATGTAGAATGTCAGGTAAAGAATAGTAACAGATGATTTACCAAAAACAACCACTGGATCAGACCATCCCCCATGTAATTTTTGCTGGTTCCAATGCCTTTATACCTTTTTATGCAGCCATGGTATGGATTGCACATGTTTCCAAAAAAATGACAATGATCACTGCATTTCTGGGCATTTTCCAAAATGCAGCAATCATTGTAACTGCATCTTGTTCTCATGTACAAAATCAACAATGATACTTTGAGTTGTGTACAAAAGGCTCAAGGACAAAGACCTCTACCTCAGACCGGTACAATCTTTTATGAGGCAATGTTGTCTATCAGGAAGGAGACTTACGTTGGCTACAATCTTGAGCGCCAAAACCTTGAAAACAGTGACATTCCCCATCAATACACTCGCCGTTATAGTGGCAATGGTGTGGACACTGTCCTGGCACTAGATGAGAAACGTCTTCACAAAGTTCGTGGTACTTAGGGCAGACCAAGTTCCCTACAGATGTTTCACAAGCACGGGTCAGTTTCTCTACTCTAAACAGAAAAACTTTTTAAGAAGATTAATGTCACATATAGCTAGGGAATCACCACTCGAAAAGAAAGTTCCAAAACATATAGAAATGCATATGATCACATCATACCATTAAAACCTGGAAACTCTATCCATCCACCTTCTTCTGGGCAGGGTCTCCACACTCCATCAACAGACACCTGCAAAGTCACGCCACCTTCCACCAATTAAGCTTTCCAATCTGGTATTATTCTCATAAAAACCAACAGCAATCAGATCACTACACTAAATATGATATTCAGTGTCACTTACTATTTGGAGTTACACAACGATATATCTTTTTACTATGGATATAATTTTTACCAAGTTGTTAACATTCTATAATGTCCAAACACCAATTTGATATTTGTTGGCAAAATATGAGATATACAGTTTATAGATATGGCATTGCGTGATTCCAAATAGTAAGTGACTCAACACAATATTTGGTGTAGCTACTTCAGACTACCACAGCTCTATCACATCCACCACTTGTTGGGAACATAAGAAAATGTGAGACACACTCAAAGAAAATGATGGATGTGTGGAACAAGAAATAGAGACTATTTTTCTTGGATTGAAAGGGAACATTCAACTAGTCAAAACATAAGGTCAGACCTCAAGAGTATGATTGATACACCGCCGCAGATAGCAACCATTGCCCTGGGTCATGGAGCCTCGAACAAACCCAGAGCGAACAAGTGAGGATGTCATGCACCTGCAGCCAACAATATATTGTACCTTAGCAAGTTCTATCAAATCAAAATAGAGATTTCCATGTAGATTCTATAATCCCCCTTTGCAGCACACAAATGTCTAAGGTAAACTTAATGACTTCTCCACAGATGGGTCTCATTTGTGCTACCTTTATGACAATGCTTACCTAGAATCATGACCTCGTGTTTCCCCAAGCATTCTATCAGGAGCCCTCGCACCAGTAGTATCTATACAGGACCCATCAGAGTATGCCACAAAGTACGCACAGTAGTCTGCCAATGATGATTGGCCTCCTGTAACCAACAATTACTATGAGTCAATCAACAAGCAGAACTGGAAACTCAATGAACTCATTATGTCTTGTCAGCATGCTATTTCCTGCATACAAGATTTATGCAGTATGTCAGAAAGGAACCTCATTTGAGAACCAAGAAGAGTTATCTGTGTTGGATTCCATTTATTTATCCTTTTCTTTAGCACCATCTTTGTCTTTCAAAATCACCCTTAAGGTAGAGCATGCGAAAACCAATAACCCACCCAGAACCAACACCCTAACATCTTGTACATCAATAGCATATTGATTTTGTAAATGTCCACCACCTTAACATCAGGCTTGTGTGATAGTTTTGGGTCACCTACCAATGAAACTTTGAAACCTTGTAACTTTTGCATACGAATTTCAGATAAGACATACTTTGGTGCGTTGGAATCCCCTGTTGATTGCTAACATGAATCATTTGAAAGTTATACTTGTGAGAATAATATCTATACTCGGTGCTTAAAGTGACAGTTTTAGCACAATCTACCTTACTTGAATATATTCATCAGCAGGGTTGCAGCAGATATTTTGCCCATCTATACCAGACACTTCACTCAAAACGTAGATTCCAAGCCAGGATCTTGAACGGTGAGGCGATAATGAATACCTTTGTTGGCCTCAGGGAAATAGCGTGCCCAAGCTGGGAGGTCACCGGTATATTTTGAAATAGGGCAAAAGCCCTCAGCTTCACGATTGTATGTACAGCCAGACAGGGCAGTGTTATTGCAATGGTACGCTCCATTCCAAGCATCACATCTCAACAACAGAAATTCAGAACCTTGATTCCTGCCCCAGTCCAGCTTCTCTGCCATGCTGTAATTTGCTTTGTACCAACCACTATCCTCCAATAGTGCCAACGTCATGGCAGACACAACTGACCTTGTGTCAACCGAGCCCGTCATTATTTCATTCATCAGCAACCTCTTCTCCCAGTGCGAACCTGGCATGTAAAAAGAACTTGCTGATAAATTTTCAGAGAGAAATGAACTCAGTTTGTTTTACCAAGTAGTTGCATTAACTTCTTTCAACACACAGTCTCAATACAACAGGAAGTACCCTCTAACAGCTGCTCCAAGGCTGTTAATGTTTATATGTTAAAACCCTTGAGAAATTACTTCATGATTCAGTAAACCACAACAACAAACCCCTTGCACTTTCATGGCTGGATACTTTAGCAGCAAGTTACATGAAAATTAGAGATTTTCATTATTTGTCATAAAAATATCAAAGAGGATATAGGCAAGAGTCATACCTGCAGTGCCTCTTCCCCCACCATCTTCCAGCTCCAAACCTGTAAAGTCCTTTGTGTATGCCTGATAAAATAGTGGTTCAACAAAAGAGAAATTCAGTTCCTTTATTTGCTAGATCCTTATCTCTCCCCTGCCCAATCTACCCTGGCTCCCAGCAGGTTATGTTTACATTCAGAGATATCTCAGTTCTGTTTATGTGAAACACAAGAAGATTCTATAAATTAAGTGTACTAGTGAACTTCTTACAACTGTCAATGACCTACTGCAGGATTTATCACTATATGCTTATCTCACCCCGTAGTGCTGTCTTGAATGCGCCATGACACGCGGCAAGATCACCCGCGTAACCATACGCCCCAGATTTGAGTTAAACTCTTGAACAACAACCTGCAATCATGCATGGAGCCCCGTTTTCATTTTAATTTAGAATTCTCACTTGATTATTGAAGAAGCTTGAAGTACGCTCTTCAAACACATATCATCTATAGTTCCTCGATACCAAGGTCTCAGAGAAAAATTTGCATCACTGATGACATCAAATCTTGTCCAAGTTTGAGCTCAACCCTCAAGATTGGTTCTGTACTACTTCCCAGGTTTAGAAGGTCCACTAAACTAACCTATGAAGCATAAGTCACACCTCACACCACATGGAGACAAAAAGAACTGATCAGGAAGCACAAACCTCACTCCGCCGAAGCTTGAACTCATCTCGGAAGTGTGCAAAGGCGTGCGGATCAAACCCCAAAACATGCATAACTTCATGTATAAGTGTGGCTGATAATAGAGTTTCAGCCTCAGCAGTAAGATGTCTTGGTGCCACATTTATGTGCCCTAAAATCAAATAAAACAATAGCTTTCAGCTCTAGGCACCTAATAGTCACAGCCAGATTCAAGACAATGTTCAGGAAAGAGTCTCTGATTAAGCACTCTTTAATAAAGCAAACATGTTTTAGCCGTCCAACAAGCCATAAAGTTTTATCCATTCATATGCGATTTCCTTCCTTGATGCAAGTTAACTGCATAGAAATTTGAATTGTTCAAGTGGGTCAGTTTGTAGACATTTAATCAAGACTACAATATCCGAAGAAAAAAAATCTCAGGGAGCTAATGACAGATGCAGATAAGGTCTCAAAATCCTCTGCCGCATAAATGAAGTGGAAGTAGATGAAATGTGAAAGTGCAGCGAATACCAGCAATTGCACGACCCCACTGATCTCGCTCACAAGCGACAGCCCAAGCTAGTGTATTTCCAGTAGTGGGTCGTGTTGTAACCAGCAGCACCAAATCTGCATTCTCTATGCCCTCTGTAAAATATAGGAAATTCCACAATGAGGCAGTCAGTGACACAATTTGAACTTTGAACACACACCAGAAGTGTGAACAAACTTCATTCCAAATATCTGCTGCCTGACCAATTTGAAGGAGCACACTGCGTAAGGCACCCACATATTCAGCATTGAACTGGACCACCAACCCAAGGATGTTCCTTGGGTATGGTTCAGAAACATCAATAGTTTTTAAACCAAAAGAAAATGTTTTTCCTCATACAAATAAACCCAAAGGCATACAAACTTCAAGTGCAGAGATATAATACCCACCATCAATATATCGGCGAGGAAGCTGCACGCCTCCATCTTGACCACAAGCAGAATATCCACTAAGCCGCAATGCGCCTTTCACACGTTCCACAGACAGAGCTTGCTTGAACCATGCTGCTGTTTCACCTAATGCCTAACAGAACGCTAATTTTAGTACAAGTAGAGTAGTATTGTACCTCATCTTTATGCTACTACGGGCTTGACAAGTATGCATGTAGAAGCAAAGATTGTGATTGTGGTTGTAATTCAGACCCACCCGCAATCACAACAACAATTTTTTTATTCACAAAACTACTCTTGTAGTTGAAAAGTGGATTTGACCTCAATGCTCGTCCCCCCTATTGGTGCAATCGGCGGAGTGCAGACAAACAATTTATGGATTCTAGTGGAAGGTTTGTTAAACAGTGATTGGTCCTACAAAATCCTCCTCCTATGCTTTGGCCTTGAAGTTCTCTCACCGTGCCACATAGTAACTACAAACAAATTAGAGCCAAAAAAAGTTTGAAACCACAACCATCGCAACTACTCCCAACTACGCCTTGTGTTGTGGTTGGGCAAGGTAGAGTAGTGGTGGTTGTGGTTGTGGTTGTGGTTGTGGTTGACATCAATGCACTCCCTCCTTATTCCTCAAAAAATAAACCAAAGGAAGGAAACTACTACCATCACCCACCAAAACGGTGTTGTGTGTAAATGCACCTTGACATACCACATCCCTTAAACAAAGAGCATGAAGAGATAGAGAACATGCAAAATCATCAAGCATATAATCTGCAATGTACCTCATGCAGACGATTCTTCTTATCCTCTCCAGTAATGTCTTCTAATGTACAATTGTACCAACAATCACCATATACAGGTGGTTCCATCCGGGCGCTGCATGCTGGGAACCCTGGGATGCTGCTTGGTGGGGGCTCCCCTAGCTGACAGCAACAAATCTAAATTAGCCGCCAGGGAATCACAGCTGGGCTTCTAGATAAATAACAAAATTCCTGATAAGTGTATGCAAAGAGATATTTAGAACACTTGCCTAGAGACTATACAAACTAAAAGGATGTAAAGCCACTTCGCTTTGGCCTAGGTCCAGACCATGAAATTGTGAAAACCCTTGAAACTCATCTAAAGGCCATACCATGGAAACCAGAAAATTCAATTTTGTGCAGTCAGGGGCCTTCAAGTGTAGTGTAAAGACATATGCGACCAGACTCTCAACCAGATGCTATCTCAGTACCATCCTATTCATGTGGGTCCTACACAATAACTCCTCATAAATCTAGGGTTGTGAGATTTTGAAGTGTCATGGTCTCCCAGTTTTGTGTTCGACCCACCTCCTTGAGGTGCGCTTGACACAAAACTTGGTAGACCATGAACAATAATCCATTGGATGCCATGTAGGACTCCATTCAAACTTCCTTGGGTCCTCAAACTCTAGTGTAAAGTGAAGTAGAACACTCCAGGCATTTTCCACCAATGAGAATTTTTAGATTTCAATGGTCACAGGCCCTCAAGCTCTAGTGTCAAGTGCCGCTTACAGTATGGAAGGAGCACAATCCTATGTTACTTATGTTATTCACAATTGTCTTCCTAAAAGAGAGCGCATCAAGTAGAGAGTGAATTCATCATTTACCTTCACAATGTTGCCAGGAGACCTACAATCTCGGTCAGCAGAATGACCAACTGCATCATAGTTGAGAAGTATCCTAATAGGTTGTCTTTTGTCCAGATCAGGCTCCACCTTTGAAGGGATGGATAGTAAATCCCGATTGTGTGCGCCATCCTCAAATACCTGAACACCATTTTCATACACCTACAAGAACAGCATGATCACAAATAAGACACAGCTGGGCACAAGCCTATAACATGGACCTGAAGATAGTTTTCAAGTCTACGCATACACTGCCAGTCTTTTCAGGAATTATCAGGATTGTGTAACTCAAAAAAAAAACATCCAGCATGATTCTCAGTTTCTGTAGATTTACACCCTCACAAATATAGAAAACGAAAACTGTAAGAGCTGCTTTTTCCACCACTACATCTCAAAATACAAGTGGCCAGCATTTAATTGTGAGTTAGTATAGGTACATACCCTTCAGGGTATAATATCTTCACAATGTTAATTCAACATTTAGCTTATGCTTCTCTCAACACTGATCCAACTCGGATGTTCACCCTTTTAAATTTTGCCACTATGGACTACAGAAACTAAAGATTCAAAATTGTAACCCTATGTTTGATTGGCATTCATTCAGTGTTGATATATGGACCTCGAGGTTTGTAATGTAGTTTGTTACTAACTATTTAGCATCAAGAGTACGTCCAAAGCAGTAAAGAAATATCTACGAGGGTCTGAAGAAAGTCATAGACACCGAGAGTATGTAAAAAGTGGAGTTACAAGTATTTAAGTATTTCTATATGACCACGTCAAGCTATTTTGGCTGAAAAAGACAAGCCAAACGAAAATTCATGCAGTTGACTGATATGTCATTCCTATTCAGTGCTTTATTACCAGAATGTAGGTCACATGCAATTAAAAAAATCACCTCTTGCAATAGTAGCCACATCTTCTAAGAGTTAGCGAAAAGAAAGTAACTCTAAAAGCTTGCAGTGGCTCTTCCATATGCTTTGTGATAGAATTTCTATTCTTGCAATTCCAGACGGATCCATTTCTGGAATACAATGCTCTTATATGGCTGTCATAGGATTTTACCTGAGGTGTATATTTGTACTGATTGACGCCAGACCGCCGCTGCTGCTCCAAAATTCTATCATGGATGCATGAGTGGGTTTGTGGGGTTTTGCCAGTTGTTAACCTCCCATGCTTATGAGAATGGCCGAAATTTTCACAACTCACAAACCCAACCCATAATAACAGCACCAAAATCTGCAAGGCAGAGCAACCAAAAATTCGAATTTTACACAAAAATTCCAGACAATCTGCACGCACAATGTGAGGATCTCCTGACAGAGACTTCACATAAACAATCCGTAAACATCGGATTCAGAATCTATGGTTTGACAATGTTTGCAGCTCTCACATGTGAACTCTCCATTGCAATGGAGACTGGGCTACGCTACGGCCACCAAAAAAACTCAAAAATTGAAACCAAAGAGCTGACAAAGGAGTAGAATACAACCTTGAGGTGAGGAGGCTGAGAAGTTGAGCACTTTTGAGGCATACCCACCAAATCACTGTGCCACCTCCTCGTGTTGATATCTTGGCATGCTCATCTGCTGTAGGGTACTTGCATCTGAAATCAAAGCTCAGAGTAAAGCCTTGAGGATTGGTGTTCTTCTATTTGTGCAAAGAGACTCCTCTGTTCTGTGCAGTGGCAGTCGTCACATTGCCTGTCATCAACAACAGCCTTGTTTTTGGACCAGAGTTTGCTATCCTTCTCGCATTCGTACCTTTCCAAGAGCACAGTCTGGTGCATTGACATTGATGAGATTTCGACGCCTGTTGAATAATTACAAAAATTTGATGCAAGTCGATGATAAAGCTGGCAGTGAAAGTTCGTTCCTACACAGCTTGCTACAATAAAGTAATATTACAATGAAACCTTTTGTGTTTTGATATCTGATAGGCAAGGCCTGAATCGCATCCAGAAACAGAATTCATGAATACCTGTCATTTGGTTGGAAGAACCCTGGCCATTACAACTGCAACACCTCGATATAAATGCATTCTGAGCTAAAGACGGCCTATCTTTCGATAGAAAGTATATGTGCAAACAGAGGCCTCCCTGGTTCGATGTTGATTCCTACTCACAGGTGCTATTCGTGAATGAAATATTTGTACGCCAATATTCCTTATCCCATGAAAAATATTTGAAAATATATTGTCGTGGATTCTCCTGCCGTCCAGGGAGTCCTGAGCATACACACTCACAAGGTTCGAGCAGATGTCTCGATCCGACCTACACAAACAAGGACAAGGCTCCGTCATCAGATGACTGAAATCTGAATATAACACACTCAACTCGGGACTACAACAAAACTACTGTTGATGTGATTCCCAGGTCTAAAGACTATATTTTTCGACACAGACTCGAGCTCTCCTACCTGTGCGACTAATTCTAAGAACAACACAAAATCTGCACAAAAGGGATATAACATCAAAATTTTCATACAAGAAAACCCTTTAGTACGTTTTGTGATATTTATATTGTGGGTGGAATTTCAACGTCATCTCTACTCTCCCAGAATAGAACTTTCGCTTTGAACTCGCAGTATAAACTCAGGAACTGATGTACTAAGGTAACCGTCTGCAGTGGCATTCATTTCAAGAACTAAAAAAGGTAAGGAGGAGTTACCTACCCATCAAGCACATTATGTACTGATTTTTCAGCACATTCAAACTTCCTGCTTTAAAAAACTCATCAACCTCTTGCAATTGCAGAAAATGGCGTCTGAATATGTGAACCCCGCAAGCAGCCACGCACTTGTGAACATCAAATTTTCAACTCACGAATTTGTCCAGTTCAAAATTTGTCTAGAAAACCCAAGTTCCTGTCCAGATAACTTGGGTTGGGCTTCGGTTGCCAGAGTTGAAGGTCGGCCGAAGTGCCCAAACCCAAACTAATCGCCCAGCAACAAAATCCAACGCTGACACTACTATCCTTCCTATTACAGCCCAACCCAACCCAACCCTCACTAATGGATAGGTAAGTGAATGAAAGAATCTTGATTCTCTCTGGCGCCCTGAAAACCCAATTTCTGCCGCTGTCCTTCCCTGTCGTAGGTAGTGCAGGAGAGAGAAAATCTTTGATGGAAATCGCTATGGAACTTGGCTAAAACTGCAGTCTTTGATGCTATTATGCAAGAAACAGAGCCCCACCGCTAAGTCTTTCTGGCTCCCAAGTTAAGAAGGGAAGACGAAAGGGAAACCTAATTAAATCCTTGTGTGGGGATAACAATAGTTACAACTGCAACCGAAGTGGTTCACTCCTCCATTTCATTCAGCAAGGTACAAGAACCTGAATGACCTCACCCTTTGGGACGTAGACCCAATGGCAGAGGTTAAGTGGGCAATTGAGCGATCCAGCGACCAAGTCACTCAAAACTTTCCTGCACTTTAAATAGGGGCGCTGGGATCCCCAAGAGTGTCACTAAAGTTTAAACCATTGTCCAACTGGGAATCAAGGTGAACCCAGCCAGCTTCCTCCAAGTTGAAATCTTCCCCTGAGCAAGTTGAGACAGCAGAGTTTGAAGGAGAACAAGAAGAAGAAGAAAGGGGTTAAGTCGTCTCGAAATTGTTCTTGGGACACCGGCCAAATTTTAGGGAGGCAATTGGCTTCCTTCTTCTCTGATACCGAGAAGAAGCAAGAATGGTCTCTTCTTCTTCTTCTTCTTCTTCTCTCTTTCGAATGACCAAAAGTCCTCGCTCCAGGACTGGTATGTCCCCCAACCCAGCCAGAATGTGTCCGCCTCCCCAGGGCTCATCAAGCTTTACAAGTTGTATTAAAAAAACAGACACTAAATAAATCTAAACTAAAAAAAAAACCCAGCGCCCCAATGAAGCCTCTCTCCCCTGTCAATAAACTACACAAAAACATGTTGCCATGCCTCCCAATGAGCTATTACCCATCCACCATCATCATCCCCTCAAATGCATTTTCTTCGTTCTCTCTCCGAACGTTGAACAAACAAACACACACGCTCACCGACAGACGCTGTCAAAAACTCCCACCTGTACAAATTGCTCTCACTCAATCTCCATTCCTCCTCGTCACACTTCTTTCTGAGGGTTAAATCAACATGATGGATATCTCCTTATATTAAATAATAAAAACATTCTTCACTTTGCCCAATTTCTTAGCCAGAAAACAAACAAAACACTCCTCCCGCCTTCCACCAATTAAGCCACCGCCAAAACAGAAACAACCAAGCTCTTCCGGATGCCTCTTCTGCTCGGCGGTCCTGCCTGCATGCGCAACCAATGCAAGCAAGAAGGGGCTTGCTGGAAGCTCCAGAAGGAATGTGATGGCGAGGAAATGGCGATGGTGAGGAATTTGGAAGGAAAGGGAGTGACAGAAGTGGAAGAAGGAAAGTAGGGGGGAGTCAGTGTAGTGGCCACCACTCTCGCACGCTGGCATGGTGTGGAGACAGAGAAAGAGGAAGGAATGAGACTTTTCTTCGCGGGCAGGCAGAGCAGGTGCGGGCAGTAGTGGACAGATTTTAACTGTTTATACCCGGAGAAAAAGGAGCCAGGTACATATGTACCTGGTTTGGTGGTATCTACGTGTCAGGTACATACTGTGTCCTCCGAGACTCGAGTTATACCGTCCTGGGCAACCCGGTCCTTTCAGGGTATCACAGGGGATGTTATAATATTATGAGACCCTCCAAGTCTTGGGGTCTAGATATTGATCATAATATTTTTGGTTAATTTTTAACATAACATTATTCAGATCCATAACAGTGTTCTGTGGGACTGCCAGTATTATGCGGAATATTTCATCATTCAAGCTAAATGTGAGGAATATTCTGTAGAATATTGTTAGACCCACATAACATTGTTATGGATCTGAATAATGTTATGAACATTGTCTAATGTGAAGATATTTAATAAGACATCATGCGGTGAGCCTACACTACAATGAATGAGGAGAACTGACATCTACACTGTTTCATCTAATTATTGTGGTTTACCATTCGAAGTTACGTGTTGCTATAACTTTTTACCAACCTAAGTTACATCATATTCTTCGGTGTGCATACTAACTACACTCAATATGATATTTAGTGTCGTATGGTACTTAATGTCACTATGGTAACTTTTTGGATGACACTTCTTATGAATAGGTTGAACAAATGTTGTCATAGAGGATGGATGAGTTCATCCATTGGCCAAAACCCCACCTTCTCATGTCAGCAACTTGTGATGAAATAGTGTCATGGCTGATTGAAATTTGGATGAAAAATCACTTGGTAAGTGACAGTAACTGCAACACTGTAAGTCTATAAATCCCCCAAAAAATTTACAAGGAATAACAAATAATATTGGGTTCACATGTAGTGTTGGTGACACTATATCGCGGACTACAATTAGTATTGAGCAAGACAATTAGAATTTGTGACACCAAATATCATATTTCGTGTACTTATGTCATATGGGTAAAAAATGATACTCCCAGTATAATGTTATAGCAATACATAACTCTAAATAAAAACCCACACTAATTAGAAAAAAAACAGTGTAGTTACAGATGAACTAGTTGAGTTTGAGAAAAAACCGGTTCAGATTGAAGACTTCAAGAAAGTAATTGTTACAATCTGAAGACTTCAGGGAAATTATTGATCGATTTAGAGGAACCTATAGAATGTTCCTCGATCTAGTAAAGAGAACCCGAAAGATGCCAACCTGTAACCAGTTTACATTGGAAACAATAGGTTCTCGACCAATTATGCCCAAAAATCTCCCCGAACATTGCTATACTATTTGTGATTCACATACAAAGATTAGGTGTGAATTAGGTTGAATCTTGAGACAAGGATATTCTTACGGTTAAGTTGCATCAATGGGAGTTGAGGTGACTACCATAGGAACATTGAATCCAATCTAGATCAAAAATATCCACATATTTGCTTACTACTTAGATGGGCCCAGAACAAGCGGCTCGTACAAAAATGGATGTAATCCTTGTATGCAATAAATAAATAAATAAATACGCCCGTATCACAATACCGGCATGAATGTGAGCCCGTTGGCCTTGTGCTGATCACAGCGTATTGTGATGCAACATAAGGTGTTATGCCTCCATTGGGAGGTGGGCTCATATCCTTGTATACATAACCATTTGGGTGTCATCTCATCTACGTCCTCGAATCGTGAAGATCGATGGCATATATTGAGGACAAAGTTTATGTTCTAGAGAAGTCATCCTCTTCATAACATTACTTAGGTTATGGAGCATGTCCCTTTTTTCGATCACAACATGTAACCAATTGGACACTATTGGGCTTGTTTCTACACCCCATAGATATAGCCTCCAAGGGAACCGCCCTACCTTCCGGCGGTGAAGTTTAGTCGTTGGTGCTAAAAATCATCATCGCTTTGAACCATCTTGGTTTTTTTTAATTTTAATTATTGTTTTTGAGAGAAGGCCAACAAGCCAATGCGAAGAGACACAGACACATTATATTATGACACCGTTGTCGTTGACTAGGTGTCCGTAGACCCAACCTCGTCCTCGTCATTGAGGGTGAAAAGATCTATGTACATAGAAATAGAAACTTAAGTCTAAATTTAGTAAGATTTAAGACTTCTAAAAGTATCTCCTAGATATTATGAAAACCTTTGGGATATAAAAGAGAGAGCTAGGGGGAGGAGCTCTCAAGGTTAATACAAGCTTGCTTTCGCAATGTGCTTCTGATTTTTGTATCGATTTTGAACCTGTTTTATGTCACGTTATCAGCACGAAGCTCGAAGCAACGGAGTTGTGATTTTGTAGTAGATTTTTGTTGAACGATACTATTGTTGAATATTGTGAGATGAAGGAAAGGAATGCGTAGCCAAATATGATGTCGTGATACGAAAGAGAAAGGCGTAGTGAAATAAAGTATAGAACGGATACGTTATTTCCATATAGGAATTGTAGCACTGAATTTGAGATTAGAAATTGTTGTTTCCTTGAAGCCACTAGCGTGTTAGGGAGGAAAATAATTGTTTTGAGAGTATAGTATACAATATAGAATTGTGATTCCAGAGGTAAAATGAAGCACCTTGAAAAATTAAGTTTTTCTCCTCTTGCACTTGATGGAGAAAATTACTTAATTTGGGCTCTTGATGTCAGACTACATCTACAGGCACGCAATCTTGCGAAGAAAATAGAGGAACCATCTCCAGAAATTCCTACAGATCATTTTGACGCTCAAGCATTAGTTTTCATGCGACATCATCTGGACCCAACATTGCAGTTGTAGTACCTTACTGTAACATCAGCTCATGTTTTGTGGGTGTCACTTCAAAATCGGTTCAATCACCAACAAACAATATTTTTGCCGAAGGCTCGTTATGATTGGATACATCTTCGGGTTCAAGATTATCCAACCATAGCCGAGTACAATACTGAAATGTATAAGATAGCATCACAACTATCTTTGTGTGGTGAACCGATTAATGATGCGCAAATGATAGAGAAGACTTTATCTACATTTCATGCTGCCAATATTATATTGGCTCAGCAATACAGAAACATGCGATTCACAAAATATTCAGATCTCATGTCAATGTTATTACTTGCTGAGAAACAGAACGAACTATTGTTGAAAAATCATGGAGAACGACCTACTGGAACGCTTCCCATGCAGAGTCACGCAACACATGTGCCGACGACGCGATTCATATCCCAAGAATCGCAGAGAAGATCAAAGTCGGAGAAAAAGAGTCGAACATCATTGCAGAGGAAAGTTCAACGACCATATAAGCGACCCGCTCCACAATCTTCACAGAAGGATCGTTTTTCGGAATACCCATCCACACAACGGGTTTTTCGAGATATTTGTACGTGTTTTAAGTGTGGGACCAAAGGCCATATTGCAAAGAATTGCAAGACTGCCCCTCACCTTGTAAAACTTTACAAGGAGCATGGCGAGCGACATGACGCACACGCCACACATGTGGAGCACATGGAAACACCATGTGATGAAACGGCGACGGATCCATTTGGAGATATGGAATCTCATACCATCTCTGGTGACACTGAACCTAATACTTTGAATGTTTATTTGTTAGTAGATAGTGCTACCACCGACACTATCCTCCGTGACAAGAAATGTTTTTCGTATTTAGGTCCTATGATGACAAAGCATATCACAACCGTCACTGGTAGCCATTTGATATCATATCAAATTGGCGAAGCATATCTTGTTATGCCTGGAGGTACATACATACATATCTATCTCGAAAGTTGTTTACTTACCAAAGTCCACAAGGAATTTATTGAGTTTCCATGACATTCGCCGCAACGGTTTTCACCTTCATACAGCTGAAAAAGACAATCAAGAGTTATTGCAGATTTTGGATCGTGAAGGATGCCCAATTGAAAATATTCCGACATACTCCTCAGGCGTGTACATCGTTTCTTTAATTTGTTCGTCCGAGAGGGAGGATGCTGCATTTTGTGTGAACACATGGCATGAGCGCATGGGCCATCCGGGAATTTCAATGATGAGGCAAATTATTCCCAGCACAACATGACACAAACTTCAAGTGTCAAATTTGCTGAAAGGTATGAAACCCTGTGAATTTTATGCTTTGGGAAAATTTGTTAATCGACCTCACAAATGGAAATTGCCACATGAACTTCCAGTTATGCTTCAAAGGATTCAAGGAGATATTTGTGGTCCAATAGATCCACCATGCGGACCGTTTAGATATTTTCTTGGTTTGATTGATGCATCCACAAAATGGTCACATGTCTCTCTTTTAGCTAGTAGAAATCAAGCTTTTCCTAGATTGTTGGCGCAAATTATACAACTTCGGGCTAGGTTCTCAGATCATCCGATTCAGTCCATATGCTTAGATAGTGCAGGAAAATTCAAGTCTCAAGCATTTAAGACATATTGTGAATCAACTGGAATACAATTGGAGCACTCATTACCATATGTCCATGAGACAAATGGTCTAGCATAATCTTTTCTTAAAATATTACAGTTAATTGCTAGGCCATTACTTATGAGATCTAATCTTCCTACTTCAGCATGGGGATATGCTATCCTATATGCAGGAACGTTAGTTCGCTTAAGACCTTCCTCACTCGAATCAATTACACCTACAGAAGTAGTGTCTGGACAGGTACCTAGCATAAAACATCTAAGGATTTTTGGTTGCAAGGTACTAGTACCAATTTCTCCCCCACATAAAACTAAGATGGGTCCTCAAAGAAAAGATGGGATATATGTTGGGTGTGAATCACCTAGCATTATTAGATATTTAGATCCCCCAACTGGAAATTTACTACGAGGGAGATTTGCTGATTGTTTTTTCGATGAGGAAAATTTTTCATGTTTGGTAGGACAGTCAAATCCAAGTAGAGATTTAAACTTTAATGCCTTATCTACTCCAAACATGTTTCCAGATCCTCGTACCCAAGAATGTGAAAGAGAGGTTGAGCGAATCCTACATTTGAATCAGTTAGCTGATAGACTACCCGATTCATTTAATAATGCAGCAAATGTGACTAAGTCGTACATTCATGCTGCAAATGCTCCTACTCGTCTAGAGAGACCCGCTATTCAAACCACACCCATGAAGAGAGGTCGTGGTAGGGATCTTCAACCTCGCAAACGACGTACCCCAGGAGAGGTATGTGCGGCAAACGGAGGTGTGCTTCCAAGCATTGAGCTGGATGACTCTGAAAGAGAAGCACCGGTTGATTCAACAGAGATTGCAATCAACTTTGTGAAGACATGAAAGGTATGGGACCGTACGTTGGTAAACCTAGATGATGCCTTTTGTTTCCATATATCACAATACTTGGACGATGATTGTGATCCGATTATTGTAGCTGAGGCTCGTAGTCGAAGTGATTGGCCCATGTGGGAAGAGGCCATGAGATCTGAACTAGAGTCTTTGAAATCACGGAAGGTGTTTAGTCCAGTTGAGACCACGCCAAAAGGGATTAACCCAGTGGGTTGTAAATGGGTGTTTGTGAGGAAACGAGATCAGTTTGGAAACGTTTCCCGGTACAAAGCACGGCTAGTTGCCCAAGGCTTCACCCAACGTCCAGGCATTGATTATGAAGAGATGTATTCCCCTATGATGGACTCAATTACGTTCAGGTATCTCTTAAGTCTTGCAGTTGACAAGAAGTTGGAAACAAGGTTGATGGATGTAGTTACCGCGTATTTATATGGCAATTTAGATACTGACATATATATGAGGGTTCCTGCGGGGTTGGTAGAATTCCAAAATTCTAAAAAACAGCCACAATGCCTTAAACTTGAAAGGGCATTATATGGTCTTAAACAAGCCGGTAGAATGTGGTACAAACGTCTAAGAGATTTCTTAATAGATCGAGGTTTTAAGAATGATGAAGTTTGTCCATGTATCTTCATTAAACGGACTCACACAGAGTTAGTTATTGTGGCTGTATATGTTGATGACCTCAACATCATTGGCATGTCTAATGCCATCTCCGAGATTGTTTCACAACTCAAAGGCGAATTTCAGATGAAAGATCTTGGGGAAACCACCTTCTGTCTTGGCCTACAGATTGAACATCTTGCAGGAAGCATTTTTCTGCATCAGAGTTTGTATACTCGAAAGCTACTCAAGCGTTTCTCAATGGATGCGGCTCACCCACTAAGTTCTCTGATGGTGGTACGATCATTGGACCCGAAGAAGGATGAGTTTAGACCATGCAATGAGGGGGAGAAATGTTTGGGACCTGAGACTCCATATTTGGCGGCAATAGGTGCATTGATGTATTTGGCAAATTGCACCAGACCTGACATTGCCTTTGCCGTTAATTTATTGGCTAGATATAGTGCTAAGCCAACAAAATAGCATTGGAATGGTGTCAAACATATCCTACGATACCTCAAGGGCACTGAGGATTTAGGATTGTTTTACAAAGCTGGAGAGGATAGCAACATCAAAGGATATGCAGGTTATCTTTCCGATCCACATAAAGGAAAATCACAAACAGGTTATGTTTTCCTTAGACAAAGAGCAGCAATATCTTGGAAATCAACGAAGCAGAGTCTTGCAGCAACATCATCAAACCATTCAGAAATCATAGCCCTGCATGAGGCTTCCCGTGAATGCGTTTGGCTAAGGTTGGTGGATGGCTTCATCAAAGGTTCTTGTGGTTTTTCCAATGTACCAGAATCTCCAACAGTGATCTATGAAGATAATGCAGCTTGCATTGCTCAGATAAAGGCGGGTCACATCAAAGGAGATCGAATCAAACACATCTTACCGAAGTTCTTTTTTACTCATGAATTATTAGGATCAGATATAGATGTGATACAAGTAAGGTCTTCTGATAACCTAGCAGACTTATTCACTAAGTCATTACCAACAGCTAGGCATAGGCAAATTGTTCAGGGAATAGGGATGCGGAGGTTTTCATCCCTACCTGACATGTAAATAATCATGTCTAGGTCCTTCCACTCTTTTTCCCTTCACTCGTGATATTTTTTACCTCAATTGTGAGGATATTTTTTATCACAGTAAGGTTTTTAACGAGGGAAGGCAACATGATATTTAAAACTAGACTCGTTGTGTCTAGGGGGAGTATTATGACACCGTTGTCGTTGACTAGGTGTCCGTAGACCCAACCTTGTCCTCGTCATTGAGGGTGAAAAGATCTATGTACATAGAAATAGAAACATAAGTCTAAATTTAGTAAGACTTAAGACTTCTAAAAGTATCTCCTAGATATTATGAAAACCTTTGGGATATAAAAGAGAGAGCTAGGGGGAGGAGCTCTCAAGGTTAATACAAGCTTGCTTTCGCAATGTGCTTCTGATTTTTGTATTGATTTTGTACCTGTTTTATGTCAAGCATTACATCAATCAACCTTTCATCGATCCTCAAAACAATCTTATGTTGCTCCGAGATGACCCTAAACTACTGGATGATAGTGGAGAGGTACCCAAACCTTACGGAGTGGTTGGCGGTTCGATTTCTGTCGTGAAATAGTCTCTCGACTTGATGGAAAACTAGCCAGGTGGTCAAAAGCGCCTCCTGTGTTCAAATTTATAATTTTTTTAAAAAAAACTTATGTTTAATCTCGCTTTCTTTTTCTAAGATCAAATAGGTGTCCATTGCATTCGAGTTATCTGTAGAGTCTCCAGCTAAAATTCGGGTGAGTTGGTTGAAACATCAATTAGAAAGTGTATTTGTAAAGTCTCCTCATTCTCTGAAGGTTTTAAATTAACTTCCTAGTTGTAGAGTGTTGTTGGGCTAAAAAAAAATTAGCATTTTAGCTTGTGATACTAGAATGGGTGAGTCATGTTTAGCTTTATCTACATCAACCAAAAATCTAGGGTGGTGGAATTCATTGACAAACCCTATTTTAGATCCTAAAACTCCCCCTAAAGTTGGGGATGGAAAAAGGAGATCCAAGAAATTTCACCCAACTAGGTTCCCAACACAAGACAAGCTAACGAGCTTTTAATAGAAATTGTCAAGAGAGGTTAAACTCTTAGGTTCATCCCTCTTTTGAGAGGCTTTATACATGAGAAATTGAAAAACTCAATTACAATCAAGGGGCCATCTGGACTAACTACACTAAATATGATATTTAATGTCATACGGTATTTGATGTCACTATGGTAACTTTTCAAATGACACTTCTTAATGAATAAGTGAACCAACACTGTCATGGATGATGGATGAGTTCATCCATCAGCCAAATCCCTACCTCTACTTGTCACCAACTTGTGATGAAATATTGTCATGGATGATTGAAATTTGGATGAATAATCACTTGGTAAGTGACAGTAATTGCAACACCGTAAATCTATAATCCCCCAAAAAAATTACAAGGAATGATAAATAATGTTGGGTTAACATTTGGTGTTGGTGACACTACACCGCGGTTTACAATTAGTATTGAGCAAGACAATTAGAATAGGTGACACTAAATATCATATCTAGTGTACCACATGTCACCCAACTATGGCGTTCATGTTGCCGTGCCCACGACTCGTGATAACAAGCTACAACTAACTATAACCCATAGTTGAGCTCCTCGTGTCAAGTTATCATTTTTTTCTTTTCTTTTTTCTTTTTTCTTTTTTGTGGAACACAGGAGGCGCTTGACCACTTGGTTAGTTTCCGTCAAGTAGAGGGACGATTAGTGTCATCCAAGTTGTGTCCAATGTGTGGGGAAAGGGAACTATTGTGCATATACAAGCGTACCTCTCATCCATCCAACATAAAAACTTGACCCCCTTATAGATTTGTTTTGTGTTGATTCATCTCAAATGACTTGGACTAGACTACACAAATTATGGTATTTAGTGTCACAAACATTGTTTGCAAAGGGGCTAAACCAGATGCCCAAAGGTCTCAAAATGTCACGTCCGTTTATTGCCAACATGATCCTAATCGTTAACTTAAGTAGCTTTTTGGAGTGATAATGTAATTACATTGTCATGGCATTTACCATAGCACGTGGAGATGCTGGAGATGATAGTTTTGTGTTTCCGTATGCATGGGGAAGACATTATTGAGCACACCAACATTTGGCAAGTTGTGTCGGTTGCTTACATTCTAGTATGCAAGCGGAAGATATTCCTGAGCACACTAATGCCAAGACTTGTCAGTTGAGTACACTTTAATCAACTCGTAGACCATTGTGTAACATACACAATACACCTCATAACAGGATTGAATAGACTCATGCCAAGATACCAATACTAAGTGCACTTGAACGCCAAGTGCCATGAGGTGACACTAACAGGTGAAGTTGTTGATCATTAGTGTAACCTAACGTGCACCTCAAAATAGGGTTCCAAGTGACGCAGTCACGCACGTGACACTATCTACCATAAATAGTGTAGTTCTGGATCTTTGAAGCCAATTATGGTGTCCAGTAAGCTAAATATAGTAACATCCGAGTTGCATACTACTACTTCAAGTCTTTAATGTTGGATGAATGAGAGGCATGCTCATATGTGACAATTTTCTCTCTCTCTCTCTCTATATATATATGATGTGATTCAGATGATTAACATAACGGAGTGATTTGTGTTTGGAGCGATGCATGCGGGCAGCGTGGACTTTTGGCAGGTATCACCACCACCAGCACAAGCTACATAATAATATCGCTACAAGGCACTGTCTGGGGCAGTGTCCAGGCAGATTTTTGGGCAATAACCAGTCGAGATCCTGGTGTTCCCAAGTCCAACCGGTTGCATGTTGACATCTTTTGGTGGTCCTTTATTAAATTTGGGGCATATTCTATAAATTCCTCTAAAATGATTGGTAATTCTCCTGCAGTCTTGAACTTCAACCGGTTATTTCTCAAACTCAACCAGTTCATCTGTGACTAGCAGCCGGTTCTCCCCATAAATTGGTCCACGGAGATTTTTGGGCATAATCGGCCAAACTCCGAGTGATTCCAAGTCCAACCGTTGTGATGGTCACATGTTGTGATCATCCGGGGTTTTTTCTTAATGAATTTGGGGTATATTCTATAGATTCCTCTATACTGATGGATAATTTTTCCTAAACTTTTGAGGTTCAACGGCAGTTATTTCTCAAATTCAACCGATTCATCTGTAAGTAACAGGTTGTTTACACCATGGACCATGAAGTTGTCCCAAGGCCTTGTAAAATCTATGATGGGATGTTGACCTCGTCCCGGGACGCCTTCAGTTTACACCAAAGAAAAAATGTCAGAGTGACCATGGAGTTCGAGGTCCCCGGAAGACATATTTTAAGGCCTACAGGATCCAGTGACATGGTCCAACAGGTTTTGCGGTGGGAGAGGCAAGAGAGGTGCACTAGTAGAAAAACACAAGGGCCCATGGTAGGGAAATGATGTTATAAATTTTATTATAATTTTAATGAAATGTTTGGGGGGAAGAGAAGATGAAGACAAGAGGAGACAAGAGAATGATCAAACTTGAATTTTTTTCAAAATTGTCCTTCTTTTTGGGCATATTTAAAAAAAAATCAGCACATTCACTTTTTGGTGCATGGTCATTCCTCTTGGTCCACAGTTGGTTTACACCTAGTGAGGGGCCCAGAGGATGTGTAAATTGATTTCTCAAGAAATCGGACCATGGAAGTTGGACCATAGAAAAAGGCCATCTTCCATGGTCCGACTTCATGGTCCATGGTGTAAACCGGCCCTTAGTTGAGTCTATACACTGGGTGGGACTAGGAATAAACCAAGTTCTATGTTGATTTACACTCTATTGTCCTCACAACATAGCACTCCACTAACAGATTTAGGCTGGACAACTCGGGTGAAGCAATGCACTAATATTATTCCAATAGAACAGTTGATACCAACTGAATAATGTTATGATTCCGGTGTACATATTAAGTGAGTAGCGGTCGGTTCTCTCCTCCCGTTCATTGTCCGGAGGGGAGGGCCGGCTACCCACATACGGGTTTATCTTCTCTCTCACACTCTCGTAACAGCAGATGCCACTTAAGTTCGGTGTCCTTCCGTTGTTTTCGTTCCAAAGTCTCGTGAATTAAGGTACTTGCTGCAGGTCACTTGCCCTTTGTCGGACGCTCCCAGCCGTCCGTTCCCTGTGACTGGTGCCAGGCCTGGAAACACCGGGCACTACACTAAATAGGATATTATTTAGTGTTTGATACACTAAATACGAACGCATGCACTAAATATTAATAACCCTATGAAAGTAAGTAACATTAAATGTAAACTCAAACACTAAATATCAACTATGATCATATGTGGAAGTTACATGTTTGAATTTAGTGTTAGTAAGGATATTGAAGAAAAGAAGAACAATGATAAATGGAGAATTCCAACATATCTTCTAGCATATCTTCTAACACTAATTGTCAAGGAATTGAAAATTAGTGTTGAGCAGGGTAGGGTGGTAACAACATTAAATATAATCAAACACTAAATATCATATTTAGTGTACTATTCGTACTACTACAACATTGAGGGGCCGGTTCCCAAGTCAAGAGTCCCCGTTCACTTGACGTCAATCCGTGCACCCTCGGTGGTGGAGAGTTGGGAAGTTGGGGCTTACCCCTTCCCACAGTGTCCCATGTATGACGTGGATGCCTACGTGGCAACACTTTTCGGAGGGGAGGGGAGGCGAGGCGAGGCGAGGGACTTGTATTGAGCGTTGGGTCGAGCAAAAAGTTAGACCCAACTCTCAACACAAGTCCCGATCAATTTTTACATGGAAATTGTCCATAATTGACTATAATGGATGTAAACCGCACTTCAATGGTGTTTTCAAGCTAAAAAGTTGGGATTTTGCCTCCATGTTAGGACTTGCTGACATGAGTGGGGACTTGGGACTTGGGACCCCATGTGAAGCGGCCCTGATACATGCACAATGAAAAATAAATTCGTGTATTTTATTACCGTGGTGAACAAATACTCAAAATTAGCACATTATTTTAAGCTCAACTCTAAAATGACAAAGATCCTTTCAAATGGTAAGTCACAAATATTATCACCTCAAATTTGTTAATGAGGAATTTTTCATATCTTTAACTTCCAAGTTCATGACATACTTTATTGACGGTTTCACTTCCAAAATGAAATCCCAATCAATTGCTTACTTACTAAGTGGAAGTGAACGTATATATATTAGATTTTGGGCCTTGTTGAGGTATGGGTTTTGTGGACTAGACTAGACAACCTCCAAGAATGCAATATCTACTTCTTTTTGAAGTCAAGCGGGGGAGGCAATGTTTTTGGTCAGGTTTAGAGAAGTTTTTCTAGGGTTGCCCGAAGATTGTGGGTTGCAAGGCCTAGGCCTTATCATATGAGGGGACCCCTTCCTTGAAAAACTCGTTGGGGATGCTTTGGCATCCGACATAACATGTCCAAGGATATATCAAATGAGCATAAGGTAGAGGGTGTTGAAACCAACATCCCACTCATAACCAACGCCTTATAAACACTTCCCAATTGCCAACACTTTATTACCTTGAACCGCCCCCAGGTGTAGGAGTGTTTGGGCCCACCAAGCGTCAATTTTAGTGGTGCCACCTCATAGCAACCTCCACTACCTCCATGTAGGGTAGGTAACGGGCTCCACTCTATTTTGGGTTGGTTCAAGGTGGGTTTAGGGCATCTCCACCCCTTGGCACCAACGGTGTCGTGCGAGAAATGGTTTAATATGTAAATATATTGTATAATGGTTTGAGAGTAGGGTTTAAAGAAAACAAAAATAAAACAAAATAATAACAATAATAAGAGTATAGACAAAAGGGAAGGGGGAGATCAGAGGAATGAAGGGGGAAGAGAAAGATCCGTGGTTATATCCACGTAACTTGGAGTCTCTGCGTCTTCTCACATGCTCAGGGGGTAGGTGGCGCCAACTGGTAGTTACCTGCCTAGTTTTCACCAGCAGTACCAAGCCACGTGGCCATTCGCCCGCTCATACGAGTTCAAAGGGTTTCGAACCCGGACCAGTGCTATGACGCTTGAAGCACTTTACCAGTTGGGCTTCCGCGGCTTGGCGTTTATTAGAGCATGCTGAAGGGATTTATATCCCATCCATTGTTTATACATTTTTGTTAATTTTTTTGAGTGGATTTTGATTGGAAGAAAGAATCACACTTTTGGGGAAGCTTCAAGATGACACTTTCTTGCTAGAAAATATTTATGTTATTAAAGGAAGGCCATTTCAAAGCTTCACCGATTTGATGTAATTATTTTGATTTTATTTGAACATGTCGAATTGGAGAGTTCTTTCCGAGAGTCAAGATGAAGAACTTCATTCAGAGCTTGAGCTGGATTTTTCCCTATCTCAACTGCCGATTCGTACTCTTTTGCCACATAGTATTGCACCATTGTACGAGCGTCCACAATAAGAAGTTGGGCCTTCTCGGCCGTCAAAGCAACCTCGTGTGGAGCAGCGGTGGCACGGAAACCTTCAACAAGATGCTCGTGCATTGGTGATTTTGTTGCAGGTTGGATGTGTTGAACCTGGCACTCGAGATGTGATGTTTGAAGGAATTTTTGAAGGCTTAAATAATGATCAATACTCTTGTTGTCTTAAGCCTATCAAAGAAAGTCGAGGCCATCAACGTTGGCTTGAAGGTCCAGTTAATTCATTGTCTAAGGCTGATCGTGCAGACTACATTGCAGTTATTCTTCGACGTATTCTCAAGTTTTTGCAGTTGGAGTAGAATTCATTTTGGAATTATTTTCAACCTCTTTTTAGACATTTCTTTGATGTTATGAGTTTAATTTTAATGTTTTCAAACTTCATCTTGTGTGTTTGAAGTTTGGTAAATAAAATGTAGACATAGTTTACCATTTAGGTTGACTTTTGATGTCTTATGGCTAAGATAAGGGAATGACAAGGATTAAAGGATAGATAAGGATTAAGGGATAGATAAGGATGAAGTAAGCCTATAGGGGTTAGCCAAAGACTAGTTAGAGCCCATGTGACATAGGTTTGGGCTAGTGTTGATTTTGATGAGGAGGCTAAGGGGTCGGCCCCTCTCTCCTCAAAGAGGTGTGGAATTTAGTGTGTGTGTGTGGAGAGGGAGATCTCAGTGTGTACTTATCATTTTTCTATGAAAATTTGAGAGTTGGTACTTGTCGGTGTGGTTCCGAAATGCTATAGTACGCTTCATTCAAACTTTGTATGTGATTTCTATGAGTGTTAGAGTGAAACTATGTTTGTTGTAAAGAAATTTAGAAGACCATGACTTTAAAATCTTGTAGAAATTTATGTATAGTGTTTTTGTTTATGAAATTTGAGCGAGTGATATGTTATTGTATCAGCTCTTTATGGAGCTTTAAAATTCTTGATTTACAATTTTGAAGAGAGAGTTATGGCTTTCAAGGCAAGAGGGTGTTAAGCTGCCAACTAGATTCAACAATGAAAGTGTGTACCAACTTCAACAGAGCATAGAAAACGTTTGGTAAAGATTCTGAAAATGAATTTTGAAGAGAACATGTGTAATGTTGTTAGCTTTCCAGAAAGCTATCACTTGGCATTAGCAAAGCTTATATAAAACCAGAACGTCCTATGAAATGAAGGGAGGTGCAGCTAACAATGAATTTGGGAGTATGACCTTTGACAAGCTATGAAACTTGGACAGTATTTTACTAGCCTTTAATATCTATTTTATTTTGTTAAGCACTTTGATAGCTTTCCAAAATGCTAAAGCACTCTTGATTTGGAGTATTTATGTTATTTTGGTGGTTCTTCAAAGTTTGGCTACAATTTTAGAAAGAGATCCGGGATTTTGAAGATATGTGTAAAACTTATATGGGTTTGTATATATGATGTATTCAAAGATGAATACTTCTTACATTATCTTAGTCTCCCATGTCTTATGCCAAAACTAATTGCAGCCAGAAATCCAGTATTTTCCCAAAGCAAAGACTTCTCTACCCGACAACGGGCACGCCAACGGGGTGGTTGCCGGTGCCAAAACGGGCTGCCGGTCGCGGGTCCCGGCAAGACCCCCACCCACTGCGCGTGGGTCACGCCATTAAACCCTAAATCCGGCCAACTCCGGCCAGCTGTAACCCCACCTTCGGTACTTCAACGCTGGGAGCTGCACATCTACACTGCACTCCTACACTGGGAGCTCTTTTTTGGTTTTGGTCATAGAATTCTTGGTTGGGCAACTTGTCGCCAACAGTGATGACTCACATGGGAGATGTTCTAGGAATCGATCGCTCTTGAGAAATTCTAAAAGAGAGGGCGCTCTGCTACTATCTCAAGCCTCTCTTTTGTTTCGTTGCAGATGTAGCATGGATTCTGATGAGTCTGCACCAGTGTTCGCAGAGATTTTTGGGCATAACCGGTAGAGATCCTAGTGTTTGCAATTCCAACCAGTTACATGATCAGTAATTTACCTGCAGTCTTGAACTTCAAACGGTTAGTTCTCAAACTCAACCGGTTCATCTGTAACTAACTGCCGGTTGTCCCCGATCATTGCATATGGAAGTCTCTTTTCATGCCAACCCCAAAGCCTGATCATCCCCCACACGTTCCAAAGTTGAACCAGGTTCAGGTACCAAGAGGCAGAAAGGTCTAATACATTCCGAGATTGAGCTTGAGCAGATCCTAGTTGTAGAGAGATCCTAGTTTCTGATCCTCTCTCCCTCGGAAGAATTCTACAAGGTTTTCAACCAACAAATATGCCGTGCAATAGATTGAATTCCGCATGATGAGAACAACACAAAAAAATTAAATCATGAGCCAGCTCTAGTGTACATACACATGATGAAGAAGGGAAAAGTCTGCCTGTGGCATTTTTCGGATTTTCCTCCGCCACCCTAGTCGCAGGCTTCTTCCTCCCTACCACCATTGGTCCAAGCTGTGAAGACCAGATAGGATTCCCGGAATCTCAGGAGTTTAGAGTGAAGAAGTGGTCACTGCAAGCTCGCGGGCAAGGAGGTGGTTTTGGCGTGAACGGCCAGGGTTTGCCCGTTGTTGCGTCGCCGGTGGCTGCACCTGCCACCCAAAATCCTCGGTGAAGACCGTTGGCGCACCCGTTGGCGCCAACGGTGGAGATGCCCTTAAGGTGGCTTGTCAATGCCTATTCTAGCCATTCTACACACGGAGGGAAACGGTTATAGCCATTCTATTCACAAAGCCAAGGAGGTCGGCCCACCAAGGGTCGGTTCTAGACATAAAGTGGGTTGCTACCCGGTGTGCAAGAGGGCCGGTACCCAAGATGCAAGGTGACGGTTTTGCAACTGAACCGAGTGGGATCATGGAGGTGGCCATGTGGCTTTGTGCACCGATACTAGTTGGACTTTGATCTAGCTTGGATCTATGTTGTGTTGGTTCTAGACAATGAAGTTAGGGGGTCCTCATCATGTGCTAGGTCATCATCATACACGGGACCTAGGGATTGAGTTAAGAAAGCTACAGTAGTGGTTTTGACTTTGAATATTCATCAAACATTCAAATCTTTTTTTCTTTGTGCCTATGTTTAGTCCAAAGACTAATACGAATATATTCTCAAATATCAACCACATAGCCATATGTATGTCCAACCGCTTAAAGAGTTGGTTTAATTCCCGGTTGTGAAATCTCCTCTCTACTTGACAAAAACTTGCCAGGTGGTCAACTGCCTCATGTGCTTTGACGCTGGCCTGTCGGCCTTCTGTCTCATCAAAAAATCACAAAAAAGTTGGTTTAAGCACCCTCTACCTTTGATATTCTCCTCTCGACGGCGGTTAATACGTAGTCCAAAACTTGCATCTCCACTCCTTTGCGCTATTATTTACACCAAAATCTTGCGATGAGTCAGGTGGAAGCTGGTGGGCTAATTAATCGTGTGGATTTAGATGAAGCGATCCATATCACATGCGTCTCTTCAGCTTGAGGTCCAAGTTGGGAGTGTCACGCATGGAGTGTGTAAAATTATACATGAACGATGCTGATAAGTCGAAACCCTAACTTTAGGCCTCAATTTTAGCACAGCTGTCATCGTAGATAAGGTGACAGGGAAGACTCTAAATGTGTTCGTATTTGTGTCAAATTCAGGTCGGAATTTTCTCTCAACAATCTATTGAGTGTTGCAGTCGATTAAGTGCTGCAAGATAGACGTGCCTAAATCCAACATAGTGCCTATATTTGAGAGGGCATGTGGATCTAAGAGCGAACACCAAAAAGACATGTGTTCGAAAGAGATTCGACCACGTGTTCAAATTTGGTAGTCATGAAGAGTTATCCGTAAAGTGATGTGGATGAAATCATGGGTTAGTTCCAAATCATGGGTTTATGAGAATTACCACAAGTCGCCCACAATTATGTGGCGGTGTTTTGCGTCCGAGGGGTCCCGCCTCCCCTCGATGTGGGCGCGTTTTCTTGGTTTTATTCATTTTTGGCGTTGGCAGTGTTGGCCTTCTGTCTCAAAAACAAAACAAAACAAAAAACCAAAACTAAATACAAAAACAAAAACAAAAACAATTACAAATACAAAAACAAAACAAGTCGCCCACGATTTTTGAATACTTAAAATTATCATCCACAAAGGAGTGATGTCAAAGTATTAAAAACTGGGTTTCTAGCTTGTCCTACTAGGATGGGTGGGCCAAGCTAGCCTAACATAGGTCGATCTGGGATTTAGGACAATGGGTCCCATCTGCATATCCTTTTTTAAATCTTAAAATCCTCTCAAAGTTTGAGAGGTGGGAAGAGGAAGTCCCAATATGTGCACCCAGCTTTCAAAATGGGCTCTGAAACACAATGAGCTAGCAAGCTCTTTAATATAAAATTTGCCCAAAGGATTAATCCATCGATTTCGTCCCTCTTTGAGAGACTTTACATATAATTGTATTCTAGGTTCAATTGTACACGTAATTAGGATGGGGGGACCCATATGACCATTAAACGAACATGGAAAACTTCACTTTGATGATGAACAAGATATTCATACGAGTTCCAAGAAAGTTGAGGCAAGGGGCTATGGGCAAGATATGGATTTGCTAATCATCTCACACCAACTGTGTGTTTCATATCCTATACAAGTGGGTGCAAGGAGAAAAGTGTTCAAATAACACACATCTACCTTGTGTGGTGCTCTATGATACTGACTCTTTACTCCATGTATGGTATCCTAGCCTATGACCGAGAGCTACACATTGGTGAATTTTCACAATGACCTCTTCTATGGTAATGAACGATTTAAAATTTTTCATGCAAGGTCAAATGAAATATTTGTCTATTTCAAAAATTTGGAATTTTTTAAATTAATTTTGAATTAAATATGATTTTTTACATATGTTCCCTAGGGTATCTTATGATAGACCTAAAGAAGTTTGACGTCAATGCTAATACAACTTATGAGCATTCTATAATTATCTTTTATGAACATGTTCGAGAACCGTAGACTGACTTTGACCTTTCTATGTCAAGAGACATCCTAAACGAACAACTAATCTCATCCAACACGTTGTGGCAAGGTCTCATGTGCCTTGAACCGAGACCTATGGGCCTCAATGACCACCTTCCTCTCTCCCACCACACCTCTCATTCTCGCGTTGGCTCCCTAGTCCGTCCTCCTTCCCCCTCTTCCTCCTCCTCCTCCTCCTTCCTCCTTCCCCCTCTCTCTCCTCCCCTCTCTCTCTCTCCATGCACGTCATTAAATGCATTAATGTGAGGTTAGTTGAGCTAGGGACATGTCATCCACCTAGGGAACATTATTTCTAATTTGGTCCCTAGAGCTCGGTTTAAGGTCACATATCGGTAATAGGCTAGGATACCATACTTGCACTACAATTCCTCCAGCTTCAAAAGTTGAGTCTAAAATTTTGAGTTTTGTGGCAATTAAGCAGCATTGGGCACTAACTACATTACATGGTCCTTTTAGAGTGGGTGGAGACTTGATGTTTTTGGGCCACACTAATTGTTTAGTCATGGTGGAAACAATGTGGGGAGACTTCCATCCAACCACCTTCAACTACAATTGAAAGACAAAAGTAGCTTAGAATAAAATAATCACCCAAATCAATTTTCTAGGAATATAGGTAATGTGGTTTACAATAGAATTTTAAACTGGAGATTTGGCTTGGGTTGACAATTTACATGGTCCACATGGATTCTCATTACGAGAAGTATGATTGAAGGTTTTAGAAAATGATTGTGGCCCACGCTAATTGGATTATTTAGTGTAGCATTGTATAGTTTGGGCAATTCTCATTTTGGCATTGTAAAGCTTATCCAAACCCTAAAATTAGATGATGTCTTCCATAAAGATAGTTATATACCACATGGAAATCGGCTCATTTCCATTGTTTACTCTCACCTCTACCCAATGACACGAATTCTTCCATGGACAAAAACGCCTCACTAAGCGTTAAACATTTCACGGTGCATAAAATAGAACGGCGACAAAAGACGTGAATCGAAATTTATGTCTAGACATCGTAAAATTCACGTGGTTGCCAATTTCGTGCTTAAATGGCTCCTCACGTTATTCCAACTACATGATGGTTTTTTATAAACATACCACGCATCATGAGAAAGTCGCTTATGTACTCTTAGTTTCCTCTCTTCTATCCCACAATGACATGGATTTCTTGTACACCAAAAAAGGTCCGCCAACATGAAACATTTCACGGCACGGAACATAGAAAGACGACAAAGAACATGAAGCCGGAGTGACGAGGAGCCACGAGACTCCGAATTGTGGGACATGCAAAAGGATAAGAGTAGATAGAGAAGATATGTTGGTGGTTTCATCCCACTTCAAACCTAACCTTAGAGTTCAATGCAAGTAAGCTTCGGAGTGCACGTGGTGCTCTTTAAGTACTTTCATGCATAGTATGGTGCACGCGAACCCCAATACTTTTCTCTTTCTTTCTTTCTTTTCTTTCTTTCTTTCTTTTCTTTCTTTCTTTCCCTTTCTCCGGCACTAACTTAAAGGGCTGGCAATTTGTGTGTGTTTGTGTGTGTGCAATGAACGGGGAGAACCGACAACTACACTAAGTAGTCCTATCATTATGGGCCATAGTAAATTTTTGAGAATCCACGTTAATTCTCGTAATGAAAATTAGTGTGAGCCACATCATTTTGAACCCGTGCTGAATTTCTAGTAGAAAATTAGTGTGGGCCACTAAGATTGGTTTCCTAGAAAAATTAATGTGGGTGATTATGTTATTTTGTGCTATTTTTGTCCTACGAGTAATATTCAATGCGTTGATTGGAAGTCTTTGTGAAGACTTAGTGGAAGACCCGGGGTCTTGGACCCACATTAATTTCACCTTGACTAGATGATTAGTGTGGCCCACGCTAACTATTTCCACACTAATTTTCCCACCCGCACTAATGGGACTATTTAGTGGAGTTACGGATGAACCGGGTGAGTTTACGAAATAATGTCGAGAAAATTATCGATCGATGTAGAGGAATATTCCTCAATTCCATAAGGAAAACTGGAATATGTGAAATTTTTTTAGTCTTTGACCTTTTGACTTTTCGGCATGAAGGGCATGAACAAAATTTTGACCGCAACCACCGTGCTAGCAGCGGGCATCCAATCGTTACTAAGCTTTACCGGGCAATCTTTGGATCTTCTACACTTTGATCCTTGCCTAGCAAAAAGGTGGACCGGCCAACATTTTTTTTATAGCATGGACACAAATTCCTTGCAAAGAGATGAGGATATTGTCGGCAAGTTGGAGGCATGACATGCACTTTAGATGACACATGGATTGCTTGGAATTCACTTAAGTCTTGGCTATAAAAATGAGGTGGAATTGATTTTAAAGTTTGTAAAGTCAAAAACTTTTTATGGGATCAAAAAGTACATCATGATTGTGTCAAACTGGCTGATTCTCTAGAGTGGTGGAGTGAGATAGAGGTGAATATTAGTTTCATGGTCCTATTTAAAGAAAGACTTGAGACTCTCTGATACTACATTTTTCAAAAAATGATTGGAACTTCTTTATAATAAGTTTTATAGGTGTGTCCAAAATAGATAGTGTTGAGAGGGTGTTGGATTGAATTTTTTGGATATCTCAACCAATAGATATTATTATTATTATTATTATTATTATTACAGGTGTCCATTATAAGAGAACATTGAACAATTAGGTGTTTGAATAAGGTATTTTGGAATCATGAACTCATTGTCTAAACAAAATGCTTAGAATGCATATTAGGGCCCAACCCTCCAACTACACAAGGATATTATCACCTACTATTTGAGAGTAAGTTATGTTAGATGATAATACACATTTGATACTAATACTTTAATCTAAACAAGGCATAAAGTCAAAAATACTAATACTTATAAGTTTGACATCCATAGAAGCATGTGATCATGATGAGTAACACATACAGGTGCATGTTGCAAGCCACCTTCTTGCCTAAATAAGAGCCTCTTCGCTCAAGAACTATTACTTCCTTGCAAAGGTGGGCCCTATAACAAGGTACAAGATAGACAAAAAGAGTCCAAATAACTTCCTATAACCTAAGATCCCCCAATAACAATAAACCACCATACAACACTATGTATCATCTTGATAATAAAATTGCTCTCATACATCAAAATGCACTGCAAGGGCACATAGGTTGAAAATGGGAATGATGACAGGCCCTAGGAGAGCTTCAAAGAGGCATAGCAACATGAAGTTAGGGTTTGCTTGAATCTTGAGAATTCTATGTTGTCCAAACACTAGATGTTGAGGCGAATTTATTTCCTCTAATGCCCAGGGATCTTGGCGTGATCCAACTCAAGAAGCACCATCAAATTCCACAAAACAAGTCTTAGTTTGAAGGTTTTTAGAGTAGTGTGTGACCTAAGATAACCTCAACACGGGCAAGAGGACTGAGCAACGCTCACATGGTGCAAACACAAGCAAGACATCTAGTCTCTTTTGTGAATGCATTACACTCGCCAACGCCACCCTTGCCAAAGCCTCAGCCACATGCTCGTGGACTAGCCAACTCCTCATGAAAGTCAACCTCTATCCCAAGCGTGGATGGGGATACTCAAATGTCAATTTCAAGCAATTTCATGGAGACTTTCATTGAAGGCTATCCGAACGTGGTCAATCCCTTCAAAGCTACAGAGGGTGAAGTGTTTCCCAATGGCTAGAAAAGGTGTGCCAATGGCTGCTTGCTTCAGACTGAACCAACAATGAGTCAAATTGACCTAAACGTGCTTCGTGTTAATATTCCACTATGTCCGACCACTTGTTGATTGAATATTTTGGGGCCTAAGCCCATAATGGACTTTCCAAAACCATGGCTACCCTTGTTGAATTCTGGCATTAAGAGGGGCAATACGAGCTTCAAGCATGAGGCATGAAACTATTTGTCACTAGAGATTCTCCTTATACTACTAAGAATGTTATATTGGAGAATCCATTATATAGCGATTTGGGACATGTGTCTTCCACCCATGGGTGCTTGCAATTAACCTAACCATCCTATCAAATTGAAGCTCCCCATGCGAATCTCAATCAAAAGGTTGCATTTAAAATATTTAGACCTCGCCCGCCTTGTTACGGCTAAATTTGGATCAAATGTTGGGATGTGGCCCATAAAATGTTAATTTGAAGAATCCTCACTTTTGTGTCTCATTAGATGTTGAGCACGAATGTGTATTTGATTCGGAAATTGTGACACTCAATTGCATAGTATTTATAAAGGCTTTCACAGACTGTGTCTCTACATATTAGATGTAGATTTTGTTTATCTACATATCACTTAATCAAAGGATGCAGGGAACTTCAAGCAAACATTTTTCCTCTTGCCATTTATACAAAGCGATTTGAGTAGCTCGGTGTGGCAATAAAAGTTGCAATGAGGGACAAGGATGTCGCTCAGTCTAAGGCTACAAAGTAAGAACATGTGAATTTTGGTCAACTCGTCACTTAGGCTAACAAAGTGGATGATGCGGCAAGTTATGTACCACCTAGGAAGACCCATGTCAGGCATGCAGTTGTAGATCCTTGGTCCTAGGGCAATGTGTTGGCAAGCATATCCTCAAGACATGCTATAAAAATCCCACAAACAACTATAAACCCAAAGCGAGGTACAAAGCCAACTGGGCAAAGGGAAAAGCTATACTAGGCGGTACAAATATAGTATAAGGAATTCAAGAGGATAATGGATTTACCTTGGTTAGCATAGAAGAACTAGACCGAAATCCAAGGCCCAACATAAGCATAATTGAGGTCAACTAAGGATGGAAACACGGGATGATTCAAAATCAATGGCGAGTAGTTCCCTTTCATTTCATTGGTTTTCCTCCCTAGGCCAATAGAAGCAAGTTGTTTCAAGTCATGATGATCAATCAAACCCACTCACATGGGTGAATTGGTGGAGGATGCCTTGATCTCAACCTCTCATACTCCATCCTCCTTGCTTTCAATTTTTGTTGTTTAATCTTTTCCTTTCAAATTTAATTCTCACAAGGATAATGGACCATGCAATATATGCGTGTGATAAGGGATATATGTGTCGGTCACCACACAAAGTATAAGGCAATGGAATCCAGTCTAGAGCAAGCGGATGAGGGGGAAGGTACTCAATTTTGCTTTGTTATTGTGCCAATTGCATAGATATCCAATCTCCACCAGTGTCAAGACACTCGGAGAGAACATATAACCAAGAGGATAACTCGATTATTGATTATGTGCATGTGATGCAACCTTTGGAGCAATTAGCAAGTCAAGCATTGGATGTGGTTTCTACTATTGGCAACTTGGAAGCCCATCACTAGGAGATCGATGTCTCACAAGTGGCTCCCCACATTGGTCACAATGACATTGGAAGGTCCACCCCATCTCTCCCTCTTACTTTGGCACATGATGAAAGGATGGCTTCCATACTGAAGATATCGGTTTGGATGTGGAAGAAGACTTGGAGGTTTTTATTGATGCAATTGATGATAGGTTGGCTCCCACCTCTGAAGTGTTATTCCCACCTTGGAGTGCTTGGCGAAATTAGATTGCATCACCAAGAGAACCTCTCTTCTCAAACCCATTATTGCTAAATGGAAACATTTTTTTCCTCTCCATGCCTCTCCGAGATGGACAATTAACTAGCACAAACAACAAGCACATAAGAAACTAGCTTTCATGTGGTTGGTTTTGCACAAGGCCATGGCAATTAACGAGTGTGAATACCACTCTTGTGTATAATTTTTACAATATTTTGGTATTGCGTGAATGATAGGCCGTTGATCTTATTTTTGTGGGTTTTCTCCATTTTACAATATAAGATATAATGCCTTCCTTTAATGATAGGTGCTTTGATAGTAGGTGGTTTAAGACCGTATCTAAAGGAGAGATCTTACACTAAACTGGAAGGGAATATCACGGCTTGCTCCTTGTTTATTTTCTTTTGTTGAGGATGGGACATATAAGAATTTGATTAAATATTTGGTTTTTCTAGAATAAAATACATAGTTTTACCAAACCCCAAAAATATAATTCATGTTAGCTAACCAAATCATAATACTATTTTTTTTAAATTGTGTTATTTGTCTGCCAGGTTGAAGATCTCACCAAACTTTGAAGTATTTGTTGCCTATGGGTTATTATAACAAATATCTATTAAAAAATCACAATTATGATAAGAAGTTAACTCTTAAAGGTCAAAGGATATTTTTGAAAACTAAGATGACTTCATATGAAAGATATTGCATGTTTGTACATGTCATTTATTCTTAAAATAAATGTGGTGTACACCACTTAGAGATTACATCCATGTGATTGAAAATTGAATTCAACAGCTTCACCAATCAAAAACAAACATGTGTGAAAATTGTATTGGAACATTTATAACATAGTTATTTTTTATGTAATTGTGTTCCTTAAGGCTCATAAATAACATACAAACCAAATAAATTGAATGTTAGACAAATGAAATTATGTCAAGCAACAATGGCTAATCTATTAGATCTTTGCATAGCATTGTGTACATTGAATTCTTTCATGTATTGAACTACATTATGATAACTGATTATGTTAACTCATTTCTTTAATACAACAATTTCATTAGAAATATAAAGCTATTCCAAGAAGGGCAAGTTCTCTAAGAGTGCCTACAAATGGAGGTATCAACAACAAGATTTCATTTTTCTTGTCTCGAAAGCCCCATCGGGGTTTTTTTGACATCAAGGGTTTGAATTATCATTAATGATGTGTGTGAAGTGTACATGACAATTTATACAAAACCTTAACATATATTGAAGTTAACAGAAATCTACTTGCAATAAGAGATGCGGTCCACATCTAAGGATAGTTTTTGCCATTTCCATGATAAGACTCACCAACATAGTTATGTGTATACATTACAATCATGTCCAAACTTGATGTATAAGTCTAGGTTCACTTAATATATAGTTTGAAAGTAAATCTCTTACTTACATATATTCAATGGTAGATAAGTTAGAAAGAATTCTTTAATTGATATAAAAATATTTAAAAAAAAAACTCAAAGTCACAATTAAAATCAAAGTTTTGACAATTTATATGATAAACTTTGTCCAACATGAACATTAGTGGAGGATATTCTTGTGTTCCCTTGCGAGTTGTTTAAGTTGGTATTCCACAAGCATAACATCACTCAGCCAAGGCAACTTGTGGACAACTTGGTCCCTACCGAACTTGGGACAAACCATCTCACACACTCGTATGCGACTCCAGATTGGGCTGAAAACATCATTGAACAATGCAATAATCTTAACATTTTTCCTCCAAGGACAAATTCACCTTGATTTTGGGGTAAGAGAAGCAAAACATAAGCCTAATTATAGTTACAAAAGCAATAGAAGTTAGTTTTTCCAAATGAAAGGTTTGTTGCATTGAATGCAACATGGGCGATGACAATGAGCATCCAACAACCTTGGTATGAGAGGCCCTTCCGGGTTTTTTCGTATACAAAGGACACCTACCCCCTTTCCATCATTTCCCTTTGGGAAGGCATAGGACGGTGAACAACTCCGAGTGATGCCCATGCCCTTACCCGAAGGATGGGCTCATCCCATACCTCACCCCCAAAATATTGGTGGGGAATTGATAGAAATGGATGGGAAATTGGCGGACGACGATATAATGTACGTTCGGGTCACATTCGGCAAGTGTTTGCCTAATGCTTGATTTCTTCATACATGGTTGATTATATGAGCGCTTCATTTGATAAAATCGTTCAAAAGTTTGGTCACACGAAACTGAATTTTGTGTGCTTGTAATTTAATGTTTCATGCACTAAATATGAAGATGTTGAAATCTTGGACATGATGAATGTGTGCATTGGTAGTGTGTGGATTGTTTGAAGCAAATTCAATTATGTCAATTTAATATTTCGCATCTACGTAGATGTCATGTACTGTGTGGCACATCTATTCTACACATTTTGTGGATATTTGTTCATTTACAAGAAATTGTTAATAACATATAACTTGTTCTATAATTTTCAATTTTCAACACTTGAGAGAAAATTTTGAGTAGTGTTTAATTTTAAATGTGCATAGGGCACTTTCAAGTGTTAAAAAAGCCCCGCCCCATAGGGCAAGCATGGATCCCCCCTCCAATTTAGCTTTCAAATTGGTCCAAATCATGCGGAAAACCCATATTTTCATGACGATGATATGGGCTTGAAATATCATAAAACATCCTTCGCACCTCCATATGGAAATGGGGATATATACATTATCCCTCTAAGAACAAAATGTTGCAATCCCCCCAAACACACACGCGCACTCACACCTAGTCTTTCCAGTAATGATAAAGTGCACTAGTGCTTGGCAAGGAAATGGCCATGGAAAACTGTACTTATCCTCTTCCCTTTTCATTGCCTACCTCCCATGTTTAGGATGAAGTTTCATGACACATATAGGCGGAGGGTGAAAATGCAAAGAAACACTAAAAATCCCAATGATTTCTTACTTTTGTTGATCCATGTTTTTATAGATGTAGTAGAATAAAATCCAATTGAAATGAATCAACAACAAACTTGAGAGAGACATGCCTTTTTTTCATGGCACCCCCACCCCCTCCCACATGAAAGTGTTGTGAACCAAAATAGCCCTCATGTTTGCCTCCAATCTTCCGTGGCCATGAACATGAACCTCGCCGCTACTTTTCATCCTCTTCCGTGTTCACACTTGCCCATGGGGTGGTCTTCTTCTTCTTCTTCTTTTGGGCCAACAAGTTCATTGACCAAGTGGGGTCACGATGGCCTTTTCGAATCCACCTAGTTTTCCTCCCGGTCAACTAAAACAAACTCGGGCCAAAAAGAGGCAACAATTGTCGAAGGTTGGTGCAAGATGCCCATTCCTTTCCCTTCATGGCGTTGTAGCCATAAAGGCCTAGGAGGTTATCACAAAAGGGGTGCAATGTGCCTTTCATTGTGTGAATACGTTTACATTTCAAGGGATAAAAGATTATGTCAATTCTATTCTAAAAATGGTTTTGAAAATGAGGCACACTTTGTGTTGGAGTGTCCCCTCTATAACTCCAATAGACATAGGGTTATTTTCTCCTTCCTCCATATTTCATAATGTAGTACTAAGTACCTAGTCTGTAGTCTTTCTTCCGAATGGACTATCAAGTAGATATTAGCATCTATCTTACCAAAGTCATTGCACTCCGTAACTCTAGGGAATTAGCCTTTTGACACCATCTTGATGTACTTCTAGTGCCATAAGCCTTTTGGCTCACTAGACTTTAAGAATCGGTTTCAAATCATTTTCATTTTCATTTTTTAAAAGGAAGAAATGATGTCAACCGACCAACAATTGGCATGAACCCAACTAGCATGAATGGAGGACATTTTTTTTTTATCTTAAGCATAAGTTAGGCTCATATGTAAGGTGAATGTGTCCTAAAACGGTTACCTTTTTGGACTATCCCACTTCTCCTAGGATACGAAACATATGATTAGTACGAGATGGTTAGCAAATCCAAAAGGCCCTAGATGCTTTCCCATTATTTTTGGAGCTCACAAAAATATCTTATATATTATCAAATTGGGGATTCTCGTTGTCAATAAATGGTCACATAGATCTCCCCCAACTATTGTGTTGACTATTGAACCCAAAGTTGTTATCATATTTTGAGTAGGTGGTTCAAATTTATTTTTAATACATGTCTTTTTAATATTTTTTCTTGGAGCCACACCTACCCACAAGCCACTGAAATGTAGGTGTTCAATCAAGATAAGTAACCAAGTTAGGCATGTCTACCTTAAACCCAAAGTGGGCTTGTGGAACTAGGTTGTGATCCAAATGATTAGTATACCTGCTTTGGGTCACATATGAGCTCACAACTATGATCAATGAAGCCTCTCTCTCTCTCTCTCTCTAAAACCTAGAAAGCTTATTTTTCGTGACCTGCCCACGGGCTGCCCGAAAATCAAGAACCAAAATAGTAAGGAGACATTGAAGAACCCTATATCAAAGAAAAAGTGCCGAGGAGCTCTCGGGAACTCAAAGCTTTGATAGGTTTCGGCACCGTGCACAGTTGTTGCGAGAACGTGGTGATACACAGCTACGGTCCTCACAGTTGTGTACTAAGTAGCCACATACACCGCACAGGCTAGCAGGATGAGCAAATCCGGCTCTACCGCGGACGAGTACAAGGTTGGGATTTCCTTTGTTAGAAATCAAGTTTTATTGTTTTACTACATTCTTGACGCCCTTTTGGACGCATGCTATTTTTAACCAGTTTGGTTTTTCCGTGGAGGGTGAGATGTGTCGTGAATACAGATAATTTGCAGCAGACACAATTGCTGTAAACCTGAACTAACAGATGTGTGCTCAAGATGCTTGGTTCTTTATGACTTTCAAACAAATAAACTACTTGTTATAGTGGATGAGGAATGGTTGTACACTACCTACCTTTGAGAATGGGGTAAGGCCTTGTTGACATCGATAACAAGTAAGAGGTCTGATAACACCTGATGTACGCTCTACTAACATACTTTGTGGTATTCTTGGGGAGCATGGGCACAGATGAGGACCTCTTCTACAAGTGTTATACACCTTCCGAAGATTAGTCCGCTCTTTTTAAATTCCCAAGACATCATTCTTTGAGTCTGGAATATTGAAGTGGAGTTTGTCTTTCTTGTTTTACAAACCTATTCCTCTCTACATTCTAGTTGATTCCCGATGTTTGATAAACACATCACTCTGTAGTTTCAATTAGTCTTTGTCAAGGTAATAAGCCATAAAAAAAATCGGTTGGATGAGTCGAAGCATTAGTCAGGTATGTCCTGACAAGAACGGCCACATGTAAACATTAGCTACAATGGCTTGATAGGATTTCAAGCAGGATTCATCTATCTAAGTGAGCATCTGTGAGGGACTGCTACACCTAGTCAGTCTTCACAACACACAGATGAAGACATAAGATTACTACGAACTGTGTTTCCCATATTTGATGTGCTTGATTAACAGAGACCTTTGTCCACACGGATCTGGTTCTTACACATTGAGGGTTCCCCATTCCAAAGATGACGGGAAAAAATAGCGACGAATCGCACTGATGTAACTCGTTGTTAAGCAAAATAATAATTGAATATGTGATTATCAGGACCCTTCACAACAAGGGATGTATGTTGTCACTACCTTACTTAACTCTATAATTGCGATGACATATCCTATTATGATAAGAGTTCTAATCAAGACAAGATTAGTCAGCTCTCTCAACAAATGGCGTGCAAGACATCTAAAATCCAAGTTTTCTTTTGGGTTAAACTTATAAAAATTTGTGAGGGAAGTGTTTAATTTAAAATTCCCCCCACCGTCAATCAAAGATGCCCATATCCTTATTATGTGCTAATATAATTAGATTTCATTTGTATTGTGATTTGTGATTATGGTTTTGAAATATCCCCAACACAATTCCATCACTAGTCTTGAATGCACGAGCTAATTATGGCCATGTCAGAAATGGCAAAGCATATCACCTTGGAGGCCACATACAAGCAGATGTTTTGAAATCTCAAAAATTAACATGGAAAATTTAGATTTTCCCTTCAAATCCGGGATTGTTGAATCTATAAATATAAATTACAATATTTGTTTGCCTATAAATATCCAAAGTGGTAAAGGTACTGCGGTATTTGTGAGATGATGAAAATTTCACACTTTTATATAATGATAAAGAGCAAGGTGGGAATGTATTTGATGTTCCCCACAATGTTCTCCTCCAGAGGAGAACGTTGTGGGAAACATCAAAATCTACTATCACCTTGTCCATTATTATTGAGACCCTCTAGGGAACAAATTGGGATAATTGATCTACCATGTACACCTATCATGATTATGAAACATTTGTGCAGTGTAACACTAAAATATTACTACTATGTAACATTGAAACATTGAAAGTTACAATAGGTTAAATACACATGCGCGGTTCCTGAGGTGGTGACTTTTGTATAGCTTGACATGGACATAATTAGCACATGCATTCAAGACTAGTGACGGTAACTATGTTAGGGTTGAAATATTATTGTGTTTTTGGCAAATGTCAGTGGGGTTTTATGTCATCGAGCGTTAGCAATGAAATGAAATGAAAACAATTTTAAAGTCTAGGAAGCCAAAAAGCAGTGAAAGTGGAGCTAACTTGACCCTTTGATAGGCTTGAAAGTAGATAATATCTAAGAAAATAGAGTTATCCTCTAACTCGACTTGACTTTTGGTTGAGAGTTGGTTGTTTTGCAAAGTTTGATGAGTTCTTTTGTGAATGCTTGGAGGTAGTTGAGAGGTTTTGCACGAAGAACATTCTAAATTAGTTCATTGAGGGTCGAACTCATTCAACATGCCAAAGAAGTCCGAAAATAAGTTTGGCCTTTATTGAACCAATCCATAATGTTCTTCGTTCAAATTCAAATACTACTTGGGCACTACCTCCAGGCATGAACCGCAAGTGGAAATAATCTATTCATTTTATATGCAAAACAACCAATGCAAAATGATATTGAAGCAACTCCCGATGAAAAGTCTCATTGCATCTAAAAAACAACTCTAACCCTAATAATTAATCTGGTTACCAAACACATATTTTGGTACCCTTTAAAGGGGCAGTAGCATGCGGACGAAGAAGCTCTTCATTCATGTCGGCTACATACTCTAGTTAACATTCATATCATATCTATCTATGAGATTTTGTTACGTACCTTTGAATTCAACGTGTTTGTAAATTAGGAGATGAAGTCCATGTACGTTATGTTTGATGTGATAAATGCCTAGATATAACCTACGAGTTCCACTCATTAATAGTGATTTTCTTATTTTTATGAGCCTTTATTATGAGCCTTTATTGGGAGTTTATTGGGCTTCATAGGACCTATTACCACCAACCTTTGAAGATCTCTTGGAACAATAGCTACCTTCCAAATATTTTGGATTTTATTGTAACATTGATGAGACGCTCAACAATATTTTTTAGTATTCTAAGTAGTGAGAGTTCATAGTGAAGGAAGTTGCAAATGAAAACAAAGCTTCTTTGTAGCTTATCGGTCACCAACTTTATTTATTTATTATTTGCATGTTTGTTAAATAAACATGGACTCGGCATCTATTATGTCCACAAATTTCTACATAGCTTTGGGCCACTTCACACACGAGACTGAGAGCCCGTGACCATTACACTTCAAGCACTCTCATTGGTGGAAAAGGTGGAGCTGGTCCAAGTTCGCTCCACACTACGCTTGAGGACCAACGGAGTATGTGAATGCAAGATGGATGTAAAGTCTACATGGATTCCTACATGGCATCGAATGGATCATGTTTCACGGTCACTTGGACTATTCTCAAAAACCACCTCTTGGAGGTAGGCCTAACACAAAACTGGGAGACCATGGCATTCCAAAGGCTCACAACTGTTAATTTATTCTATTTTAACATGTGTGAGGACTTGCGTGAACAAATATTAATTGAAATAGCATTTGGTTGAGGGCCTGATCACATATGGCTTCACACTACACTTGAGGGTTTGTGACCACACTACATGATTTTGGAGGCGTGTTGGGGCGGCCTTTGGACACTTTCTTTTGGGCTCTCACAATTTCATGGTCCCGGCTCTTGGCTCATGTGTGAAGTGGCCCTTACACTCAGGGCCATTAATTTACACATAGACCAAGAGCCATGACCATGAGAATCTATGGGTCCTTGAAAATCATCCAAAGACTGTGCCCTAGGAAATAGAAATCTAATCTTGCAACTGATGGGCCCTCAAGCTCAGTGTAAAATGAAAGTGGACTGATGTTGAAGAACTGCAACATATGTTCATGCTCAAATCCCCACCATGACAATTTAATGATTGTAGGAGGCAATGGCACTCTACAACAACCTTAGTTTTACATTAGACCTGCCTTTTTTTTTGAGGGACCTAACACAACATCCGTTAAACCATCTTTGAGGACTCGAGGACCAGAGGACCAATCACATAGTTTGTATATCACGGGTTAAAGGGCCCTCAAGCTCTAGTGTAAAAGCGGCCCTTATGCTCACTTGTAGCTCCAAGAAATCTCGATATTCCAATTGGGTCAATGTTTGCATGGCATTACTCCACACAAGCATAATACTCATTGACCGAATCGAAAAGGAGTCCTCCATAATCTCTGCAAATTTAATTCTTTGGAGAAAATAGAAAATTCACTCTAAGTGAGGAATACTATGCCATATCCTCTCTACATAGACTTAAATCATGGCTCAGATTGATGGTGCCCACTACATAGTAGAGAAGATGGATTCGATGACTTTGTCAAAAGGGGATAAATGGACTTCCACTTTAACCCTATACCATTTATGGTGAATATTGTGGGTCACACTATAAACAAGGAAACCAACGCTAAAAACAATAACGAGAGTATTGTGGATGCACACTTACATTCTGACCCGTGTTATATGCCATCAAAGATTCAAGAAACAAAGGATGTTACCTCCTTCAAACCTTGCTCGTTTTTAGCAAACAAACAATCTAGCTTGTAGAGCTTCGCGTATTTGTAGCCATTTGGCCATAACGATCATTTCAAAATTACTTGAATATAGTTTCCAAGAAACACTTGCATGTCAATTTTTGATGTTTTCTCCCTTGATTGTTGGACTTGGGAAGTGAGTGTATGCGCTTTAGATACACAGTTTCAACTATCTTCGATCGATAGCTTACCCGCAACTAGAAATGAAAGAATGAGAACATGGTCAATGGTTGAAGAATAAAGTGTAACTAGCATTGCATGTTATTTTCATGCACAATCGTGTATAATGTGGGCCACACTACAAAGGATGCAAAGGTCACATACTTACCACAATCAATGTAACAAATGTAGTATTTTAAAGTTCATTTGGACCTTTTGGGGGCCAATGGAGGGAACAATCAATCGACAACCATTTCGAGATGATTGAAAACTACGACATCATAGTAGTGGGCATGCATGTAGTGGAACACAATCCAACATATGCAAGAAGAAGAAGAAGATTTTAAAGTGGAACCATAACATTATTCATGTTATATCATATGCTCCCTTTCTAAACGGAGACAATCCTTAATAAGGAAGATTTATGCTTGACATAAAATCCAAGAGACATGGCTACCCGGTTAGCACGAAACATATAAATTCAAATATACCATGTGTAGCTTACTTCCCGGTGTGGGTCGTGGATATGGTGTGCTTTGCGAATTATGCATTATGTAGTCCACACTTGCTTGGCATTTTCCACAATAACCCTTGCCTGTATTGGTCCAACTGCTAGTGTTGTCTATTAAAGGGTGAACGATACTCATGTTAAGTACACTCAAAATGTGAGGGGAGCACATAATGCCGGCAGATTCTTGACCCTCCGGTGCATAGATACATAACTGAATAATGTTATGACATGTATGATAGGGAGTTCATAGTCTACCTTATTGTCAAAATCTCTCATGTAATACGCACATAATACAAACTCCACCACATTATTTAAAAATGTGGTTTCTCCAAATAAGTGTCATACTAATCAATTATCCCATTACATAGAAATACGAAGCACATATCTCCATTTAAAATTAGGGACTTGCTTAATTTGGTTACTTATCTTAATTGCAGACATGTATTTGAGTGTACTATATGCTCAAAATTCTTTAACTAGTCTAGGTTCAATAGTCAACATAATTGGGGGGGGGGGGGACTATATGATCATTCAAGAAGGGAAAAAAAAATTAAAAAAAATCTTCACTTTGATAATGCATAAGATACCATGCAAGAACTCTAATTTATGACTACGACCCATATACCTAATAATGTGTCAAATTTCTCAAAAGAAAATACCCTTCAAAGAAGGCAATAACACCAGGGTGAATGAGGCCACTTCACACACCAGCCAAGGGCCATGACCACGTAATTGTGAGAGCCCTTGACCCTCATCTAAGGGTCATGCTACCTATCTAAGGCCCTTGTTTGTGACATAGTCGACTGGAATTTGCATCAGGCCTATCTCTTAGAGATGGGCCTAACGCAAATTTCAGCAAACCACGAACCATTATCCATAGTTTGCCATGTAGGAATCCATGTAGACTCCTCATCCATAGGAATTTCCTTGGACCCCAAGGCCTTCACCTTCTAGTGCGAAGTGAATTTGGACAGTACCGGCCTTCTCAACCAATGACAAAACTTAGAATGCAACAGTCACATGCCTTCAATCTCCAATGAAAAGTGGCCATGAATCTCTTCATTCATACTTACTCCATCAAGAGATGGTGTTTCTAACTTTCTTTCTTTCTTTCTTTCTTTCTACCTATCTATCTATCTATCTTAAGAGAAGTGAGCTAATAAAATAAACAAATAACCATTCAAGGCATATATATATATATATATATATATATATATATATATATATATATATATATATATTGAAGTTTGTTCTTTTCTTTTCAAAAGAAGGGTGGGTGCTTTGAGAAAGCGTTGTTTGGTTTGTGATTGAGATGGAGGATGGGATGGAAAAGGAGAAACTAGATAGGTAAGGTATAAATGCTCCGAAGCGGGAATGAGATGCCACTAGCGAGTTGAGTCCCGGCTTCCTTGGTTTGTTGTTAGGCGGGCGGACGTACTAGTGGCAACCAATGAGGAGAGGATGACACCCGATTTCCAAACGGTTGGTCCTTGGTCCTTTTCCTCCCAACCGATGACCTGTCCCAACTTATTATTGGTCCTTGTACCTAGGCCCTGCTCCGCTTCTAATCTAGTAAAGAAAATGGCCGTGCTTTGGTACTTGGGTACCACACTCAACCGTGGTTCTAGACTACCTAGGAGTTACACAACGTAGATGCAAACTCAAAACCGCCGAGGTGCCACGAACGGATGAATGAAACTATCATTCATTTGAAATTCATTCGGTACGTTGAGGTAGAAACTTCTCATTTGTATCGTTAGAACTTATATTTAATAATAATTAAAAATGGAAATAATGGTGTTAACCCCCCATGATTCTCTCAAGCACTTCGTAATTGCTCGAGCAACGCTTGCTTCCATGTATAGATGATAACTATTACTTCTTGATTTCAAAAGTCAATTCACCTTTCTAAAAAGTTGTAGATGATGATCATCAAATCACATCCATAAGGTCATCAATGTTCGGGAGCTTCACAAATCTAGTTTATAAGAGTTTTAGTTTTCAAAATTCATGAGGTACTAAATGGGGACTAAATGATACTCCCTCCGTCCCAAAATGATTGTCCATGTTCCTAACTTTGACGAGATTAAGGCCCGCTGCCCTTTAGCCGAGTAGTTGTAAGTACGACTCTTAAAATAGAAAACAACGACTACTCCGAAACGCCTCCCTGAAGTTGCAGTGTCGAAAGACTTCTTGATGATGAAAGTTTGGCGCGAAAATATTTGACTTTGAGCCTCAAATTTCCAGCCAAGCAGATAAATTGGACAATCGTTTTGGGACAAAGGGAGTATTATATAAACAAAGGTCTTTATTTTGTCAAAGTTAAATATCAAAACTATGTGCATTCAAGCAACATTTGTCATGCAAACAAAACCAACACATGCGGGAGCCATAACTGTCACAACATTCCACTTCCAATAAGAAACTCAACAAAGAGACACAACTTACTCAAACACGTATGGATAACAATCGTTATTATGTTTTAAGAAAGGTAAATTATGATAGATTGAAACCCCATGAGCTAGTGTAGCCTATCCCAAAAGAGAAATTTGGTAAAACCTATCAACCATTAAGCGCCCGATTCATATTCTCAAACCAATGGATGACAACCTTATTCCCATATATGATAAGCAAGTTCGGCACTTTGACATTGTTGAATTTTTTTTCTTCTTTTTTCTTTTTGAGATGACACATGGGATTTTGAAGAGATTCCTATCAATAGAAAATTGACACGTCACATTTGTCTCAAATTTTAAACTAATTTGTGTTGAACATGCTTATCACCTCTAGTAGTTGGAATTTTGGAGTTTAGCAAAGTTGTGTGGGGTTGAGAGTCACATTTCTTTAGTGCCTCAAATATAAATTGGGCTCAATTACATAAGTCTCTCAAAAAAAAGAGTGTAAGATGCAACTTAGGGCCACTTCACACACGAGACTGAGAGCCCGTGACCATTACACTTCAAGCACTCTTATTGGTGGAAATGGCGGAGCCTGTCCAAGTTCGCTTCACACTACGCTTGAGGGACCAACGGAGTATATGAATGCAAGATGGATGTAAAGTCTACATGGAATCCTACATGGCACCAAATGGATCATGTTTCATGATCACTTGGACTATTTTCAAAAACCACCTTTTGGAGGTAGGTCTAACACAAAACCGGGAGACCATGGCACTCCGAAATCTCACAACCGTTGATTTATTGTATTTTATCATGTGTGAGGACCCCGCATGAATAGAAGTTCATTGAAATAGCATTTAGTTGAGGCCCAATCACATATGACTTCGCACCACACTTGAGGGCCCGTGACCACACCACATGATTTTTGGAGGTGTGTTGGGACGACCTTTGGACACTTTCTTGTGGGCTCTCACAATTAAATGGTCACGGCTCTTGGCTCGTGTGTGAAGTAGTCCTATGGAGTGATTGTGCATGTGAAGGTCAGTTCTTTGAAATGTCTATTTAAAGCCCATAATAGTATAGACGCATGTTCTTACGTTTCCAACACACATCCACTTTACGAAGGCTTTTCGATTCAGCCTTGCAGCTTTTTCATTGACTGCTTCAAGTGAAGAGCTGACAAAAAACAAAAAAGGCCACCGGTTACCTAGAAGAAACCTTTTGAAGAAATAATGCCAACCGGTCACCTAGTTAGTTGTCACATTTTGAGTGATGCCAAATGGTAGTTGAAGATTCTTGGTCAACACCAAGGACGAGCAATAGTACACACATTTACAAAGCCATACAGTCAAGACTCTATAAATGTTACAGGTCGGGAGTAGCAAAAAAATAACATATATAGAATTATAACAAGTAACACTTATAGAATTCATACCGATGATTAATAACATTTATAGAAATAACACTTAAAATTTCCAAAAATGAAGAACATAACGTTTTATAAAAATAAAAATAAAAGTACAAATAATAATACATAATTCAATTAAACTAATTGAAAGAAATAATCTATATAGTAGTAACTTCACGAGATTCTTCCAACTAAACTAACCGAAAGAAAGAGTCTATAGAAGTATGACGAGAAACTTCCAAATGATGAGATGATACTTCCTTCTGGAGTCCTTTAATGCTCTTGATGTGTGCTAGGGCATCATTTGGTCTTTGTCCAAGGTATTTCTTCAAAGTCTCTAGAGACCGCTCAGCAACACTCAATCCTACAACTTCTTCTACCACATCAACCATAACCTCATCAACATCAATTTCTTGATGTTTTGTGGATTACATATCCAATAACTCCTCATTGGTAGGTTCATAGGGGTTGTTTAAATCAAACTCCATCTCATAATTGAGGTATTCATGGGCATTCATCATGTCACCTACCTCACTATCAGATGAGAACAACATCAGTTGATGAAGTAGAGTAGCAACTTCATCAACCTCTACCAAGCACCTAGGTTCCTCTATCTCCCTCTCAATAGAGATCAAAAGAACACCCGTGTGCCTCCAACAATTTTGAATTGTCGATGTGGTAACTCCCTTGAAAGTGCACAAGGAGGAAGGATCTCTAAATAAGAGAGAATATTTGACTTGTTCGCAAAAAATATGGGATAAATGTGATTACATGTTTAAAATGTATGCTCTCATATATTATTACTTTGATTTTCTCAAAATTAACACTTGTAGAGGTGCAATTAACAAAGAAGGGAGTAAAGCATGTTATAACACTTAACACATAACACTCACTAGTCTTACCAATTGTGTTTTTGTAGGGGAGTAAAATTTTCTTAACATATATGAAATTATAACGCTTATAGGGGTAACACTTATAGAGTCTTGACTGTATCTATATCTATATATATCTACACACACACACACACACATATATATATACTAGCAATGAAAGAGTGGGGGATGTTGAACTTCCAAAGGGCGGACTCTTCATACCACGTATGAATTAATGTGAGAGTAAGAAGGGTTATTATTTGAGGCATTAACATACATAGTATACATCATAAGGGAGAGGTATTGTTTCTTTGTTTTCTAGTGTGTACATCCAAAAAGGTTGTTGAATGTGTTGAAGTAAAGGTAGATGTGCTAAAGGGGACCCTAGCGTTTAGAGGAAAATGTGACGGTAGATTTGTTAGTTTCATCCGATTCACGTTTTCATTCATTGTTGTCGTATGGTGACAGTCCTGAATGACCACCTTGTCCATTCGTGTTGGGGTTTGCATTTGGGTTCTAGTTTTATAAACTAGAGGCTTTTGGAGCGCTCATGGGCTCCCTTGAGCCTTGCTCTTTGGATTCTGGCTAGATTATTGTGCTCTTGCCTTTGTTTGCTTGATGCAATTGTTGGCTTACATGCAATGGATGAAAAAATGTTCAATAATTTTTTTTCATTGGTAAGTGAAGGTGGGTTTATATGTAATAATGCTTGATTAATTCAAGATTTATATATTGTATATGTAGTGGAGGCATTTATTACATTACTTTGAAAAGCTTGGTATAAATACATGACACCATTTCTAGCTTACCGTTAGTACGTATATGTTTGCTTTTCTCTATAAACTTCTCATATACATGGGATTTCATTTCATAGCGACCCACGCACGTCATTTAGGTTTCTAGTGAAAATTCCTCCCCCCGGGGTTGAATTACAGAGCCACCAGGGGCCAATTATTATGGTGGTGGCATTGCAACCCTTGATGTTCCTTGAAACCACATTGTGGTTGCCACATCCTATACATATGATGATATTATTTTATGCATATCAAAATATGTCACAAGTCCTCATAAGATGGACGTGTTGACAAAATATCGGTACAAGCTAATGTCATCTTTATTCCAGAAAAAAAAATTCTTAAGTTTCTGCCTTGAAAGTGCTTACACAAAGCTCACGATCTTATTGTGTGAATGTCTTAGAAGGTCCAACTATACAAATGTGTTCCACTTTGTGTTAACAATATTGTTTCATGAATATTTCATAAACCAATCTTGCAAATCTCACTCTATAACTAATCTTGAAAATGCATTTAACCCTAGAGAGAAAGGGGTTAAGCAATTGAGCACACATGGAGTTATTGAATCAACATATTATCAATTTTATTGAAGGCAAATACATGAGGAATTTGATGTAACAAAACACACACACACACATTTTGGAGTTGAGAAGCCCATGGACCTATCATAGTCACACCGAGGTGTCTCCAATGAATTTGTTTTCACTTTTTATTGGGAGGTGAAATGTCTATTTTAGTGGTATTTTGTATTGCGTTGTTGGCTATGTGAGAAGATGATGAAATTGTAAACTTTGCGATCACATGTGTTGTAGAATGAAATGGGCACTATTTTATAATGGCCATGGAGAATTACAAATGCGATAATTGTTTGAGTGGTTGGGAGAACTTTAGCTAAGTGAAAAATGCAAAATATTGCAAGACCACTATTTCAACAAGAAAATGCATAAGTAAAAATACGAAATTGCATCCCACACAAATCTTGACACAAAATAATTTAGGAGGAAACCACTTCTTTATTCAGAATGTCATGCATTGCCAATTACAAAGTTATAATAGTTCTTTGTATTTTGGACAATAATAAAGAAGTGGGAGAACCCCCTAAATGTTTTATTATATGCTAATCAAACACCAAGTGCATATCGACCCCGCTTCGGCTTGCAAGCTCTCCAATTTGAAACGACTTCTTTGTATGGGAATGATGTCAATGTGTAGTGTTTTTGTACGAACATTGTTGTAGTAAGAGGCAAATGTTCAGTTAAGCGGTTGCGGAGTTTGTTCTTCAAGAAAGAAACATTGAAAAATGTTCTTTCGTCTTCTACGCTCCCAAGGACCTACAAAATAGGATGCAATGAGACAAAGTCAGCAAGAAACCAACATGCATTCACAAACACGAATACACAAAGGTGGAGAAATTTCAATGAAGCAACAAAATTAATAAAATAAAATAAAACCTTACCTGGATCATCGCAATTTCTGTAAGCTTAAAGAACTCAGGAAACATACCCTTCAAAGGGCCAGATTGCGCCAAAGCCCGCCATAGTTTGGTTAAGGGGTGAACATGTAGGTCCACAACCCTCATTGCATGAGGAAAGTTGTTCACCATTGCTACGGAAAACCAATGGAATTGTTGATCAAGTGCCATCGCACTCAACACTGCTAGACTTGTTTCATAAACATAAGGAGCACTAGAGATATCCCTGGGTTGACCATATGTTTGTTTCAAAGTGTTCATGTACCTTGTGATCTTGTTCTCTGTCATCAAAAGTACTCCACCCTTCGATTGCGTCCTAGCCCGAGTGAAATAGTATTGATGACACTTAGCAAACTCCTTCCTTAGTAATTCAATGTATCATTCCAATATGGCTTTGGAATGTACACAACGTTAATGGCTTTCTTAGTCGGCAACTCTTGAAAACACTTCAGAATGATATATCTCCTTCCCATTTACTCGGAATGACTTGAAATTTGTACCACAACTAGAAAACCTAAGAACAAAGCATCCCTCAAAATTTCATGCAATTCCAAGCCTCTGTCCAAGGGTTATGCCCATTTCAACTCGAAAATGTAGGCAAAGTTCAGAATGTCATAACTGCTGCTCCATTACTCCAAACATCCTCAGATTTTGAGCATGTTCATATGAACAAGTTGTTTACTAACCCTCTAAATTTCAACGAAGTATCTTCTTCTGATCGGAAGTTATGCCCCTTACAACCTAGACTACTCAAAGGACCCTAGTGTGTGAGAGAGAGGTCCAAGAGTGAGTGGAGAATGAGAGAGGAGAGAATGAGCCTCCGTGCTCTCCTCCATGGGACTACCCCCTCCAACCACCAAGCATTCACCACCGTAGATCAAGCCATACCTACATCTAATGGTTGGCATCCACGGCCTCCATCATCCTAACCCTTGGTCAAACTCCAAGATCCAACGGTTGGCATTCACGGCCTCCGCTCAAGATCCAACGGCCTTCATCCGCCCTAAACTCCTCCGCTTGATGTCATCCTCCGTTCGTCTCCGTTCGTCCCGTTCGCCCGTTGTCATTCGTTGTCTTCCTTCATACTAACTACTTGTCCAAAGATAATTACTACTCACTAACTTCCTCTAACACCAATCCCAACACACAACCACTTATCACTTCAAACTAAATCTTAAATCAAAACAACAAAGCTTCACTCTTTTTATGATTTTAAGTACTTGAACAATTGTCAAGGACAAGTTTTACGGAACTTAAGAATTAACACAACATGTGAGCATCATATTTGGCTCACATCCTCATGCCCTGGCTCAAGCCAAAATTGAAGGTACATAATGGAGAGTGCATCCATTACCTCACTGGGGGGAAACCTACTTTCCAATTCCATCACCATCATGGCTACAACATCTACAAGCAAATAAACTAGGGCATCAGACCCATGCACATAGATGCAACTAGAATCAAAAGATGTCAAAACAATGAACAAGAAAAACAAAACAAAAAACAAACTCATACCTGCAACCTCCTCCTTCACCTCTGATATCATTATATCAAATAAGTCTTTGGTTACAAAGCTCCTCATGTGAGTAATATGATCAATGCATGTCGCATTCAAGTGGGAGCCGACTGAAGTGGACAAATGGGCCTCAAAAACCGAATGCTCAACACAATCATTCACGTCTGGATGCCACCTTAGACGAATGTTCTCATGTGATACTTCACATATTTTTTGAAGCATGAAAATGCATCTGAAATGAATGCATTCTCTGTGCAATACAAGTCATTTACATCTGAAATGCAAAGCTTCAATGCCCTTGTGAAATCACACACATAAACATTGGGGAACTGGGCAAAAACAACCAAGGCTTTCACAGCCTCTAGAAGAGGTACCACTGTAGCCAGGATCAACAAACATTTGATGTCAACCATGAGTTCGTAATTTATCTTGGCTGCCGGGATTGCGGGTTTCACAAATTGATCAGAGTACATTTTTACCAAAAGGGTGCGGTACTCTAACAAAACACGCTTCAATGGACTCAACATTGAAATCCACCTCGTTTTTACATTTTGAAGAATTTTGTCACCTTTAGACTCAAGCAATTCAGCAAGCTTTTGGAGCTCCAAATGACGTTTTGGAGATTTACTGAAATACCTGTGCAAGGCAGCTAGTAAGGTTTCTATCCTAGCCACCATCTCCAGATCTGATAGACATTGCACTGCAAGGTTGCTTCAATGTGCCACACAATGCATGCTTTGCATGTGTGGCGCATGAGAAACTTGCAGCTTGTTAGTGATCCCGTTTCTCTTCCCTTGTAAAATTGATGTACCATTTGTACCAAATGCCATGAACCGGTCTCTAATTTGATGTGGGGTCAGCCCACCTTCGATAGTTAGTGCAACAAGAACCATCTTCGTTATGTTGTCAGCACCCCCACCCTCTGTGACACGCTGCAAGCTCAAAAGCAATGGCACTCTCTCCCAATCTTGAATTGTGTAAGGGGGAAAGGTCGTATGCGAGCAAAGAGCGGAGAGCGGAGAGCAGAGGCTGAAGAGCAGAAAATAGACATTTGGAATGTCATTTTAAGATGAATCAACTCCTATAACCGGGAATTTTTTTGACAACTTCATTACTAATTTAAACTTTTGATATGTATAACTGTGGATTTTCAATCTAAAAATATAATCTTTGTACATGTTTCCACTGCTTTGGTTTAGGGTTTAGGGTTCATCACAATTTCTATGCATCAATTAGGGTTGACGTCATGATGATGTCAAAGTTCAAGAGCCGCGCATCGGCCTTCACTTATATATCTCAATATCTTTTATCCATTTTCCTTTTAAGAATTAAAATTTATGTGATTGTTCATTTGTCACTGATCTCTTTTATTTATTCACTAAATGGTTAACATCCATGCCCAATCAATCTTAAACTATTTTTTATTTACAGTAAAAACTTCTCAAAGACTTATTATCTTCTATGTTCAATTCTTACTTTTTTTATTAACAATGATTTATCCCTTATAGAATCCTAATTCTTTTGGTTGTTCAATTGTGAATCATCCCTTCTATTCATTAACAATTTTGTTAACATTTATGTCCTATCATCTTTAATTTTTATTTTCCTCACTTCTCAGTCTTAAAGACTTGTTACCTTTAATTTTTTTATCTTGTCATTTTTTTTTCCATTTGCCATTTCTAATTTTATAAATTTTTTATCCATTGTCCATTGTTTTTAAAATTTTTTACTTTCTTGATTTTTTTTCTATTCTTTTTCCTGTTGAGAAAACTCATTTTTGGGTTGTTTATTTGTCAATGATCTCTTCTAAAGATTAACTCTTTGGATAACATCAATGCCCTATCTATCTTAATATTCATTTTTCTCTCTTCTCATGACTTCTCAAAGACTTCTACTCTTTAATTCTTTGTTGCTTATTTTCATTTTTACAGCCATACTAACTTTTTCTCTCAAATTCATGCTTTTTCTCTCAACTTTCAACTAATGCGTGCTCAACATTCATATCTCCTACAATGTCTAAGTAACGACATGATTGAACCCCTCGATATGTCAAGGTCAACATCCAAAATTTATGCATGAACATGATTTTGTTCTTTGGGTGGAACTCAACATTTCACTGAGATGTTGCCCCCAAAATAAAAATCAATGTCGTTATGCAAAATAAAAATTCTCAACAACATGAGCACCCAGAAATTGGTTTCAAATATGATTGTAATGTTTTAAAGGCTTGACAAATGGCCTCATATAAACTTTCCAAGTTATAACAAATGGCTTTGAATTAAATAAAATGGAAACTAAATTTGGTCACAAATCCTTTTTTCTTGCAACTGATTTGCAAATGGCCCTTGTAGCACTTCCTAGGGCTTGCAAAAGGATTTTGACAAATCTCCAAAAACTTGAAATTAATCACCTTGTTGCTGAAGGTACAAATATCAACATTTGGATAATTTTGAATTTCTCTCACAAGTTCTTCTAATTTTCTCAAATAGTTTACAAATGGCCCTCACGTTGCTTCCCAAAGACTTTCAAAGTGATTATGAAAATCTCCAAAAATTTGAAATTACCTACCTCATCACCGAGGGTACTAATGTCAACGTTTGGATAACATTTGATGCATGTGACAACTTTATTTGTTTTTCTTTAAAAAAAATCGAATGGCCCTTTGAATCACTTCTCAAGATTTTTGAAGTTATTTTGACAAATCTCCAAGAAATTGAAATTTGTACCTACAGTTCCAAGGATACAAATATCAACATTTTGGTAAGTTTAAATTTGACTCAAGATTTAGTTTATTTCGGAGAGGCATTTGACTGGAGAGATGGAGATGCTTGTAGTGCTTGCAGCTTTAGCAATTTTTTCTGCTTACGAAGGGAGTGTCCAACTCTTAGCTGGACTAGGATAGTCTCTGCAATATTGCAACATTTTAAAGAGTTTAGGCACAAGTGATATAATGGTTCTCAAAAACTATGAATATTGACCAATGAAATAGAAATAGTATGCGGTACTTACTTACTCAGAGTCCTCAACACGACGCCGCTTCACTGCAGCAACCTTCTTTAGCTTCTTTGCAACTGGCACAGGGGCTTGAGGAGGTGGAGGAGGTGGAAGTGGTGGAGCAATAGACATCAAAGGCTGAAGAAGAGCCCCAAACAACTTCTTGTCACTCTCCAGGCCCAGTACGTGCCTGCCAGTACTCTTGCAAGCACGAATAGAATTGCCTACAAAGAAATCAACAATTTGTAATAATTACCATATTCACAAAGTGATTAGTTTGAATTCAGATCAAGGATGAGATTCACTAGTAGAAAACATGGCAAAAAAGAACCGCAATCGATTTTCCATTGCGGTTCTTTTGACCACCCTGATCTGCAGTCACTAAACGATTGCAGATTTTTTTTTGGTTTGCCAGCTGAAATTTTAAGAATTTGGGGGCTTATAATATACCGTTGGAAAGGTCTTGAAAATATCTTTCCAACGGTATATAACATGCCCCTATAATCTCAATATTGCAGTCGTAAAACCTAAAAAACAAATCTGCAGTCGTTTAATGACTGCAGATCAGGGTTGTCAAAAGAACCGCAATGGGAAACGATTACGGTTCTTTTTTGCCATGTTTTCCACTAGTGAATGAAGTGAAATTCATACCAGTGGCAACTACAACATCAATAACCAAGTCCCCGACTGTGGTTAGAGCCATAATGAGGTATGAAAAGAAGTACTCATCCTTCTCTCTTAGGCCTTTCCACGGTCGAGCACCATCCATGAGTGGATTGGTGCAAAAATTAATCAATGTGTCGTTGAGGCCAACGTCCACACCCTGCACCACCAACTCTGGTACATAACGAATGGAAAATGTAGAAGTCCAAGACACGGAGTCCTCGAGCCGCGAAACCCGCTTGAGAAGAAGGATATTGAATATGTTCGTGGTGGTATTGGAAATCCTTGCCGAGCTAATGGGCAAGAAATTGACCCCCATCCACTCCATACACACGGCAAAGCCAAAAGAATCATAAAACCTCTCAATGTCCTCAAGGAACTCTCCGTTATCAAATGGAAAAAAAAATAGCAAGGCACCATTATCGTGTAGAATCTCATCTGCAAAATCAAACAACTCCTGCAAGTAGTCATCACTCTTCTCATTCCAAGTGGGTACTACTGATGATGGCACCAAGACAGTTGGAACCGGCAGACCTTCCGGTAAGTCTGCAATCACCAAGTCAGCTGCTCCACGCAATGAAGGCACGCCGTGGATTCTCCATGAGCGAGAAGGAGAACATGATACAACAAACTTGTGCACCTCACGAAAGAATTGTTGCTGCTTAAGAATGTAGTCGTTGATGACAAGGACTTGCGGTCTACTCTCAGAAGAAGGATGCTGAGACAGAGAGGGAGGAGTTGGTACCTTCACACGGCTCTGAGTGAGTTGAAGGGGCTCACTATCAGCTTCGCCCATCAGAGTGTCTTCAACTGTGGCAGATCCAGTGGCAACCAATGAAGCAACAATCGCTTTACTCTTCTTGGACACTCCCGTTGTTGAAGTCTTCGCAACAAGCTTCTCCTTACTAGAAGACCTCTCTCTATCCAAGGTACGTGAAACTTCAAGAGTAGCAATCTCTTGAACCTCTTGTGCATCATCATCATTAGGGAGATTTTGTGTGACAGTCAAGGATTTCTTGATCTCAGACTCCGAGTCAGGCACAAAACCCTTAGTACATTGAATGTACTAGCAACATTCAATGAGATGCTCTCTACTGAAGTTCTTCTTCTGTGCCTTTGACAAGATGAAGGTCGGTGAAGAAGAATCGCACCACCCCTGCACACAAGGAGGTAGCTTCTGAATTGCCCCAGCTTTAAGGAGCACGTGCTTCATATACCTTCAAAATTTAGCAAAAGGCACTAGATGAGATTCACTAGTAGAAAACATGGCAAAAAAAAACCGTAATCATTTCCCATTGCGGTTCTTTTGACCACCTTGATCTGCAGTCATTAAATGACTGCAGATTTGTTTTTTTGATTTTCCAGCTGAAATTTTAAGAATTTGGGGGCTTATAATATACCGTTGGAAAGGTATTGAAAATATCTTTCCAACGGTGTATAACATGCCCCCATAATCTCAATATTGCAGTCGTAAAACCTAAAAACAAATCTACAGTCGTTTAATGACTGCAGATCAGGGTGGTCAAAAGAACCGCAATGGGAAAACGAATGCGGTTCTTTTCTACCATGTTTTCTACTAGTGATTGGTAAAAAAACATGAATGAGCAAGGCACACATAGCATCACACTAAAGCAAACCGCAAGCAGCCATCGGCATTGAAAAAAAAATGTAATGAAATGAATAAATAACTAACTCATACCTAAGGCAAAGCCGCTTCACAAGAAGATCCCCATCCTTGACTTTATCAAACACAAGGGATTTATTGTGTGCATTAGAACCAGATAAGAGGGAGTTAAATGCCTTGTCCCAAAGGCAAATCCGCCAAGTGTCAATGTAGTCCTCAAGACTCTCTACATCCTTGGACTTATCAACCCCACCCACTAGTGCTATGTAACCAAGAAGCTCTTGAGTGGCACTCTCCTCTATCCATGTCCAAAGAGCAGCACGGTCCATCCATTTCTTCAGCGTGTCCTCACCAGCAGGGTACTTTGGAAACCTGAGGTCATTTCGAACAGCTTCTGAATTGTTCCACCACTTGAGCCAGCGCACTTTGTACTTAGGCTCAACCGTTGCAGTTGCCACCATCTATAGTTTTTCCAGTGACATTTCAACTTTGGCAGCAACGTGTGCACTGTAATGCGCAATAACCTGCATGTCCAAGGAAATAATGCATCAGCAAAGGAAATGCTAAGGTCTTAAGTCAAAATCAAAATCCAAGTAAAATTCACTCACCTCTTCCATGAAGCCCTCCCCTACGGCTGGATTAACAACTGATTGGGCTTTGTTGAAGTAGGTAAATAACTCCTTCTTGTTCTTAGCAATAGCCTTGTCAATATATTCCTGGAGGCCTGAATCGCTCTGCGCGCTTTCATCCACCTCTTCCAAATATAACTGCCCAGCCTCGCTAGCCACTTGGACTATGTCATCATGAAGAATGAAACAAACAATCAACACTAAACTCTAAAATGAAGTGATTGCAGATAAAGAAGAAATTTGAAGGAAATGAGATCCTTACACTGAAGATGAAGTTGACCATCAAATCTCTAGTAAGTGGGTACCACGTCTTCTTTGACTTCGTGAGGCATGATTTGATCTGGTCCGGAGTAAGCATGGGCTTGAAGTACTCAATGTCATACGATTCGTATTTCTAAATACGGTGAAGAATATGAACTAAGCTAATCTTCACATGTGCCGTTTGATTGGACCTGCACAGTTGGCATGTGAGATTGCATAAATTGTGAAGCGCCAAATAAGAGGAACAAAAGCAATACGAGATCAGCAAAAAATGACCTGTTGATATCGTGCATGGCAGTGAGGATATCTCCAGGACCTCCAGCGGTGTCAAGTACAACGCAATCGGGATTACCATTCTTCGAAACCCAATGTTGATCTTCAGCATGAAGAGTTTCAATCACCTCCTTCCAAGCTAAAAACCTATGGTTACCATCATAAACAAATAACATTGAGCCACTCAAGCCCACAAGGTCAGGATCGGATTTCAAACAGTTTTCGAATGCATCATTTTCTTGAATCCAGCAAGGGCTCCATTGCTGTACATCCTCTTGAGTGACAACCCTGCTATGACCCTCGTCATCCGTCACGGACACATACATAGCATCTGAATGGGACTTATACCCATAGCGAAACGCTCCCATCAACTTAAGAACATCACATCGAAGTGTAGGTCTAAACATGGGCATGTGAATCATCCTACATAATGGAATTCGAAGGACTGCTTTTGAGACGGGCTGCCGCCTCATACGGTCAATTACCTCATACATATTGCCATGGAGCAATGTGGCTTGCACATTGTTCCCAACCTTTGTCAGGCCCTTAACTTGCCTTTGAGCACGCTCCATAGGTGATTCAAAATAGCCTCCATCACCACTACTCTGGCCTTTACTAGAATTACCAAGAGGATGGTGACTATCCTCCCCTACTGAGTCCATTCCAAGCGGAGGCTGCGAATCATCACCGTCGTCACCATCTCCACTCTCACTGGACTCAGACTAAAAAATGCGCCGCAACCTTCCCTTTCCCTTCCTTGGTGCAATGCCTACATCAGGAGACCCTTGGGTAACTTCCAAGTCCATGGCTCCTCTGCAAGGACTCCCCGAAACGTTTGTTGATGACACTCCAGCTGCAACCTCCACAGCTTCACCAACAATCAACATCATACCAATCTGCACAAAAGCAACTTCAAAAGGCCTCAGTCTAGATAACAAGCAAACATCCCAATCGGACGCCACCACCCCATCCAGCACCCTTTGGGCATTTGAACCGGATTCAGACTCCGAGGCCTCACCTCGGAAAAAAGTTCCAAAAAAAGAGGATCCATAAAAAACCCAAATGAAATGAGGTGCTGGAAATGGGCGTCGGACCCGACGCCCATTTCCAGCACCCTTTGGGCACTTGAACCGGACTCAGACTCCGAGGCCTCACCTCGGAAAAAAATTCAAAAAAAAGAGGATCCACAAAAAACCCAAATGAAATGAGGTGCTGGAAATGGGTGTCGGACCCGACGCCCATTTCCAGCACCCTTTGGGCACTTGAACCGGACTCAGACTCCGAGGCCTCACCTCGGAAAAAAATTTAAAAAAAGAGGATCCACAAAAAACCCAAATGAAATGAGGTGCTGGAAATGGGCGTCGGACCCGACGCCCATTTCCAGCACCCTTTGGGCACTTGAACCGGACTCAGACTCCGAGGCCTCACCTCGGAAAAAAGTTCAAAAAAAAAGAGGATCCACAGAAAACCCAAATGAAATGAGGTGCTAGAAATGGGCGTCGGACCCGACGCCCATTTCCAGCACCCTAAGGGCACTTGCACCGGGCTCAGACTCCGAGGCCTCACCTTGGAAAAAGTTCAAAAAAAAAGAAGATCCACAAAAAACCCAAATGAAATGAGGTGCTGGAAATGGGCGTCGGACCCGACGCCCATTTCCAGCACCCTAAGGGCACTTGCACCGGGGGGAGTGCTATCTTGTGAGCGGTGAGCGATGAGCGGTGAGCGATGAGCGGTGAGCGATGAGCGGTGAGCGATGAGCGGTGAGCGATGAGCGGTGAGCGATGAGCGGTGAGCGATGAGCGGTGAGCGATGAGCGGTGATTTGTGAGCGGTGAAGAAGAAAAAATCTTTGGTAATAGGACCACTAGTATCCTATAACCGTGGCCTAAAGAAATATAATTTTAGGCTTCAGTAATAAGATTGGGGAGGACAAACAACATGAATGCTAGATTGTGAGCAGTGAGCAACAAGAAAAAAATAATATATGCATGCCTATGGGCATATATGTATTTATCATTTACAAATTTTCATAGTTGTATTGCATGCCGTATGAGAGTGGAATGAACAAAGTTGAAGTAAATGATGTTCATGATAATGATTATCATTGACATTCATAATATGAACACATTAAAATATAAATAAAACATGTTGCAAATGAAACTCAATTTTGTACTAGGTCAATTATACAACACAAATATAGAGAGTGCAAACAAAATAGAGTTGGACACAAAACGTGTATAAGTTCTTCAAGGTATAGCATAAGTGAATATATATTAAAGAAATGATACCAATAATAAAACCTTCCATTATGGCAGTTGAACACGTGCTAACAAAAAACTAATCATCACTATAACTTGAAGTAATGGATGTTGATCATGATTCGGACTCTAAATCTATGAAATTCAGAACCTGACAATCATAATGTCTAGTTTTGTTATGGGTAGAAGAAGGGGAAGATTGAGCAATAAGAATGGAAGCCATGGTTGTGGCATAGATAAGGAGGCTTCGCGGGAGTGATGGACTTGCTACAAATCATGGATCTTCAAAAAATTATCACCAATGTTGGCGCCATTGTGGTATCACATTCCTAGCACATGACAACATAGATGTCTTAATAATTACTAATGTCCATAATAATCCAAAAAAACACATATACAATATACTTCAAGTCAAAATTATGAAATCAGCCATATGAAACTTTTGAACAAGATAAATAAACAAAATTTATTCACAAAATAAATTAATGGCCTTGCGATTAACAATTGGAGAATCATCCAAGTCTTCAGAATTGGTGTCTTTGCCAATAGATAAAGGAGATTGTGTAATCAAAGGCTTCAAGACGGAATGAAAAACATCTTTGTTACCTTCTTATGCCAAGAGGTGACGTTTCAAAGAGCAACAAACATATATGCAGGGGTCCTATGAAAGAGATAATAAACAATTATCAAGAGAATAATCAATGAGAGCATGTTAGTTTGTATAAAAATTATATTAAAAAAATTCTAAAACAAAAACAAATTGATTTATACTTGTGGCGGCAATGAGGTTTCTAACCATGACTTCAAGATTTGATAAAGCATCAATCAAAACTCGGAACATCAATGGATATTTTTCTCGTGGGCCTCTCCATGATGTGATGCAATCATCATCCGTGAAGTTGTATTAAATATCATCATCCAAATCCATACCATTGTCCGAAAGATCTTTGTCAATATTTATTTAAAAAATAAAGACATGCGTTTGAATCCCGAAGTATGATTAAAAGAGCGAACAAGCAAGAGCATTGTGAACTTGACAGTCTGTCCAAAAAATATAAAATAAATAAAATCACAAACCGATCAAATTATAATATACACAAACAACATGATTCATTAAAATGAAAAAATATGATGAAAAAGAATTGTAAGACTAACCATTTTGTTTGGATTGCGAGAATTGGCTAGACGAAGTGAGTTTACACAAGTCCAAGGTTTATGACCAACATTGAAATTATAATTGTAAAAATAAGAAGATAATTCTTTCGTCCATTTTGGATCTTCAAGATGAAATATCAACAAATCATCATCGTCAAGAAATATGACATGTAAAAGGAAAATAAAACAAGAAGAAATTGATCAAACTTTGCATTCCAAGAAGGTATTCTAAAAGGAGGTATTGAATAAATAAAATATTCATAGCTTGAAATCCTCCAAGTTATTTATTTTAAATATTTTTATTCATAATGTCATCATTCAATTTAAACATTTTGAAAATGTCGTTTCCCAACAAGTAACCCTCTAAGACTATATATAATCAGCAAAAAATGAAAAAAATAACCGTTGCATCAGGGACGACCTCGATGGTGATGTTTAATTCGGAAACTGCGAATCCATCAAAAGCAAGAGTTTTTTTAGTCAATTGTTGCATGGAAATAAAACAAATAAGAATAAAAATATTAAAGTCGGTCGAATCAAAAGCATTGAAAACAAATGACATAAAAGGATCAAGAAGCCTGATTTTAAAGGTGGTTAAAATTACAGAGTCTCAATCACGGATTTTGAATAAAATGTATGACCACACAAAGATATAAAGACTTATAAACTAAGAAACTCTTGATCCATTTACATGAAGTGAAGACAAAAAATGTGTCACATATACACATTTAACAATATTTTAACAATAGAACATGAAGTCATCTAAGAAACCTTTATTTAGATAAGATGTACAACCAAACAAAATGAACATAATAAAAATGATTTCATATTCATTTATCAAAATCTCAAATCGCTACAGACCTTCAAAGTTGCCTATCCGAAAAATGTATTACAAAAGATGAATTCTAGGATATTCAAACAAAAAACTAGACTTTGAAAATTTCCCAAAAATTGACATTAACGTATAAATTTCTATAAAAAAAATCAAGTATGTTTAAATCATCTTTATGTATACGCCTATTCTTTTCAATTCAATCCAATTTTTTTTAATAATTTTCATAATTCATCTTCAAAAGCCCAAATCTACCAATCTTGGACACTGTTTAGTTTGCATCCCAAAGGTATTGGCGGTGCCGCCAATACCCCAGGTGCCCTCACAAATATCTTTTATTTTTTTATCCCAGGGGTATTGGCGGTGCCGCCAATACCTTTGAGCTCTCATACGTATTTCTCATTGTGTATCCCGAGGGGTATTGGCGGTGCTGCCAATACCCCTTGTGCTCTTACAAGTTATTTTTGTTTGCTATCCGGGGTTATTGGTGGCCCCGCCAATACCCTTGCGCTATCATACATATCTTCCATTTCGTATTTTAAAGGGTATTGGCGGTGCCACCAATATCCCTTGTGCACTAACAAGTTATATTTGTTTCGTATCCGGGATATTGGCGGTGCTTCCAATACCTTTGCGTTGTCATACGTATTTTTCAATTTGTATCCTAAGGGGTATTGACAGTGCCGCCACTACCCTCGCGCTATCATACGTATTTTTCATTATGTATCCCAAGGGGTATTGGCGGTGCCGCCAATACCCTTGCGCTGTCATATGTATTTTCTATTTCGTATCCCAAGGGGTATTGGCAGTGCCACCAATACCCTTGCACTATCATACGTATTTTCCAATTTGTATCTCAAGGGGTATTGGCGGTACCGCCAATACCCTTGTGCCATCATATGTATTTTCCATTTCGTATTCCAAGGGGTATTGGCGGTACGGCCAATACCCTTGCACTATTATATATATTCTCCAATTTGTATTCCAAGGGGTATTGGCGGTGCCGCCAATACCCTTACGCCATCATACGTATTTTCCAATTTGTATGTTGAGGAATATTGGTTGTACCGCCAATACCTCTTGCACTCTCACAAATTGTTTTTTTTCATAACCAAGGGTATTGGCGGTGCCGCCAATACCCCTTGCGCTCTTACAAGTATTTTTTTTCGTATCTGGGGGTATTGGCGGCACCGCCAATACCCCTTGCGCTCCTAAAAGTATTTTATTTTTATATTCGGGGGTATTGGCGGCACCGCCAATACCCCTTGCGCTCTTAAAAAGTATTTTATTTTTTATATTCGGGGGTATTGGTGGTGCCACCAATACCTCTTGGAATCTGACAAATATTTTTTATTTTGTATCCGGAGGGTATTGGTGCTGCCGCCAATACCACTTGGGCTTTGACAAATATTTTTCGTTTTGTATCAGAAAGGTATTGGCGGTGCCGCCAATACCCCTTGGGCTCTAATAAATATTTTTCATTTTGTATCAGAAAGGTATTGGCGGTGCGCCAATACCCTTTGGACTCTGACAAATATTTTTCCATTTTGTGTCTAGAGGGTATTGGCGGTGCCACCAATATCCGTTGAGCTCTGAGAAATAATTTTCGTTTTGTATTTGGAGGATATTGGCGGTGCCGCCAATACCCGTTAGGCTCTAGCAAATATTTTTCGTTTTGTATCTGGAGGATATTGGCGGTGCCGCCAATGCCCCTTGGGCTCTGACAAATATTTTTCGTTTTATGTTCAGAGGGTATTGGCGGTGCCGCCAATATCCTTTGGGCTCTGACAAATATTTTTCATTTTATGTCCAGAGGGTATTGGCAGTGCCGCCAATACCCTTTAGGGCTCTTATAAATATTTTTCATTTTGTGTCCAGAGGGTATTGGCGGTGCCGCCAATACCTCTTAGGTTGTGACAAATATTTTTGGTTTCGCATCTTAAGGGATATTGGTGGTGCCGCCAATATCCTTGAGGTTACACACATGTTTTTTTATTTTCTATCCTGAGGGGTATGGGCGGTGCCACGAATACCTATGGTCGTACAAGGATTTTTTATTTTGTATCCGAGCGATATTTGCAGTTCTACCTATGTCTTTGAACGTTCATACGTATTTGTTGTTTCATATTCCGAGGGATATTGGTGGCGCCGCCAATACCCCTAGCACTTTCACAAGTATTTGTTGTTTCTTATCTAGGGATATTGGTGGTGCTGGCAATCGCTGTTGTGCTTTCATTTGTTTTTTTTGTTTGTATCCCGAGAGATATGGGTGGTGCCGTCCATATCTTGTGAGTTCTTATTGAATTTGGCTATGATTTGATATAAATTGTTTAAAGCATAAAAATTTTAAGGTGAATACTTTCAATTTGGATTTCATCTCCGGCTACATATATTGTTCATGCTCTTAGTTGTTTTCATCTTCTTCCGACATGTTGGTGTATTTGTTTTTTTCCCCTTTTCTTCTTGAACTTCAAACTGCTCCACAATATTGTTGGATACATCTCGATCAAGATATTTTTATGGTCCCTTATTTTGTTTGGCTAATTCATTCAATTTTATATTTATTTGTATTTATGCTAAATCGCCAATATATTTGTGCACCACAATGTGGGATTTTTTTGCTCATAGTACTTGCTTGTTTTTTTTTGTAATAAAATATAATCATTTTCATCTTCTTATTTTCCAATCAATTGTATACTAGTTTCATGATGTTCTTCCTCTTGCATCTATGATGGTAAAATTTTAACATTATACAACCCACTCTGTATAATATTCACATGAAGTTTGATGCATATTTGTACCTATATGTATTGAAAATTATTGATGTGCAATTATTTTCTAGTGATTATAATACTTATTTTAAAATATTTTGACAATGTAGAGTTTCCTTATTGTTTTGGTAATGTACAATCAAAAAAGTATTTACAAGCAAAAACTTAAGCACTCATTTTTTGGCATCTATTATAATTGTTTTTCATGTATTTTTACGCAGAGATTTGCCAAGTGTATTTTTTTATTGTTTGTAAGTGGTTAGCTTCATAGCTATTGGATATTTGGGTTCTTTTTTTTTGGCATTTATGGTTTGTTGCAAGTCCTTATAATAATTATCCTACTAATAATAATGTTAATTCAATTTTTATGTTTCATAGATACTTATAGAATAAGTTATTGGGTTTCATTTGTTTGTTGATATTCTCGTGTTATGTTCACATTCTACCAATTTATATAGTAACCATATTTTAATTCAAGGAAAATTAGCCTTATACTGCCAATACAAATAGCATCTCACCCATACATTTAAAATCTCTCATTTTTTCTCTTACTTCCAAATGGCTATCATTAGAGCTTATGAGTTATTTGTGCCCTTCACTTTGCCTCTTGAAGATGATGGTTATGTAAGTGTCTTAAAGGATACTTAGTTTGATGTTCAATCTCCGGATAGAAACCATGTATCTGAATCAAAAGATGTATTTTGTGGACAGTGATATCTTTGAAACAAACTTGATTCAGAAGAATATGTGTAAAGATGGCCATGTTTGTATTTTGGGTCTAGGATAATATGGAGTTATATGTCTTCCTGATTTCTAGATGCAAGTGTTGACAAACGAGTCTGACACATCTACTGTCCATGTACCTAATGGGGCTACTATCAAGATAGAACCAAGTGACGATAATTTTTTGTTGTTGTTGTTGGATTCGGATAATGATGTTTGTCATGTTGTTCTTCTTTTTGTCACATCATATTTTCCTGATAGAACTAGGACTCCTAATCCATTTTGGTTTCTATGGATATTGATGGTATAAATAGAATGGATAAGATGTGCAATGGACATCCTTGATGCACAACAAAAATAATAAATATAAAAAATAATTTTGATTTGTCATTTAGACGTTCTTCTTGTGCCGGTCATTTGCAATGCACAAACAAATATTGTGATTATATGTATCGCAATGGAGGTGTCCACAATTGTACAGAATTGATTGGATCGACTTCTATGCCATTTTATATGGGAAATGTCGTTTAAAAATAATCAAGACTGGAATATAAGGTATGTCGTTCCATACCAATGCGTATTACGTTGTGCTATGCTCGCATAATATATGTTCACTCCACATCCCCTGGGATGTCAAGGGCTTAAATACATCTTGGTATTCATGAACACCATGTATCAAATGGTACATGCCGTGAGTCACTTTCAAGACATGACTTCCCAATGCGTTGCCAATGAGGTCATGAAAATACCACTGCCAAGAACTCTGCTATAGTAATAACACCGAGCAAACAATTCCTAACAGACTATCTCCTAAAATGTCCATCAAACGGTGAAGGACGTCACTTGGCAGGTTCGTCCATGGAGGTCGTTATGAATAAATTCAATACTCTTGCCTCTCCAAATTATCGTAACTTCATATTGGGCTCAAAGCATTTTGTTCGTAGTGGAATGGGCACGATGGATAGTATCATGGTATAAAGTGACATGTATTAGTGTGGATATTTATAATAAAAACCAACAATGGACTGATGGTTTTGAAAGCATCCATGGTAATAGGTTCCCTTCACTCTTCTTCAATCAAAATGCGGATACTTTATATCTCCTAAATTGAAAAAATACAAATGCCAATTTTAGAATATATCTCCTAAAACCGTGCCCAATTACTAAATTTGGCATCATTGCTCACGTGTTACCGCTCATTGCTCATGTGTTACCGCTCACCGCTCACCGCTCATTGCTCATTGCTCATGTCTTAGCTTACCTCGGGGTCCATGGGGGGTGGAAAGTGGGGGCGAAGGGGGCCGGGGGGCGGGAGGCCGGGGGTGAAGGGGTCCAAGGGGGCGTGGGATGGGGTTTGAGGTGGGGGCAGTTTAGGGCAGTTATGGGCAATTTAATTAAAGTTATATTTGGTTATTATAATAGGGATTTTCGTGCTGTCATTTGGGTTATAGCATTGACTGCGAAGAATCGCCCAAATAATATTCATTGGGTGTCTCCACATCCATCCCTGAGTTCTTCATAATATACAAGTGGTGGCACAAATTGATTATGGTGTTTCAACTTGTAAATGACATATTTAATTGGAACTTGCATGTGTTGACAATGGATGCACTTTATTTAATGAAGATTGTAACAAAACTTTATGTTGCTCAACTACTTGGGTTAATTCCGTTGGGCCATGGTATCGGCAATATTGACATCGGAATATAGACCTTAAGTTCCATGGTGAACATTATTTCACTTTGAGACTGGCCATAGTGCAATAATGATGTTATGTTGTTGTTGTTGTTGTTGTTGTTTTGGGGGCACAAATTGAAAAATCAATTACAAGAAAAAGAACTAAAGTACAACCACCTCGGGAGAAACAACACACACCGAGGGGAAATCAATAAATAATACCCATTTGGGGCCTAACCTTCCATTTGACCACTAAATTGCTCCAGGTCACAATGAGACCTTTGACCCCCCAAGTCGAATTGAATTCATTAAGAATGTCTTGGTATGCCACGTCCGGGGGCCTTTCCCAAATCCGTGAGAGTCCGTTTCCACTCAATCCTACCATAATCATGCAGAGCGTCCCGGACGATTTGACGTGTTTTCTCCAAGGGCCATTGCATGCCATTAAAAACCAAATCATTTCATTGGTGCCATATAATCCACGGAAGGCCGCTCCTCAAGAAAAACCAAATGCGACTGAACCGTTTAAATGTCTTGCACAAAGGTTGATCAAAATAATGTTCATTGGTTGTGCCCGATTATGGGTTGGAATTATTGGCATTTCTCAACAACACATGTGAACACATGTGTTATGGATTAAAATTATTGGCACATGTAAATGTTGTGCACTAGTGCGAGTAAAAGGGTCGTTGAAGGGCCGGGGCCCATGTTTACATTTTATCAATGATATGATGTGACTCTAAGATAGTTGCTTCATTTCCTTTATTTACGTGCCTTGTTAACCCAAGTGCCCACTAGAGGAAGTGACTACACTTCTTGTGAGCCAAGCACTTTAAAATTTGCCAATATTGTGGATTGATAATAAGTTTCACGTACCATGCCACGTCATGCTAAATCCAATATCATTGCTAATTACTAAATGGTTGATTCTAAATGAACAATACGATAACACAATACTAGAGCATTATGTTATGTTGATGCAACGTTATGTTAAGTACTACTTTATTGCTTTACCATTGCAATATCATGTAGTTCCACCTTAATTTCATTATGTACAAACATTGTGGCCCATAATTGTGCATGATATAATCATAAATGATGTAGTCGATCGTGATTATTATTCTTGAATTAAATTTTGAAGATTTGTGCGTTTGAGAACGTTTTGAATGTGGGCACTCTAACGGTGAATCGGTGATATGCATGTATAGTCACATGGCACTACTACTTGCATGGCTCGCAATCCTATAATTGAACGTGGTAGGTGAAGCCCATGTCACTCAAGACATTTGTTGTCCCCACCTAATTGGGTTGTCAATTGAAAATGGAAACAATTTGTTATGGACGACAAAGGTTAACTTAACTTGCATGTGGACCTAAATTAGTTTCATGAAATAGCAAATTAGGGTTGTGAGGAAAAAATGATTTAGGATTTCTTGTGGTCATGGTCGGCGGTCCAAAGGTCACAATTAAGAGAAATCCACGTCACTTTTTTAAAAGCCTTGGTCATGGGACATAGTGTAAAGGGGACTTAGACTAGGACGTAGTGTTTTTTATGACAAAATAAAAATAAAAATAAAATAGATGTTTGCAAAAATAAATCATTTTTTTAATGTTAGTTATGTATACTACATATTGGGTTAAATAGTTTCCTTTTTTGACATGGTCACCTTATTTCCTCTTAGACAACCTATTTAGGTTCTCTCGTTGTAAAAATTGAGTGGCCAACAAATATTATCCATTTTTGGACACGTAGGATGCCATGTCACTTCCATATCACTTTCTCCTCCATTTTCCAACGTGCTTGCCCATGGCCACTTTTTATATTTGGTGACCTTCTGTAAAACAAAGTGGGACTGCCACTCAATCTCAACCAGTAGGAGATTTTAGAAAGTAACGGTCATTGGTCACTCAGTGTCAACAAGCCCTTGAGGTGTTTTAGAGTGTGTGGGTTTATATGTATGTATGTATGTATTTACTAATGGTCTTTGCTTGTTAATTTGAATTCTCAATTACCCAAGGTAGATGGGTCTTAATTGGTTACTTTTTTTTTTACTAGCCCACTTCTCATAGGGTTTAGGGTTTAGGGTTTATGAAACATGTGACTAAAACGAGATGATTAGTAAATCAAAATCAAGGTTGTAGCCACCTTCCTCATAAATATTTGGAGCTCATATAAATTTCTTGTTCAGTATCAGAGTGAAGATCCTCATGCTCATTATATGGCCACACACCCCCCCCCACCCCAATTATGTTCATCATTGAGCCTAGAATGGTTATCACATTTTGAGCATGCAATCTGATCTCTTTAGAACACGTGTCTTTTCTATATCCGTTCTTGGGGCTATGTACATCAAACCACATACCTTCTAATACGAGTGTCCAAATAAGAAAAGTAATTTGAATAAGGGTTGTGTACAATATGTAAATATGTTTTGGTCTTTGTGGGTCTTTCTCATGGAATTTCTGAATTTGGCTTGAGATACATGGGAAATTATATATAACACTTTTTATCAATGGAAAAACCTTCATTTTGTAAAGAAGTGTTTTCAGTTAATCATTGGAGGTTATTTTATGAATTTGAAAATCTCGTTAATAATTTTGTTACATTCGTATTTTGTTGCATCGATCCAAGTGCAAGAGTCCACCGCCGTGTAAACACTTAGTCAATCATAGTTTGAAATTGGTACACGTTCCTCTAGTTTGGCCCCTTGATTGGTGCCTTGAAATCGGGTCGTGCCTTGCTTTCTCATAGACCAAGTTGAGTCCCTTGAGAAAGAAGCACCCAAAAAACCCAATGAATCTTGAATTCATCTCGCGTCAATTGAGTACTATGGGTGGATTTTGAATTTGCATTTTTGTGTTATAACACTTGGAGTATGTGAAACATAAACAATCTTTTGCCAAGAATATATATATATATATATATATATATGAAATTAGAATAACACAAGCTTGATGTCATCAACACCCACATAGTGCTTCCTCCCCATGGATTTCATGGGCACATGAATCAACAACCAATAGAAGATTGTTCCCTTCTCCACTCTTAGTTTCCCATTAAGAAAGTACCGTCTCACATTGGGACTTGTGTCGAGGAAGGTTGCTTTCTTATATGTGTGCATATAAACGTCCACCTTCCATTTTCTCAACCATTCAAGTGTTCCAATGGCTAACTTACATAGCCCTTTCCTTTATGAAGTGTTTAGGTCTTGCAGTGTTTAACCTAATTGAGAGTCATTTTTTTCTACCAGCTGCCAGTAACAATATACATGTTGGTTCAAGTTTGCATGCAGTTGATGCTTCCTTTCATGTCGTTCACACAGTTAAATGCCATAGTGATCAATAAGAGAATTTTATTTCTTTTGTCTTCTTTTTTCCACTTCTAGCTCCCATTCTAAAAGAAACCATGTCTCACATTGGGACCCCCATGTAGGTACAATGAAACATGGTGTGAACAACACCTCAATGAATTTCATCCAATCGTAACACCATGAGCATGTCATCTTTAAGAATGTTTATGTTTTTGTGCCAAACTTGTGTAGAAGAGAGGGAGTTATTGTATGAATGTGCCTCTCATCAATTCAACATGAAACTCGACCCCCTATAAATTTGTGGCCAATTCAATTTAAATGAATCGGGATAACTTAAGCATAATTTGAGGTCCTCAACACTAATTATAGTGTCAAATTAACACTTGAGAAATCAACCTTTGAGCTGCATACTATTTTAGGGCTTTCATGTTGGACGAATGCCAAGGTACTTTTCATATGCGATAATTCCCTCTCTCTCCACTTGTGTATGGCGGCCATGGATGTATTTCATCCATCCAGAGCCGACAACTCTATCATAGATGTAAATGTTAAGAATGTCACAATTCATCCATTAATTGGTAGTATCTTGGTTCCATTAGGTACTCTAGCATTGGGACTTGGAACCAAGTGCATGGGGAAGGGAAGGTAGAATTGTAATTATTAAGGTAGAAATACCATAAAGCGTTAACCACCCAATTGCGGTGCACTAGACCGCCTCATAATGGAAAGTGCCATGTCTTAAATGGCGCGGCAACTTCAATGCAGTGTAGCCAATGGGAGGCAAGATCTAACGTACTCATGATTAACGGGTTTAGGTGATAATCTGTATCGGAATGAGGAGAGCCTAGTGAACCGGAAGTGGGTTGGACAAACTTTCCACTTTGAAAAATTGTGGAACTTTTTGTACAAGGCAGAAAAATACGAAACAACTTGTATTCTTCATGAATCCTTCTCGTCTATCTTGGAAAATTATCTCATGATTGTCAGACCAGATCTTCAATGCGAATCGCCTTATTTTAACGGTTTATGGTATTTCTACCTTATTATTTTAAAAGAAGAAGAAACGGAGTTGGGTTGTGTGTAAACAATGCAAGGAAACCACTCAAATCATTCCGAGACATCAAACTTTGTATTAAAATTGTGTGGCTTCAATGTCACTAGTTTAAAGTGTGAAAAGGGTTGGCTTAAATGAGAGTATTTCTAATATGTCCTCACTTTGGAATGCATAACATGATGGATGGAATGGATGAGTTACTAAAGGTATGTTCACATTACGTTTGGAGTCCAAAAAAGACCAATAACAAACCTAATTTTTAAACTCACGATTATATCACGACCTCAAAATTTGGTTTCTTAAAGTATAAGGGGATCTCCATTATTGTTACCATATCTCCTTCTAATTCCTATCACAAAGCAACGGCAAAGACGGTTGCATGGTAACATGTAGAGGGACAATCATATTGTAATGGCTAAGGCACCATTGTTATGATACCAACGATTCCTTTGTGCATGATTTTTTTAATTCCAAAACTTGTAAGAGAATAATATGTGTGTGTGTGTGTGTGTTTTAACGTCAATAAAGTAATATTATAGAGACCTGTTAAGGTTTTGTGAAGTGTTGTGAGGTGAACATTTTTTAACATTGAAAGAGGTTTGATTGGGGCCGCCACTCCTAGCCTTCATGGACATGATAGCCCTTAGACATGAAAGTTCACAACTGAAAAAAGCCATGGAGGTGAATGCCGCAAACAATGCAAAAACCCATCCACATCAGCCTTTTGAGCAGGTTGTAGAGGACTTTGACAATGTCCATCGTGCTCATGAAGCATTTCACAAAGTGGGTTAAAGTAGCAAAACTTGATGGAGTGCAACTTTGGGCTCAGCGGAAGATGAACACAATTTTTTGTTTTGTTTTTTGTTTCTTTTCAAAAAAATTCTTCTCAAATTTGAATTTGCTAAACATGTTTAGTGGTCACGTCCATGCATGTGTAGGGGATCTACAATCTACAGTTGGACACTTTGGATGCCTTCCTTTTTCATAAGGTTTATAAAGAGAGACACTCAACTAAGAGGAGGCAACGTGATGGTTGGTGTTCCTGTGATATGAGTTGCAAAATACGTTGTGCAGATGTATCTTGAAAGAAAAACAAAATTTCACCGTTAGATGTAAATTCAGCCTTTTGGATAATTTTTGTTACAACGGTCATTCTCGATGATAAATTGCTTGGTTCCTTATGGGCCCTCCACGACTCTTGTTTTTATGGCTCGGTTGTAGTGTTTGATGGTGTGGTACACGAGCTAGTAAGAGTTAGGTTCTATATATGAGGTTAAGTCTTGTTGTGGTGCATGGAGTTAAGTCCAATCCTTTTGTGCTAAGTATTATATTCATGCTTATGGCTCAATTGTACTTGTATTCTATAATTTCACTAACATACAATTCAAAATTAGTGTAATTTAAAAAAAAATCAACCCATATACTTTATTCATCTTTTTAAAAACTTTCCATGTCCCCCCTCCCTTCCATATTTCTTTGACTAAGTTCCACATTCAACCATTTAATTGTAATTTTGTTTTGACGTAACTTACTCCGTAGAACAAATTGCACCCATTCACACATGGCAAATTCGAAGAGTTGTGGATCATTCGTTCAATATGTTGAAAAGTCCAAAAGAAAAAATAAGGGTTGGTCGGGAGTTGGGACCCAACAAACGTGTAGAGAGTGGTCATAAAGGAGTCGCACAAAGGTCATATTGCGTAGCTATTGGGGTTGTCCCTTGAATGATGTGAGACGGGTTTCCAATAGGGAACAAGTTACACTAGGGTTTCTCAAGTGTAAGCATTCATTAACACTCTCCATGCACGGGGTCCACATAAGCCATTTTTGTGGGACATAGAAACATCCTAGAAAATAACTAAACTTCTCTTTCAAGTTTGTACCTAGAGGCCACATTGTTACACAACAAATTGTATTCACCAAATTGTACACTACTAAAACTATAACTTCAATCCTCCGATGACCTTTCCTATAAGACACCGAACATGACTTGCAACACAAAACATGAACGTCTACCTAGTTGCTTTTCGATCCCCAAAAGCCTCTTGGCGGGTTGAGCACTTTTCAAAATGTGGCATAAATTAATCAATTTTGAAGCCATATGCACTCGGGGTGGGTTTGCAATAGGGGTCTAGGTCCAAAAGACTTGGGGTCCAAAACATCCATCAAATAGACCTTACTTTCAAACTCAACATTGAACCTAAGCATGAATAAATAACGGTTTCTCAAACTAGGAGGAGTGTTTTTTCTAATCGGGGGTCCATTGATTTATGACAGAGAACATTTTTGCCACTGCAGCTCCACTTCCTCATTTTTTCATATTTTGGACCCCATACCCTAGTGTAAACTCATTGGGTCTAGATTTTTTTACTCTTCACCAATAAGATTGCTTGATTTGGAAAATTTCTTGGTCTTGGACCTGGCCCTTAGGTTTGTAGACCTTCTGTGGTCACTCTTCTTAAGGTTAGAGGTCCACATGGTACACTTCAAATCAAGTACCCATTTTAAATTATTCTTTTGCACGTCTAACTTGGAGTTAACATAGAGAAGAAAGAAAATACTTTCTTTCTTTCTTTCTATGTTAACAAGTTGTGAGGTGCAAATTTGAATCTACAACTTGACGACTGACCTCATGGTGAGAAATAACAACATTGTCATGGCTAAGAATTACAAAAACCATTGAACTAATAGGCTTGCTTTTATCCCTTGTGTGATAAATTTCATAATGAAGGAAAAAAATAAAAATAATACTACATTTCAATGTATGATATCAATTATTCAATTGTTGAATCATGTGCTTAGATGGGGAGATATTGTACATGTTATGTGGTTCAACATTGTGAGTGCCATAAGCTAATTTCCACATAGGGTGAAACAAGGTCTTGACCGATGTGAACATGACACATGGCACATTTCTTTTGAATAAATGTTATCTTGTGTCGAACTAGACAACAACCTACAATAGTCTTCAATCTGAAGGAAACTTGAACATGTTCCTATAGGGAACCACAAAACAAACAAACAAACAAACCATTGAAAACCCCATAATCACTGGGAGTTAGGAGGTTTTGGAGAAGGTGAATGACCACTTTTTGGTCAATTGGTTCTTTGATGGCTATTTCTCTCATGTCATTTCAGCCATGGACCTTCAATGCAAAAAAAATGGCCACTAGCCTACATGTTGTCTCTCACACACACACACACAACCCCCCTACCTTTATTAAAAAAAAGTTAGGCATGTCACACTCCAAATTTGGTATTATTGAGGCCAAACTCGGAGTATCAAATCCCAAAGCACCTTAACACAACCTATTCATAAGTTTGTACAAGCGTTTTATTGGGGGTCGTGGTCTTATTGTGGACTCTAATGGGCTTAAATAGGGGGCTCCCCTTTAACTTGCGGCCCAAATAATATGGGGTTTCATAATCGGGCGCCTCTATATGAGTGGTATATAAAAGGTGTTGTGGTTATGAAAGGACATAAAAAACAAAAACTAATACATATGTTATGTCAAGATTGTGCTCAATTTATATGAACTAGTCAAGGGGCTACACAACACCTTGACTCGACAAGAGTTTGGTATGGGTAATATGATGAACCTCATGGTAGGACATTGGTGTCCCTTAATACACCGATTAAACCCTAAAGCCCGTGTCGACTGTGCACTCGCCCAGGAGCCATGAAGAGAAAGATGAGGACCAGGGAAGCAAGCTGCCGGATAGGAGCTGAAGGCAATCCAGGTGAGCAGCCGAGGGAGAAAGAGAGCTGGCGAGAAGACGAGGCCGAGCGGCAGCGGAGCCCGAAGCTGGGTACCGGGTGCCGGGTATCGGGAAGCGACCGGGGCCGGGTGTCTGGGAGCCGACCGGGCACGAGGGGCAGCTGGAGCCGGCCACGTGGAAGCGACGGAGCAGAGCCGTTAGGGAACGGGCTTAAGCTGGCGGGAACGAACGTTGATCCCTCGGGAACGGATATGGACTAGTAGACTAAGATTAGGGACTAGTAAGTACGTAGTTACCTTTTTGGATGGGAAGTGAGCACATTAGTAATTGGAGATAGTAAACACCTAGCCACTTTTTAGTAAATGCATAATTACCTTTTAGTAGACACGTAGTTACCCTTTTGGGGATATAGATGAAAGACATACCCAAGGGATGAGAATCCCTTGGATGAACATAACTATTTCAACCGCCGGCAATGAATACTGGTATTTTGAATGAACGGAGCATGCGGAAGGAAACCGTATCCACACGGCACATCTAGGAAATCAAATGAATGACAACAAATCCACCTCATAAGTACATCTAAATTTAGCACGTGGTTGCTACTGTAAATAGATCCGGCTGGTTAAAATTAGAATGTATCTACATTTCAGGCTTAAAATAGCCGATTTGTACATGTGGCATTAGGGGACTAGGACCTAACCGCCCTTTCAACAAATCAATAGATTTTGGAACCTATATAAAGGGGCACAAAGGGGTCCTAAAGTACCTCATTCAGGCACGGCCTATTCAACGTGAGCGTCGCGAAGAACTACGAAGACTCTTGAAGACTTTTGAAGACTCTCGAAGATTTCAAGACCGGAAGACTTCGAAGCCGAAGATCATTTTGAAGATGAAGGCATCCTTTTGAAGAACTTTTTGAAGACTTTCGAAGGCATTTCAAGGCCGTAGGCTAATTGAAGAAGATCCTTTTGAGGACTAAGGAATTTTTGAAGAACGAAGACCTTTTTAAGGACAAATGCAATTTTGAAGGCATCGGAAGATTGATAATTTGGAGAACTTGAAGACTCAAGGCCATAGAACAACTTTTGGAACTTAGAAATATTGGAGAAAATAAAATATGGACTTAGCTAAATTTAGTGGACATCAAAAGAGGAAGGACTTTAGAAACTAACACTTTGAAAGGCTTGCTACAAGATTAAATTTCGAAGAGAATTGTGTTCCAAAATCCAATTGAGTGCACAAGACGGAAAGAAGGAAAGGGAGATCCAAGTTCATACCAAGAATAACCTAAGCCTTGGAGTTAAACTTGTGGATCAAAGTACGAGGTGATGTGCAAGGTGGAAAATATCATCATAACCAGGACAAAGGAAGTGATCGACAAATGGGCCACATCAATCACCACATGAAGCTCAAGCAAGATTTAGATTCCATCTCAATAATTCTACCTTACCAATTAAAGGGAATTCTCAATGATGGCATAAGATTTAGAGGAATGAGAATTTGAATAGGAAATAGAACAAACACTTTGATGGAAGAACTCATGATGAATGAATGAAGAAATTCTTATACTTGAATACTATGAATGAACTTACATTAGTGAGGAAGTATGCTTGAGATTTATCAAAGCTACATACTCTCTTAATAAAGCATTCTTAGAATATTTGAGAGGATAGGAACGGGACTGAGTATTCAAACCATGAAAGATATTGTTTACAAGAATGGAGTGTCTCTAAGACACTTAACCTCGACATTAGGTTTTAGGGGAACATAAACTGGTGAACTAGGTCATTTATCCCTTAGGGACTCTTAGGGGTTCATACCAAAACTAGCATACAAAATTAAGAACTTATGTAGCATGCAACCACCTTCAAACACAATGGAAACCTAGAAGAATCAAATTTTGGTGGGAGTGACTTCTATGTAAACCGGTTCAGCAGCGGGTTACACCGTCTAAGGCTGAGGGTTGAAGGTGACCTCCACATCGACGTCGAAAATGGTCAGTTGAAGGCAATGAAAGTAGCGTTGAGATTATCTCGACGTCTTGTACATGCTCTGATGTTCAAAGTTGGTTTTAATTTTCGATCACTTACAACCAGGGATGTACAAATGGACGTGACGCGGCCTAAACGCGTCACGTCGCGTCACGTCCAGGGTGTGACGCCAAACGGACGTTACTGTAGTAAATTTTTTTTACTAATGGGATTTTTTTTTCGGATAAGTAATTATTTCGACATCAATACAGGCAGTCGTCTACCATGGTCGACTGCTATATAGGCAGTCGACCATTGTAGTCGACTGCTAACTTAGCAGTCGACTACAATGGTCGACTGCTAATGTAGCAGTCGACTAAGTGGTCGACTGCTATATAGGCAGTCGACCACTTAATCGACTGCTAACTTAGCAGTCGACCATTGTAGTCGACTGCTAACTTAGCAGTCGACTACAATGGTCGACTGCTAAGTTAGCAGTCGACTACAATGGTCGACTGCTAATGTAGCAGTCGACTAAGTGGTTGACTGCTATATAGGCAGTCGACCACTTAATCGACTGCTAACTTAGCAGTCGACTACAATGGTCGACTGCTAATGTAGCAGTCGACTAAGTGGTCGACTGCTATATAGGCAGTCGACCACTTAATCGACTGCTAACTTAGCAGTCGACTACAATGGTCGACTGCTAATGTAGCAGTCGACTAAATGGTCGACTGCTATATAGGCAGTCGACCACTTAATCGACTGCTAACTTAGCAGTCGACTACAATGGTCGACTGCTAATGTAGCAGTCGACTAAGTGGTCGACTGCTATATAGGCAGTCGACCACTTAATCGACTGCTAACTTAGCAGTCGACTACAATGGTCGACTGCTAATGTAGCAGTCGACTAAGTGGTCGACTACTATATAGGCAGTCGACCACTTAATCGACTGCTAACTTAGCAGTCGACTACAATGGTCGACTGCTAATGTAGCAGTCGACTAAGTGGTCGACTGCTATATAGGCAGTCGACCACTTAATCGACTGCTAACTTAGCAGTCGACTACAATGGTCGACTGCTAATGTAGCAGTCGACTAAGTGGTCGACTGCTATATAGGCAGTCGACCACTTAATCGACTGCTAACTTAGCAGTCGACTACAATGGTCGACTGCTAATGTAGCAGTCGACTAAGTGGTCGACTACTATATAGGCAGTCGACCACTTAATCGACTGCTAACTTAGCAGTCGACTACAATGGTCGACTGCTAATGTAGCAGTCGACTAAGTGGTCGACTACTATATAGGCAGTCGACCACTTAATCGACTGCTAACTTAGCAGTCGACTACAATGGTCGACTGCAAATGTAGCAGTCGACCATGGTAGTCGACTGCCAATGTAGCAGTCGACTACCACCGTCGACTGCTATATAGGCAGTCGATTACCATGGTCGACTGCCATATAGGCAGTCGATTACCTTGGTCGACTGCCAATGTAGCAGTCGACCATGGTAGTCGACTGCTACATTGGCAGTCGACCATGGTTGATAGTCGACTGCTATGTTGCCGTCGACGAAGATAGTCGACTGCAGTTGTAGCAGTCGACCATTGCCGTCGACTGATACTATTAACAGACAAATGCAGTCAACATCATATGTTTGTTGGGTTAAATTTTAATGGTTTGGGTATAGTGGAATATGGATGGATGGAAGTAGTTTAGGAAAAATGTGATTAAAGCCAACAATGATATGTAGAAGGAAAAAAAACCGCGTTGTATTAAAACAAGTATATCGTAAAGATATAAAAAATATACAAGGTTTAGGGTTTATCAATGATACACGCATACTACCTTAACCCCTACGATGTTGCCTAAAGAACTAAACAGACTAAACACTATCCTTAACCTCAGTTCTCCAGCAGTCTATCGGCTCATCCCACCCCACAAACGGCATCTGCATCCGTAGTTTGGCGATGGTCAATGAAATGCGGTTCGACACGTTCTCGCATGTCAATGCACTCAAAGTGACATCCCAAATTTTCCTTCCTTCATTGGCAAAGAGAATTCGGTCATCACCATCGTTGCAAAGTTGTCGAGCAATCATGCCGACCGCATAACACTCAGCCTCCGCGGTGTAATATACATCGGGATCATGGTGTCTCCTGTTTTGGATGTAAAACAGTTCCGGCGCCACCCAAAACTTCTCCTTCCTCAATTTTTCCTTCGCTTCTACGGTTTCCGCATGCCATAGCGATAGGACATCCTCACCCGAATGCGTTGCACATCCCCAATCGCACACCCCAATCTTGAGGCTCCCGTCCGATTCCCAATGCAACATAATGTTGTCAATGGATAGATTGTTGTGTTGCACATTTGCAGCGTGCAAAGCCTTCATGATCCATAACAATGCCCAAGCCAACTTTACCCTCTTCGCCTGGAACTTTTGGACTTGGTCATAGAGTTGCCATTCGGTTGCGTCCATTGTCAAAATGTTGGCATTTGGGCGGTGGGCTCTATCCCGAATGAACATCTCTCGTAGAGTGCCCCCGTTCCACCATAGTGTATAGCCCGCATTGGACACACTGTTGATTAACCAAAATTTGATGAAACCTGGATGCGTGCTCTTTAAAACGCATGCCTCCGCACTTACTTGGATACGAGCTTTTTGCCTATCCGACGTCTTTGGGGTCTTTTCAGCCCACGTAATCTCCGGTGGGAGACGATCGTCGCCCTCGATCCTCACCTTCCTCACCTCCCCGTAACCCCCCACCTTCTTTATGCTCTTCAAACTCACGACATTTGCCGTATCGGGAATCCACAATAGTTGGCATGGGCCCGACACCCTTAGCCACTTCTCCAATTTCTCCGCCTTCCAAGGAATTATTTTGGAGGCCGTCTTGGACAATCCTTTGGCCACGGGATCCCACCACAAAAATATTTCCCGGATTCTTACAGGTCGAGGGCTCAACACCTCGCCTGTTTCGCCCTCCGGGAACATGTTCTCAACCAATTGCTTGAGGTTGAAAATACCATTTTGGGCCTTATTCTTCACCCATGAATCGAACCCCGCAAGATTTCTATCACCGCTAAACTCGGGGCCATCCACTTCCTGTCGAATAGCAACCTCCATGTCCCTTTTAATTATCTCAACCCTTTTGTGTTTCGGCTGCTCCAAAAAACGGAATTTGATGCCGGCCTCCCCATTCCTCAAATACCAGTCAACTATGGCTTGGTGGACCTTTGCCGTTATCGCATCCGAGAATTTTACCCTTGGTTTCCCGCTCCTACTCGACGACCCTGAGGCCGCGGAAGCCCCTCCTTGGCTGCTCGTAGGGGCACCGGCATTTGGGCGGACGGGAACGGTAGTATCTGAACGGGGGGTAATATTGGCTCCCGTTCCCGAAGCACTTCCTGATCCCACATCGGAATGTCGTTGCCGCTTAGGGGGCCGTTTGTGCACCCTGCCGGGTGCATCCGGCTCGTCCTCCGGCATCCTCCAACTTCGATCCTCCATCGTGTTTAAAAACACGCTATTATTGTGTTCACAAACACAACTCAAATGTGTTCACAAACACGGCCGTATTCACACCGCTCCACCGCAAAAAATCGGATCCAAAATTGGCAAGAGTTTGCACCCTAAACCAATCTTCCAACCGCCCCCTAGGCCCTCTCAAAACATTAGGCAAAGGATGCTAGGCATGCTTAGTCCCAATGTCCCGCTTGAGGAGGGGTGGTTGAAAAATGATGTCAATGAGGCCTCCCCACTTATATATATAGGTTGGGTGGGCCTCACACCGACGGTACGACCGGACGCCGCGCCCCTGGATCCTGACCGTTGGACCGTGCATCATCCAACGGCCAGGATGGATGCGACGATTGGTCGACTGCTATACGGCAGTCGACCATCCAGTCGACTGCCAGATAGCAGTCGACTCTGGATAAGGCAGTCGACAATTAGCAGTCGACCGCGGCGTCGACTGCTATGTGGCAGTCGACGTGTGGGCCGACTGCATTTAGCAGTCGACTGCGGGGGTCGACTGCCATGTCGACTGCTAGTTTGCAGTCGACCCTGGAAGTCGACTGCCACGTCGACTGCCAAGCAGCAGTCGACCCCCGATGTCGACTGCGAATGGCAGTCGACGTGGCAGTCGACCGCCATGTCGACTGCGAATGGCAGTCGACGGGCAGTCGACCGCCATGTCGACTGCTAGTTTGCAGTCGACCCCGGAAGTCGACTGCCACGTCGACTGCCAAGCAGCAGTCGACCCCCGATGTCGACTGCGAATGGCAGTCGACGTGGCGGTCGACTGCCATGTCGACTGCTAGTTTGCAGTCGACCCTGGAAGTCGACTGCCACGTCGACTGCCAAGCAGCAGTCGACCCCCTATGTCGACTGCGAATGGCAGTCGACGTGGCAGTCGACCGCCATGTCGACTGCTAGTTTGCAGTCGACCCTGGAATTCGACTGCCACGTCGACTGCCAAGCAGCAGTCGACCCCCGAAGTCCGCTGCGAATGGCAGACATTGGACCTCCCCCCTCCAAACATAAACAAATTGCTTTTGCAATGGATCCTATAGCAGATTACTCTAAACACTTTTAATATCATAGCATCTTTTATATTTAGTGCACGTTCAAGCGTCGGGACTATAAAGGGTTCACCGCTCATTAGCATTCATCATTCCCCCTCGCTCTAGTTGGCCTTGATTGCCTTTTGGCATTCGTTGCAAGTGGAGAGAGGTAGTAGGTTATATTGGGATGGGCACGCGAAACGAATGGAAGCCTTGGTTTGTGCCCAAGGAGTGGACTCCAACGTCCAAGAAGGTCGAGTGCAAATTTTGCGCGTTGGAATTAGTTTATAGGAAGGACCGCATGGTTGCCCATTTGGGATACCAAAAAAATGACGGCAAGATGCGGGGGGTGGCATTGTGTCAACGTCAAGGGCCGATTGTAAAGTCTTTATTTTCGACGTGCGGCGGATCGTGGCCGCCAATTCCGGATGACTTTGTGGACGAGTGCGTTGAGGACGGGGGAGAAGCTGTGGTCGGGTCCCAACAACAAGCGTCATGCGGTGCATTGTCGAACGCGAACGGAAGCCAAACCGCTCCACCATCGCCCGCACCGTCAGTGGCAAGGGAGTTGGTGTCCGGGACGACTCCCGAACCCCACCGACGTTCCCAACGGCAAATGGGACTAAAAGAAGGGATGCAAAATTCGACAAAACGAGACTTGGATACAAAATGGTCGCAAGCCTTTTATGAGGCTAATATCCCCATTAGTATTGTCCGCCATCCCGCGTTCATCCAGGCCGTTAAGGCAACCGCCGAGGCTAGAATTATGTACAAACCCCCAACATACCATGCAATGCGCAAGAGTTTACTTGACGATGCACGGTTCAATACAAAAAAAATCGTGGAGTTGAAGACAACATCATCCATCCACAAATATGGGTGCACTATTTGTTCGGACGGATGGGAGAATGTTGTCCACCGCCCTTTGATGAACGTCATGCAAATTTGTCCGGCGGGCAACGTGTTCCTTGGTTCCATCGACACCACCGGTAGCACAAAGGATGCCGCCTACGTGGCTACCGAGGTCAAACGCTACATCGTTGGAGTGGACCCCACAAAGGTTGTTCAAGTTTGCTTCGATAATGCGGCGGCCATGAAAACCGCGGCGAGCAATATTAGCCGGGAATGGCCACACATATATTGGCAAGGGTGTGCGGCGCATTGTTTGAACTTGTTGTTGAAGGATTGGGGTAAACAACGATGGGCGAAGGACGTCGTAGACAAGGCGAAGGACATTGTCAAATACATCCGGGCCCACCAATGTCCGACGGCGGTCTTCCTCACCTACTCGCCCAATTTGGGCTTGAAGATGCCCGGGTCCACACGATTCGCTACCAACTTCCTCATGATTGACCGGCTTCTAAAGGTGAGACATGCTTTGGAACAAACGGTTATTCATCCCGATTGGACCGCCTACGTGAACAAATTAAATAGAGGAGGCGATGATCGAAGGAGAAGTGCAATGGAGGCACGTCAAATCAAGACAACGGTTAATGACGACAGTTTTTGGACAAGTTGCGATAATTACCGCCACATGTCGGAGGAGGTGTTGAAAGCATTGAGAGTGTTTGATGGCGTTGAACCGGCAATGGGCAAGGCTTGGTTGACCATGAAGAACTTGGAGAAACATGTGTTTAGCCTAAGGAATCCTCCTTTCAACCTAGCACACAACCTCGCTACCTTGGCCGAGGAAGATTTCTACAGCCGGTGGCGTATGATGACCACGGACCTACACCATGCCGGTGCAATCTTGAATCCTTATTTATTGGACGATAACGTCGTCCACGAAGACGCGGCCGTTAAATCCGGATTCTTGGACGCCATGAGGAGGTTGACCACGGACAAGGACGGTCATTACGGTCGGGTTGTGGCCGAATTTCAAGCATTCAAAGAGCGTAGGGGCGCGTTCGCCAATATGCCCCTAGCCATGGAAGCCAACATCCCACCCCACGAGTGGTGGGACCTCGTGGGCGAAGGTGGCACCCACTTGGCCCCTTTGGCAAAGCGAATATTGGCCCAAGTGTGCTCCTCTTCGTCTTGCGAAAGGAATTGGAGTAGTTATTCGTTTGTGCACAACAAGACTAGAAACCGGTTGAGTTCGGCGAGGGCCGAAAATTTGGTGTACATTTATACCAATTCACGGTTGGCACGGGAGAGGGTTGATCGGGACTCGGCCGCATGGTATCTAGTGAACATGATGTCCGAAGACTCCGACTATTCGGCCGACGAGGATATAAATGGTGATCCCCCCGCGGGGATTCCTCGGGGCCTTCGGACAACGAGAGCGATGGGGGACATGGTGGAGGGAATTTGGGCCTTGACAACCACAATGATCCGTTTGCATACGATGGACTTGACGCCGAGGACGATGGTGATCTTCACATGTGGGCCAACATAGCCGGTCGGGAGTTTCTCTCCACTACGCATGTGCGTCCCGCTACGCCGACAACTACAATACCCGATGTACCGGTAGACATTCAACCCGTAGTGGATGAAGATGTAGTGGCCGAACCACATGTGGATGAAGCTCTTGAAGCGGCTCCGAACCGGATGGACATGGACGAAGTCCCACCACATGCTTCCCCCATTCATCCACCGACGGATGTTGTGCCCACTCCTATTGTGCCGACAACATATGCACAACCCATGCAAACTACACCACCCTTTCCCGAGCCCCACGGAGAGGGCACGTCCAATGTTGTCCTTAACACTAGTCCATTGCGAGGTATTGGGCAATGCCCGGCCGTTGCGCGAGCACCGGAATCCGACTCGGATGACACATTGGCGCAACACATTGCGCGTCGGGCCCCAACAATACCACGCATGGGCTCCCGGTTGGTTGGTGCCACCATCGGCATGCGCGCCCCATGCCCCACACCGGCTAGGCCTCCCCCTAATATTGCATTGACAAACTTTGGTCGGACCACGAGAGGTCAAAAAAGAAAACGACAAAGGGATGTGCGAGAATGGAGGACTACCGGGGCCACCCCACTTGCACGTCCACAAACTGACGGCGTTATGGATGCAACGGGTTCAAGACCAATGGTATCGATTAGAATGCCAAGGGCTGGCACACGGCTTAGTCGAATTCCCGGCCCGGCAATTGATGGCCACGAGTCCGACGCCCGAACAGATGACAATGCCAGCACGGACGATGAATCCGGCGTAGGCGAAGCTCCCGATGATAGTGATTACCAAGCACCGCCCCCAAGGGTAGCTGTGGGAGGGCCACGCAGGACAAGGAATTCTATTCCTCAAGACAACGATAATGCCCCTTCATGAATGAATATTTATAGTAATGTCAAATGTCCTATGGTGTTCAATGGGTTTAGTTGTATTGGTGATCAATTTTTGTAATAACTATTTTTGGGTATGTTTGTTGAAAAAATAATGTGAATTTCAAATTTGTATGTTGGATGTTGACTAGAAATTGAGCCTACATGTATGATGTAGGGTTTAGGAAATGAATGTCCAATGTGCACTAAGGTTAGGACTCAGGAGTAGGACACATGGAAATGATTTGTAATGCCAATAGGCCCTATGTAGTGTTGCATTTTTTATTCTATAGGTCGGAGGCGGCATTATAAAATAATTTTAAGAATATTTAAGACTACTTTTATGTTTTTATTATTGAAAATCATCGAAGACATCAATCCGTGAGGTCCTTTATGGCAAATCATTGTCGAAAACATTCCCCTCTTCTAGGATTAGGTCATCGAGCTCTTCTCCGCCCAAATATTGATCCAAGAATGATGACATTGTAAATGCAGACCACCATTCACGACTTGTCCGATGTGCCATGTGGGGCGTTATGTATTCCAATATTTGCCAATTTGTGTGGCAAATTGGCAATGCTCAAGGCTCAAACATTGCCATTGAGTTTGAATGTACTAATGCTATATGGTAATATGGAACAATTGTCAAAGTTGAGCGTGTCTATATTTGCCCTATTGCCATGGATTGGCTATAGTCGTGAACTTATAATAAAAAACATTTAAAAATGCCGTAGAAATTTGTCGAGGATTTTAAAATGCATTTTAAATGTGTATTTTAAGATAAAGTAAAAATAAATGCACCTCTAGCCCTATGTCATGTGGGAGGATGAAATGAATGTCCAATGTGCACTAAGGTTAGGAGTAGGACATATGGAATTGATTTGTAATGCCAATAGGCCCTATGTCATGGGCGAGGATGGAATTAATGTCCACACACACACACATATATATATATATTGCAAATACCCCCAAATATATATATATATTGCACATACATCCATATATATAGCGCATACATATAGAACATACGGTATACCGGGAACCCACATATATATTGCACATACACATACATATTGCAATTTGCACGTACACCCATACATGTTAGACATACATATTGCACACGGGTGTAGCTAATAAGGAAGTTATCATTTGTTTAAATAGCGATCCACTTTTATTTCACATTACGGATCATATCTTTTACATAGTGCGATTATATCCACTAGGCCTAAACACATATACAATGTGTTTGCTAGGATTAAATCGGCGAACTATATAGAACATGAACCGCTACATCTACATAGAAAAATTATAATGTCAATAGTCGCTCCGAAGGACAAATCCAAAAGTTGGTGCATCGACGATATTCGGCAGAACGTTTGTCGACTTGAAGCCAATATTCTCCATTCTCCACAAGCATATCCCGCAAGTATTCAAGTTCCATTATGAAAATATCGTTGAGCCGAGCATGCTGAACTTGCCATCGAATTGGGATGGCAATGCGTTGCGTATGGCTGAACATGAAGAGGTTCAGTCGGAACGCTCGCAACAATTCGGCGAGCTCCGAAGTCCCTCTCACGCCCCTAAATCGATGCCCCATTGGTATGTCTACGTCCCAAATCGACATACGCAACGCATTGTAGACTTCTCCCATACCAAAATGTTCCCGCCAAGCTTTGTTAACTCCCATGTATTTAAAAATACATATGAGAGTTAAAAAATTCGCCCTCACTTCACACCCCCGCCCATACTCTCCTCGGTGATATGGCTCCAAAATAGGCTCTAGGACCTTCGGCAATATGTGCTCCCCCACAATTTCCGCGGTCAATCCGGGTAAAATGGTCGACGGTGCCATGTTTGGCACAACCCTGAAATAGCAGCTTCTCCGCTCCTTCTCCCTTTGTTCTCCGTTTGCAAAGCTTGCTAAAACAGGCTATGGCCAATGGAGAACTTGGGAATGAGGGAAATGGGAGGTTGGATTGCTATATATATGCATCCTTTGTCATGATTGTATGCATTTAATGCATGATTTGACTAAGCTAACGCTCTTCCCAAACCCTAACGCCTAATTTCGACTGCTGGGCAGCAGTCGACTGTGGATGGTCGACTGCTACACAGCAGTCGACTGATAAAATCGACTGCTGGAAGGCAGTCGACTGTGGATGAATGACTGCCTTCCAGCAGTCGACCATCTTAGTCGACTGCTAGGAAGCAGTCGATTTTATCAGTCGACTGCTGGGCATTTATCAATCGACTGCTGCCCAGCAGTCGATTTACATAGTCGACTGCTATGAAGCAGTCGATTTGCATAGTCGACTGCTGTGTAGCAGTCGACCATCCACAGTCGACTGCTGTGCAGCAGTCGACTATGCAAATCGACTGCTACAAGGCAGTAGACTGTGGATGGTCGACTGCTATGAAGCAGTCGATTTGCATAGTCGACTGCTGTGTAGCAGTCGACCATCCACAGTCGACTGCTGTGCAGCAGTCGACTATGCAAATCGACTGCTACAAGGCAGTCGACTGTGGATGGTCGACTGCTACACAGCAGTCGACTGCCTTGCAGCTTAATTTAGACAACTAATTAGACACACCCGTAACCCAACCTGCCAAATCATTGGATGCCACCCGAGGGCCCACACTGCGATATCCCTATAAAATCAAGTGTGCTACCCTCCATGAGGCCACCTTGCCTCGTAGTGATTTTGAGGACCTTGTATGCGTCGCGTACATTGCCCAAGATCAACTACGGTGTGGGCAATCCATAGGATTGCGATGGCTGGGAGTGGCAAGATACGGGATGCGGGTGGTTCGTCAAGAAGTATGTATTACAATCCCCGACACGCATGGGGCTTGCCGGACGAACCGGACGAATTTACACCCGAGGTGGTTGCAGAGAACACTCGAAATGAGGACGATTTGCGCAGTGTTTTACGTCCGATTCAAGGGTTCACTGAATTCTATTGGGTTCGACTGCCTAGGAGACAAGTTGATCGTCACCACCGCGGATACTTGGACGCCCAAGAAAGGCCCGCATGCCGCATCGGTTACAAGGAAAAACTTTTCCCATGGCACTTGTTTCAGGACCTTAGCGACGTTCTCACGAAGGGGAAAAATCAATTGTATTTTCGAAAAAACTATGGGACCTTGTGGAGGTTCTACCAAACCATAAAACACTCGGTGCATGACGCAATTCATTGGGGGTTCAACCGGTGCACCGCGCACCAAAAGGAATACCGGGTGTATAGAGAGTACACACTTAGGTCGTCAATGTAAGATTTGCCCACGAATATGGTGAGAGCGTAGTATCAAGTTTGTACTTGCACGTATACTTACGTATGTTGGTAAGTTGGAAATGCGCAATATATGAATTCCCAGCAATATTGCGGTGATGTTTTCCGCTTGGTGTGAACTTATAATCATGCCACATGGAATCATTGTCACAGTTATTTGCATCGATACGTGTTTGATTCAAGTGCAAATGCATGTAGATGCAAAGTCCATGGTTTAATTGGATGTTTGTGGCAACCGATTGTGTGGGCAAACATAAGAAATGATCATTGTGCGACACTTGTACATTACTCCCAAAATTGATAGTGAACAATAATTCACTTATAAACATTTCCAAAATCATGGTTTTTCCCGCATTGTGTACAATTGAGTATCAAATAATGCCTCCTAGTCCAACGCCTATCTCACAAACACTAACCAACATTCCTAATCCGGCTCCGAATCACTATCCAATGCAATGGGGGGTCCGCGGCTTGAGCTTGCACCGTTCAGATTTGGTGGCCGTAGTGTCCGGCGCCTCGCCTCACGCCTGCTCTCGGTGATGGCCCATAGTTCTTGCGCCGCAGTCTCCCGGTCAGCTTGTGCACGAGCACGCGCGCGGTCTCCAATGTGCAACCCCCTCGCGGCATTCGGATGGCGCAGGACGTCTTGCATGGTGGGGCTAGAGGCCCCGTCACGGATGTCCAAAAGGCCGTTGACGTATTTCCACTCATTCATCCGGATTTGGACGTCCACCTCATTGAAGCTACCCTCTTGTGTAACGGCCTCCTGCCTGTCCAGATCGGCCTCAAAACTTGTTGTGTCCAACACGTGTTCCACATCCCAAGTTGTTTCCTCGCCCGGGACCGGTTCCCGTGGTAATACCCCCACTGTCACATTGCCGTTGGAGTCATACACGTATCCGTGGGGGTGAGGACCTGGGACGTATTCACCCGTCTCTCCGGCATGCCCACCCACAACACGGTACAAAAATGCCCTCAAACCTACGGCCTGAGGAGAGGAGCCAGGGTAAAACTCATGAGCAACCCTTGTGTACATTTCAGGCGTGAAGTTTGTCGGGTAGCCTCGCAGGTCCTTCAAATACCTCCGTGCACGCCAGCTATAAGCAGTAGGATCGCCGTATTCTGCGGGCGGCACACCATGGATTATTGTGTATTCAAAATCGGGAGGCATTCCCCATTGCACTCCGAATTGCTCGTACAACCTTCGATGCAGAGGGGCTTGGCACGTAGGACAACGGCGTGTTTGCAACATGTGTGGCAACAAACAATTCGGGTGGACCATGTGACCGCACGACCCAACGATCCATGCGCCTTCGGGTCCCCAAGGATTGGAACAAATGGGGCACATGCTCCCGTCCTTGATCCAATCGGGGACGCATGGCCACAACAAGGCTGGTCTGGCCGGGGGTATCACGATGCGGGATGATACTGCGGTATCCCATTGGAATTCATCCTCGGGCCTCTTGGTCCACGCAATACTGGGGTAATGGTCGTCATCGACCGGGAGGTTCTCAGGATACATGAAATCCAATGGCGGCCACGAGGTAAAAAGAAGCCGTCGTTCGGGCCACTGTTCGCCGTGGTCCCTATAGTGTGTCAGCTCGTCCATCAATGCCCTCTCACGCGTGGCGAACATGATAGTGGCTGTGACCATGCCCATGTAGTCGTCCTCCAACAACCGGTTCCTCCTAATGACCCGGTCGTAATCAACCCTCATTGCCTCCAAGTTTGTTGTGGGCGACGGCTCCCGCCCTTGTCCATCACTACCAGACATTGCTTGCGGCAGTTGTGGCGCATCAGCCCTCGCAAGTTCAAGGTCGGTCAAACGTGCAATCTCGGCCTTCAACCCTTGGACCTCCTCGGCGTGTGCACGTCGGACCATCTCCAATTCCCGTTCGTGGTCAGATTTGCATTTTGCCAACTCCGCCCTCAACGCCTCCACAACGTCGTTGTCGGCAACTACCAGTGGTGGGGATGGCACCGCCGATGCCATCTCCACATCAACGGGCGAAGATGGAGGACAAACCAACCGGGAACCATGTGGCGGTGTCACGTGGACCCTTTGTCGCCGGCTAGGTGGTTCAACCGGCAACCCTATGGCAATGTTGTGCTCGTCCATGTTTGACTCGGCGGCCGGTGGAGTCCCCACAATTTGATGATCTGGTCCCGCAAGGAAATCAAAATAAGATCGGACCCTCAAAGGATTCATTGGAGTTTGCCATGCCAATGGAATCGGACGGCCAGCGTTCCGTCCTAGCACGGCACTTGGTATGACCGTGACCCGGCGTGCCTGCCTCAAGTCCGGGCTCGTGCGGGGTATGGTGGACCAGTCGATATCCACTCCCAAAATTACCTCCGCGTAGACCATTTGGCATAACCACATTAGCATATGCCCGCGATCAAATTCCCTCGGTGCACCCCACAAGAAATCCCACACCTCCTTGCACCGTTCTCCAAATATTTGATGGCTCACCTCCCTCCATATGCCATAGCGTTGTCTAGACATCCGTTCAGCATTCGCGCTAGGAACGAACATCCTCGTCAAATGGGTCCACTCTACGTACCTTCGGACCGTGCTATACAACCACATGCCCCTCTCATTTTGCCAGCCGGGATTGGCGAGAATGTTCGGGTCCCGCGCCACCTCCAAATTGATTGGTTGCGGCCTGCCCCTCGGCGCATTGCCGCGTCTTCTAGCGCCTGCCGACCCCGGTCTCGATTGCGGAGTCCCCCCCGGATCCAAATCCCCGCCACGTGGAGGTTCCGGCGGCAAGTTATCTTCGTCTGCCATCGTTGCCCCTAACCCCTAGCTTTGTATGCCTACTATAAATTAAACCTAATATGGTAGCACTTCCAAAATAAGCGCCACCACCCACAATTTTTTTCCCAATCCACTAAAACCAAATTAAGGCCGTTCAAAGTTCAAACTACATAATTAGATTTAAACCACTTTCAAAATAAGTGTTCACATATAACAATTTCCGGTATGGTTCAAACTAACCGCAATGGGGTACAATGTAGACCGTATGTAGGTGGGTTGCAATACACACGTTAGGCAATAACAGTATATCGTATGCACCGTATACGTATTTCAGTACGTATGTCCACCTGTAGCCCTCCAGCTCACCTCTATCTCCAAATGGCAAGGGCTGATTAACAACCTAGGCCCAAATGGAGGGAGGTGGGAGTGAGGGAATGAGGGAAGTGGGGTCCATATATACCCCAAGGAGGCGTCTTTTCGATTAGACGCCCCCTGGACCAACCCATGGACGCCACGTGCCCATGGGTGTCTCTACGCGACTGCTCGTGAGCAGTCGCACCCCTTCGTCGACTGCTATTAGCAGTCGACCATGTGGTGCGACTGCTCACGAGCAGTCGCAACCCATTCAAGTCGACTGCTGATAGCAGTCGACCATAGGGTGCGACTGCTCACCAGCAGTCGTCCGCACTTTGTCGACTGCTATTAGCAGTCGACTTGGGTTGTCGACTGCAGTTGGGCAGTCGACTGTCCAAGTCGACTGCTAATAGCAGTCGACGAAGAAGGGCAGACGACTGCTGGTGGGCAGTCGCACCCCTTCGTCGACTGCTATTAGCAGTCGACGAAGGGGTGCGACTGCCCACCAGCAGTCGTCCGGACTTTGTCGACTGCTATTAGCAGTCGACTTGGGTTGTCGACTGCAGTTGGGCAGTCGACAGTCCAAGGCGACTGCTAATAGCAGTCGACTTGAAGGGCAGACGACTGCTCACAAGCAGTCGCCCGCCTGTCGTCGACTGCTAATAGCAGTCGAATTTCCATGTCGACTGCCCAAGAGCCGTCGACAAGCCAAGTCGACTGCTCTTGAGCAGTCGACATGGAAATTCGACTGCCGTCAGCAGTCGACACACCTATACGACTGCCCTTTAGCAGTCGATTCAGTGTGTCGACTGCCTAGTAGCAGTCGCTGTAACTCGTCGACTGCCCACTAGCAGTCGACACTGTTGACGACAGTTTACCCTGTGTGACGACAGGGTAAACTGTTTTACCCCCCCCAAACGGACGTGACGTTTTCAGGTCTGCCGTCACGTCGCTGTCACAGGACGTGACGCGACGTGACGCGACGTGACGTGTAATCCCTGCTTACAACCATAAAACCAGTCATTAAGGGGGCTCCGGTTTATTTGGGACAGTGGTGTCCCACCATAAGGTTCATATGACAAATGAGTTAAGCCTTGAGGAGAGCATGTTGGTTTTATATCGGGACTTTGCGACACCAAACCTCGTGTCGAATCACTAGATCATAGTCCTTGCAATTATGAATGATGATGCGGATGCTAACAAACTATTCAAAGTTTGAATTTTTGACTACATTACACATCAAATCTAGTGTGGTCCACACTATTTATCATCGACTCGTGTACATTGGTATGTGCGATTAGGTTCACCAACGCTAATTTAACGACATTCCATACTATTTGAACTATTTATTGCCACAATAACAAAAATCATGAAATACATTTTTTATTGTGGTTATTATACAAATGAATGAATGAATGAACAAAGTTAGAAGTTTTGTTATATGGTGTTGACCTGTAAAACCATTTTTTTGGCCATCGCCTGTCCGAATTGGGCTAGTTTCGACATTTGATGACTTTCATCTGGCAATAGGCAGTTGGAGGCCATCCAGATCAAGAAACTAAGGCGATTGCCGTTCGGAAGCGGTTACAGAGTCTAACCGACTCTTTCCCTTCTCCAGCTTGATGAGGAGGTGGCTGCCGAAGGAAGAGCAGGCTATTTTCAGTATTGCAGATATCTTACATAGTCTCAAATCATAGCGTAGCTTTAGCAATAGTCTTAGGAGGCCGAGACTCAGTGAGTGAGTCAGGCCATAGTCGTATCCCAGAGCGTGAGGCTTGCAGGGATTAGCCATAGGCTGAGAGTCGAGTGATTCGAACTCTGAGATGTCTTACAAACTTTGATGAGTAAAGACATAGATTGTATGAGCAATTGTCTGAGTTACTTTGGAAGAGAAATCAAATTATGATTGTTACTTGGTTGTGTGTGAGTTGTGATCTGGAACTTGTCTGTGTTGATGTGAATCAGGGCGAGTAGTCATGTGTTGTGTCAGCGAGTGAATCAGTAAAATTTGAGCAAGTAATATTGAGCAGATAGAGAAATGCACTTAGGCTATTGGCCGAGAGTCGTAATGTCTTAGAGGCAATTAGCCAAGAGAAATACCTAAAGTGTGGATGAACCATGAAGGTTGAGTAATAGCAAGGCAATGTGTGAGGCAATAATCTGATAGTGAAGCCAGAGAGTGGCCAGGCAACTAGTCCGAGGAAGGAAGATGACGGATGCTAAGAGCCTGTCGAAAAGAAGGCTGATACTGAATGAACTTAATGAGACGTATGAGAGGCAATAATCTTAACCTGAGAGAATCAGTGAAGTGAGAAGTGAGAAAGGCCATAGTCTTGAGAGAATGATCAAGAGAACAGTGAGCGATAGTCGATGGCCGAAGGCAATAGGCTTAGGGTTAGGCTATAGCCGAGGGCAGTGAGTGCAGGCGATTAGCCAAGCCAAGAGGGCTGAGAGCCATAGTCGTGAGAGAGGGTCGTGAGAACCCAGGGTAAGGACTAGTAGCCATCCGAGAGGGCGATAGCCTTACAGGAAGAGAAGCTTGAGAGACAGTGAGAGGCTATAGCCAAGACAAGTGGAGATATCCCACTGGCTACTAGCCGAGAGACTAGAGAGGTTCAGAGAGGGAGAAATAGGACAATCGCATGTGCGCAGGGTATGGAAGGAGTAGGTACAGGCTATAGGCTGTCAAGATGCTACCTTCCCGAGAAGGAGAAATTACCATATTGGAGTAAGACTTTACCATTTACATGCTATTATTAGTTGAAATAGACTAAAGCCTTAAGTAAAGGATATCGCCTAGCTGTGGATGTATTGATTTCATATTAACCTGTGGATGCTTGCTTGAGATGAGTCATCAGATGATTGAAGATGAAGGTGGTGACTTTGGCATTATGAAGACATGCATGATAATTGTAAGTTGTTAAATAAGGAAGTAATTAAGGAACATTTCCAATTATGTACATGGCATTTTCAAGACTATGCGGTTACAAAAAGACATTACCCCGGACTTCGGTCCTGACGAATTGCCAATGACAACTTGCCAAGCTATTGAGCTCACGACCGAATAGGTCAAAGACATAGAGTGATAGAGAATTCCCTGAGATAGGACGGAAATCACTCACTACGGAAATACCACAAATGAACCATAAGAGTGGAGAGTAAGCCGAGTAATGAAGGAACTAGAGAGTAAAAGACGTAGATTGTTATTGTAATCCTTAATCCAATGTGACATTAACCCTTATAGACACTAGCTCAGTCTTCCCTGTGACCTAGTTCCCTGGGTTGTTGTTTTTAAGTGATAGCAAAAAACTAACTACATGACCCATGATAATTTGCATGGGTGAAAAGTCAACCCAATTGCATGTGTCACAGTGTCAGTGTAAATGACCTTGCAATAATTGGGTGACAACCAAAGAAGATGCCAAGAGTCACAATGTTGTTCCATGATAAGCCGTAGAGGCTACTCTAATCATCATGCCACATCAATTTCAATGCCATGCTAAATCATATATGTAGTGTAGCTTCAAAAAGTTGGAAGCAAGAACTTTGTCATCAAATTTTCACCAAACCATTAAAATCAATGGATTCCAACATTAATATAGTATCACCGTTGAATGTTGGCTTGATTGGCTATAACACTTGGAATGAAATGTTCCGAGACTCTAGAATCCAAATCAAGAACAACTTGCACGTCATACATTGAACCTAATGAGGGTGGGTTTACACTAGTGTCCAAGACCAAAAGAGCCTCCAAAAATTGAGCAGTCCACATGGTTGAGAGCAAAATTTGGGATCCAAGGAGTTTACACTAGGGTTCGGGTCCAAGGTTTGAGGAAAAGTGAAGTGGCGCCAATTAGGCATCACTTCCTGCCAATTCTCAGTAGTTTTCATCAAGTAAAATGCTCATCGTAATTTGAGAATCTAATCTTCAAACTTGGGTCTCATGTTGAACCATAACGCAAGGTCCATTAAAAGGTGTCTGGACCCCAAGTTTCTTGGACCGGACCCAAATAAAAACGGATTTCATTTCCCAACACCTACCATTGCAGATGCAATAAACACACGTCCCCAATATAGAGTATAGATTATTCATATGGAATAATCTCATTAAGACTACTTCGGGGTTTTCTAACCCCAATTCAAGTGATCCTTTGACCCCAAAACAAAAACCCATGAGTAATCAACATAATAATCAACTTTCTCACACACCCCCTTGGTGAGGACTTGTGAACGTAATGTGAAACCCACCCTAATGTATGACAATGATGCAACTCCATGACATCATACATACCTATAAACTCCACGTGATCAAAAAAGCACTACAAAAAGAAGGAAGAAAAAGACGATACCTAGCCAACGAATGGGGAGAACCAACCGCTAGTTACGAATGAACCGATAGAGTTTCATAAATAGTTGGTTGAAGCTCAAGGCTTCACGAAAATCACCCATCACATTGGAAGGATTTAGAGAAGGTGCCTCAAATGAATGAAGAAAGAATTGAAAAATGTCACCATGCATAACATTACTTAGTTGATGAGATGTGTTCAACTGCCTTAAATTCAAATTTAGTCTGAAGCATTAGCGTTCCGGCATTCGGAGGTTTTATTCTCGAATCTACTGCTCATTAGTTGAGGGCCGCTTCACACACGAGCCAAGAGCTGTGACCATGAAATTGTGAGAGCCCAAAAGAAAGTGTCCAAAGGCCGTCCCAAGACACCTCCAAAATCACGTAGTGTGGTCACAGACCCTCAAGTGTAGTGTGAAGTCATATGTGACCGGGCCCTCAATGAATTTTTATTCATGCGGGTCCTCACGCATGATAAAATAAAATAAATCAACGGTTGTGAGCGTTCGGAGTGCCATGGTCTCCCAGTTTTGTGTTAGGCCTACCTCCAAGAGGTGGTTTTGAAAATAATCCAAGTGACCATGAAATATGACCCATTGGATGCCATGTGGGAATCCACGTAGACTTGACGTCCATCTTGCATTCACATACTCCGTTGGTCCCTCAAGCGTAGTGTGAAGTGAACTTGGACCGACTCCACCTTTTCCACCAATGAGAGTGCTTGGAGTGTACTGGTCACGGGCTCTCAGTCTCGTGTGTGAAGTGGCCGTGAGTAATGTTATGTGCCACTTGGCAACACCAAGTTATCCACCAATTATGCCCAAAAATCTTCCCAGACATTGCACCTGGCCACATGGCCCGACCGGAATGGAGGATGGAATTTGTTCCCTTCTTTAGTGACCTTTCTTCCTCACAATATTCACGGATTCGGGGGGTTCGACCTGCTTTACTAGGTCGAGTTTCTCAACACTCGGGGAGATTTTGTTTCTTCGAAAGCTGACCGAGCGGGCGGCCCCCCAATATATTTATATCACTCAAGTTTTATACCCACCTAGTAAGTCACCCTGGGGGCAGGTACTATGTAACAACTATATAGAATGTTATCTTGGGGGGCCGGTTTTGGGGCGGCTCGCGTGGACTTGGGGTCCCAAGAATCTAGGTGGGGTGTAGATTCTAGATTCGGATGGGGTTGGATATATGGTGACCCATTTATAGCATGTTTTGTGTTCCAACGTCCGGGCCAGAAAGCCGCTTCACAATACTTGTCTTCACGTCCCTAAAAAGGGAAGCTTATCCGGCCATTCCGAGGACATGGTCCGCCTTTCTCAACTTACTTCATCCAAAAATAATCCCCTTACATACTTGCTTGCTTGACAGTTGTTGATGAATGCGGGCTTCCACAGTTGGCTTCGTAACGTACTTAGTACGTAGGTGGATTCGGCTCGATCATCATGTCCTCCAACTTCGACCGGTAAGATTCACATAACCAAAAAAACACTTGTGTTGCATTAGCAAATCTCACCCTCCACGGAAAAACCAAACTGGTTAAAAATAGAAGCTGGGTTGACTTTGCTAAAAATCGTGTTTTATTGGTTGTTGCATTCTTGACGCCCTTTTGGACGCGTGGCTATGTTTAGCCAGTTTACTTTTTCCTTTGTTAGAAATCGAGTTTTATTGTTTTACTACATTCTTGACGCCCTTTTGGATGCATGCTATTTTTAACCAGTTTGGTTTTTCCGTGGAGGGTGAGAAATCTACGATGACGCAAATCCCCTTACTTGGTTACGGCTATGGGAAGTGCATGTCTGTTGGTTTCTTCACTAAATATATTATAGGTCATTTCCAATTCAGGTGTTCGTTGTTGAGTGTGGAGTAGTTGATAAAAACTTGAAGACGCAGTCCAATCTCTTTCAAGCATGTGTCTTTTTGGTGTTTGTTCTATGATCCTCACCGACCCACACATCGTTCAGAATATAGAGGTCTGATTAAGAAAGTAGTTGCACAACACCCACATGCCTTCATAACATTATTCATATTCATAACAATGTTATGTGGGACTGGCAGTATTCCACAAAATATTCTGGGATATTCCCCACATGGATTTGAATAATGTTATGTTAGTATTTGCATACGTGCCAAGTCTTATATTTTATGAAGTCCAAAATCGATTCAATTGTGTCTCTACTTTTATAGGATTCATTGTAGTAACTTCATCACGATATAAGTGTCAATCTTTGGTCATAAGGGTAGAGGGAGCTAGAACCCGTCGTTTTAAGCCCTTCGTATATCTACCATTGTTAGATTGATATAAATTTAGATGTTTCTTGTTAGCAATTGAATGGGAAATCCAATGCACTATAGCAGGCCATATATTAAAATCCATGTGAAAAATAGAAGGTTTCAAAGCTTCATTGGTAGATGATCCCAAACCAACATGGGAGCATGATGTGACAACAATGGACATTCTGAAATTTAATATGCAACTCATAGTGCGATTTTTTAGGGTGTTGGTTTCAACACCCTTTACCTTAGTCGGTAGATCATTGTTCGGTTAGAATATGCAAATAACTTATCATATTTGCAATAGTCATCAGCTTATGTCATGATTATTTGAAAATTCTTCGTCGCCTTCAACTACTTACCTCTAAGAGATGTTTATAGGAGGGCATTGGTCCATGATACTTGGTCCTTACTTGTGGACTCGAGATTGGACCCAAGCTCTAAAGTAGGTTTCTCATGCAATTGGACACCTATATTTGAGTGACATGTGGTTAGGCGAGGCTCCAACAACAAACACCAAAAAAACACATGTTACATAGAGATTGGACTACGTGCTCAAACTTTGATAATAATTTCTAAGCTCATCAGTCAACATAATTGGTGGAGGGGGACCAATGTGACCATATAATGAGTGCAAGAATCTTCACTTTGATAGCGGATAAGGGTGAATACGATATTCACACGAGCTCCAAAATTCTTATGAGGAAAGCGGCTATAGCTTCAATTTGGGTTTGCTAACTATCTCGTATTGATTGTGTGTTTCATATCCTACTAGGAGAAGTGGGCTAGTTGAAAATAATAGTCATTTAAAACCCATCTATTTTTAATTTCCTTGAGTTGAGATGAACGTGCATACGTTGACTTAAACCCTAGTGCATAGTCCCCGAGTCCTTTTATTCTTATTTTTGTGTGCTCTCCGCCAATGAGATTGCTTGAATTCAGAGCATATGTGGTCATGGACTCTAATGAAAATTCACGCTATGTTGTTTAAGTTGTTGAGCAAGTTTGGCAATTGTCCTAGGGTGGGTATGAGCAAACCCTAAACTACCAGGTGATAGTGGAGAGGTACCCATTTCCGAATGGAGTGGTTGGCGGTTCAATTCCCGCTGTGAAATCTTCTCTCTACTTGACGGAAAAAACTAGCTAGGTAGGTAGAAAGCCAAGAGCCCACCCACCGCAAGGTAGGCAGTAAACCCCACCCTGCACCAAGAGGATTCTTGAGCAGGGTAGGGCCAACAAGCTCAAATTCATGTCGGGTTGCCCGACGTTGGTTATCTATTTTTCCTAGGATGAGGAAACATTATTGACAAGGCCCAGGCACATGGGATCGAGTCTAGCCTTCACACCAACCGGCAAGTCATCGACTCGTTTTTTTTCTTCTTCGAATTTCTAAAATTAAGTTGGATGCGGGAACAATGCAGTCAAAAAACGGGCTCTGGAGTTACCGGGATTGACCACCAATAATATATATTTAAGTTGTTTGCAAAAAACACACAAGTGTTGTGGACTCCAAGGCTCTAACTTAGAGCATCTCCACCCTTGCGCGTCAAAGGGTCTTGGCAAGCCCTTTGACGCGGCCTGGCAGAAAAATCTGCCCCACCCCTCTTGCCCGGGCTCTTCAAACTTTCGACTCCACTCACTATCCTCCTGGGTGAGCGTTGCTCTTGCTGCGCCCAAATTCCGGGACCTCATCCACTTGCGATCTTTGAATCGTGCCACTTTTGGGTTGAAGCCACTTTACATGGAATATTCCTGACGGTTTTTCGGGTTGAAGAGCCGGTATGCAAGGTAAGGGTGGGGGAGTGCCACCCTAAAAAAATTTAGTGCATGCTTGGAGCCCTTCAAAGCACATTTCGAGAGTCTGCCTTTCTGCGCAAGGGTGGAGATGCTCTTATGCGCATATTTTGGGTCCCATGTAGTATGCCTTTTGGAGACCTATGTTAAGCTTGCTATTCTTAGGCTCTGCAAATCCGTGGAACTTCGGAGGGCCAAAAAGCATCATCCATCCATCCATCTGAATTCCCGGTCTCCCAAGGGCTCCTTCATTTCCACACTATTTCTTACTTTTGCCCGGGTTCTCAGCTGTCCGCTTAGTCAACCTGCCCCTCTCAAGTTTGTTGTTGATAAATTTCAATTGGGTCCCACCACTCACAATAGGTAACGTCTTTTGACCTTGATCTAAGGGTCACATAGGCTGGGGCGAACCAACCCCTATATTCGTACCTTACCGGGGAGGGCGAACGGCTAGGGATTCGTGGTACTCACTTAAAATCAACCATCCTACATATCGTGGATGAAGTGGCTCCAATACAAAAAGACCCCCTATGAGGTTGAGGGTCGATTCATTCAAATGTGACATCACTAGACATCCGGTAAGGTACCAATGTATGGGTCGGTTCGCCCTCCCCCGGTCACATAGGTATGCTGGAAAATTAGGAATCACCGGTCTCCCGAAAAATTATAAGAAACAATATTATCATTATATCGGTGCACATATAGAAGAGAGCCGCCTTTATATATATATCAAATTGTTCTTTTGTGTTACATAATGGAAGTCCACTTAGTTTTTCTTCCTTTTTTGACGTTCAAATTTCCGGAAGTCAAGAAGCTCGCCCTTCTTCTTGCATATGGGCCTGATAGGGTCTACCTAATTATTGTGTTGGAAAGGCAAATTAAACATTGGAGAGCGCCAAAGTGATAGCATGTGATTAAACACCCTCCTTGCGAGAGTCTTGCTTTGTTCCCTTCCCCTTTCCTATGTGCAAGGAGTGGGAGGAAGAAGAGCTCCTCTTTTGTGCCTTTAATGCTTTGCAATCGATAATTGTTCACCTGCAAGTGATGCTTCCTCCCCATGATTCACATCGTTAAATGAACCATGCATTCTTCTCCATTTCTAGCACCCTCGTTCTCTTTAGGACCCCCTATTGACTCCCCATTTGAATCATCACAAATGGAGGTCCAAGTCCTTCCTTCTTATTGTTGCTCAAATGCCCATAAGTCAACAATCTCGCCCTTTTTTTTTGTAGCCGGGGCATGGCTCCCTTGATCCTCCTTCATGAACAACAAAACACCAAAAGTGGGTGGTTTATCTCCACGCTTCATATAGTTAAACAAGCCGACAACCATTAAAAGAAATTTACTTACTTAGATTGCATTTTCCTCCATTTCTTGCACCCCTGTAAATTCCCCTTTCATTGGGAGGGACCATCCCTCTATGGACTTCCCATTTGAACTTATCACAAGTCTTCTTCCTTGTCGCTGCCCAAATGCTTGAAGTCAACAATCCCTTCTCCTTCTTCCACCCAGGCCCATCATGGGTTGTCGGTCATGTTTAGCAAGTGGTTGTGCACCCTTCCCAAAAGAAACTCCCCTGCATAAGAACCAAGAGGAGAAACAACTCTTATCTTTTGCATTTAATCTCTCACAACCGACAACTTTCCACATTTTGATTCATGTTGACCCACAAGTTACGCTTCCTTTCCGTGATTCACATGGTTAAACAAATCATGCATTTTTTGAAACATACATTCTCCCCTATTTTATAAAATCCCCATTTCTCTCATTGGGTGGGACCACCCCCTTTGAACTTCCCATTTAAATTCATCGCCAACTTCTTCCTTCTTCCTTCTCGCTGCCCGAATGCCCGGAAGTCAACGAAAACCATCCATCCTCTTCCAGCGGGCCCACCACATACTGCCCGGTCATCCTGCCCGAAGAAACAAAAGTTCACCGGAGACGAGTGCCAAAGTGGCAGGAGGTGGCCGCGCGCTCGCGCCCTCCCCAGATGGAACTCCCCCACGCCACGACCGCCACGAAGAACGAAGAAGAAGAAGAAGAACTCGCCCTCTCCTCTCCGCTTCTACCTTCCCTTCCTCAATCAATCTGTCGCAACTTACAAAAATTCGGTCATGGGGAGTCTCTCGCGCACCCCCGCATTCACTCGCACTGGGATCCTCAATTGGCGCCCCCAACGACTCTGGTGCCACCCGCTCCGGTGCACTAACGCCCTAGAACCACCCCAAGCATCATCTGCTGGCTGCAGGCTCCTCCTTCCTCCACCTCCCACCACACACACGCAGAGGGGCACAACTTGCTGCGACGAAGAAGAAGAAGAAGAAGAAGACTTCAAGCAGTGCCTGCAGCGAGGTGTTGAATCAACTCCACATGGTAACCTCCAACCTAGATGCTCTATCACAAAGCATCCGTTGGATGAACGCAAAGTACATTTGCATGCAACAATTCCCTCTCGTATGCGAAAATAAACTAGTGACCGAGGCGTTGCATTTCAACACACAAAGTGGCCGGCCATCCCACGGCACATAGTAGCGTCCACTTCCCTTGTTAGTGAAGTCTAGAGTCTGGGGAGAGTTTTGGGCATAATCGGTCGAGATCTTAGTGTTTCCAACTCTAATCGGTTACATGTTGACATCTTTCGGTTTTTCTTTATTAATTTGAAGTGTATTTCATGTAGTAGAGGCGTCTATTTCTGATCAGGGACCCCATCGGCAATCTACAGAGTGTTGTAATTTCGATCAAGCTAGGATTGAATTTCTAATTAGGTTGGGATTGAATTTTGATCGGGCCGGAACCAATAGTGCCATGACACATGTTCTGGTTTTGAATGCTAAAGTGAGGAGGAATGAGCGATTAAAATGAATGGTTATGGTAGGCTCTAGACACTGGTAATATGTTCGGGCCAACTTTTGGTTTAAGAAAATCATAATAATTTCAATCTAAGGAATGAAATTACCGAAAAATTTACAGTCCTCCCGATTTCTATCTTCCTACACGGGAAAAAATTGCATTGCCTTATATTTCTCCAAATTTGGCGCAGAATCTCTTAAATGATCGGTTATGGGCACCTCTACTCTAGATTCCTCTAGAATGATGGGTAATTTTCCGGAAGTCTTGAACTTTGATTGGTTATTTCTCAAATTGGGGGAAGATTGCTCCATAGCAGAGAATCCAACACCAGGTGTTCCCTCGGAGTCTGCAGTGAAGTAAGGCTTCATTGTGGCAGCATGTGCTGACCCCATGCGCTAAGAGCATCCGCACCCTTGCTCGCTACACCCGGCCGTGAGGTCCTTTTGCGGGCCAGTGCATGAACGAGTCCCGCACCGCAACTCGCGCAACGACTTTTTCAAGCGCGGGCTCGCCAAAATCCTCTCCGGCCTCGCCATCTTTCAAAGTCTCCTTGTTGCTTGAGTGCGCCCAAAACACGCGTTTTTTTTAGAGCTTGCTATTTCCTTCTAGATTGTGATGGCAGGTCGTGGGCGTGTAGGGTCGGTGCAGCGAGGCCGTGGTCGCGGTGGTGTTGTCGCAGGGGAGGTTAGCCGGAGCAGGAGAGGCTAGCCTGCTCAGATTAGCGGCACCTCCCTGTTGTTTCCCGAGCAAGGGTGAGGGTCTCAAATTTTGGCAAGTCCCTAAACCCTTCCAGGGCCCTCCACTCCCCCTTTCCCGTGTGTGTGATTCCGCGCAAGGGTGCAGATGCTCTAAGTGCGCAGGCAGGTAGGCAGGCTAGCAATGACTCCCATGTTTATTTTTAATATTATAAACAATTCTCGGTTACACATTTTGGGGTAGTTGATCCAATTGCTAGTTTCCCTCACATTGTGAATAATATCCAAGCTAATCACTGTTCGTTTTATGAGGGAGACCCAACATAAAAGGGGGACATAGTTCTTGATTCCCGGCATTAGAGGTGCAACACCCTAGTGTTGACCAACGTTAGGTTTTCAATCCCGGAACACCGCTTTGGGCACCAAATGGTTAGTATCGAAATAGTTGAGGTAGTGCTTTGATGAGCTCGTTCATTTGGGACGCCTTGCAGGATTATGGTAGGATTGAGTGAAAATGGACGTTAAAGGATTTGGAAGAGGCTCTAGATGTGGCCTATCAAGACGTCGTTAGAGAGTTTGACTCTACGTGCAGGGTCAGAAACCTTATTGTGACTCGGAGTAACCTAGTTGTCATTTGGATGGATAGACCACAGATGAGCATCATTTCTTGATTTCCACTTGGGTTGCGTTGGCTCGCCCGGATTGGTTGTATTTTGGGTTACCTCTGCAATTGATTTTTTCAATTTGTGCCAAAAAAAAAGAAAAAAAAGCTCATTCATTCAGCATAGAAGTGGCTTTGTTGAATTGCTTGAATGTAATGAGCTTTCAATGATGGATCCTTATTAATAACCACCCACAAGCATCAAGTATCAATCCTCACAAAGTACCATAGAACCAGGGTTGTTAAGGCAAACCATTGTGAAATTATTTATTAAATTTCAAACAATAAAATGTTCTACTACATACCCAACAAAATATTCTTAAATCCTAAACTATTATAATAAATGCCAAAACCGCCATAAAACTACACCATTAAGCTTACATAAGGTACATGAGCAAGATAGCAATGACAAGTACAACAAATAGAATAAATAAAATAAAAGTAACGTCGGGGTTTCTTTTACACCGACGTGAATGGGAGCCCGTTCCTCTATACCGTGATCATGTTTGACCAAGCATCACCGTAAGGGTACTTCCTCCCTCTCGGGAGGTGGGCTCCTTTAGTGTCCAAGGAAAGTACTATCCCTAACCTCTAGGGGGGGTCAACAGGGGGTTGTTTGTTGTCTAACTTTCTTTTGTTTAACATAAGGTATGTGAGGTATTTAATGGCTATGTGGTGTAGGTGTTTCATAAGTGTTTTGATTTCTCTTTTAGGTATTTTGAGTGTTTCTAATTCTTTAATTGATTGTTCGTGGATAGCCCCTCTAACTCCAGCTGTGATAGTGATGAGGGGGTTGACTCGCCATCCAATTGTTCTGAGTGTTTGGATGAGTGGGTTATATTTCGAGGTTTTTTCGTTGTGTGCGGCGTTTGGGAATCTGTCGTGGCAATATGTAAATTCGATGAATTGTATGATATTTGGTGGGGTTGGCATTAGGGGGGTTGACTTTCTGTGGGGGCGCCTAGTATGCATAATATGTCTGGTCTGAGTATGGCTAAGCATGTGCATGGTGTGGTGGGACACGTACATTGGAGTAACCATGGTGGGACTGTGTTGTCTTGTGGTCTAGAGTTTTGGTTGCCTGCATTAATGAGGGTATAGAATCTTGTGTGTTTACTTGATTGTAGTGAATTTACAATTTGATGGACTGCTTTATTGTGGCGTGCTATGCGTAGGCCCTTGATGTGGGGGTTTGAACATATGGAGAGTAAATGTGGCCACGTGTCTATGGTATTGTTGGGACATAGTGTGCAGTTGGGATTGGGGAATAAGTTAGGCCAAAAGATATTTTTACGATGGTTACCCATATATTGGGCATATCGGAGTTTTAGGGTTTGTGTAATTTGGGCATATGTAATTCCGGGGTTTTCCAAAATTGGTTGGAGAGTTTCTGGTTGATGTGCTCGTTGGATGTCCATTTATCTATGTATGTGAATTTGGATTGAGCTAGTCTTAGTTCTTGGTTTCTATGTTCCTTATTGATGTATGTGTGTAGGTTGCGTATAGCGCCAGTGTGAGTACATGTTGGGACCCCATTGAGCCAATACGGCGTAGTGTGGGCCATGTGTATCTTGGGTGTATTGGTGGGTTTGGGTAGGAGGGCTCCATCATTTGCGAGTTGGTATGCTATTTCATTGCATGTTATGCATGTATGTGCTCTAACTTTTTGGATTGTGATTTTATGTGTGGACCAGGTTATGTGGTTGGCTATAGCAGTAATGAGTAGTTTATCCGGGTGGTTATGTTGGGACGATGGGTGCCGTAGGTGGTTGTGTAGTAGGTATATACTATTGAGGCTATCTGTAAAGATATATGTGTCTTGTGTGTGGTGTTGCGTACCTTGGACGGCTATTAGGATGGCATTTAGTTCGGCTCTAAAGATGTTTTGTAGGCCTGGGAGTCTCTCCGCAATCCTAAGGTTATTGGCGGGGTAGTATACTCCCGATCCGGCTGTGTTGCCTATGCCATTTTCGTCCGGTGGAATAAATGATCCATCGGTGTATATGCATTGTTGGGGTTTGAATTTGAGGGGGTGGGTATTGTAGAGTTCTATTGGTAAGGGTTGTGTTGAGTGGCTATTTTCCGGGTGGATATAGTTTGGGGCTATATGCCAGGCATATGAGTATTTTACTTTTCTCTTAAGAGTGGGGTCTTCGTGTGAGCGAGTTTTTGTTTTGATATTATATAACTCTAGTATGTTGCTTGTGATGTGTGTGGGGGATGTGTGGATTACTTAGTGGGTTATGGTTGTGTATTTTTAGTATGGTGGTGTATTGGTTTTCTAATTGGTGTAGATATTTTGGCCATTCTAACGTGGGGTTATATTGTATGGTGTTAGGTGGGATGGTTACTATCATGTTGATTTCTGCGTGTGTGATGGGGATGGGATTCTCTTTATGGTTGATTACGATGATGGTCATGGTGTTGTGATTTTCTTGGGCTGCCATACGGGCCCAGTGGATTGCTGTCATGGCAGTTTCGAGGTCTGGGGGATGGGCTAAGCCATTGCCTGTCCATTTTGATGATTGCGCAAGGCCTGTCGAGCCAAATATTATGTCTCGGTTATGTGGGGAGTTGTATTGGGTGAGTGGTATTGGGCATGTGAGGGGGGAGGAATAGTATGAGTGTGTGATATGGTATGTGTCTATTAAGGCTTGGAGGGTGGAAGAGTGGAGGGTTTGGTGGTTGTTGTTTGGGTTATGTTTTTTGGGTTTTCTTTTTGGGAGGATTGTGACATATCTTTGGGTTAGCCATAATATTTCAGTGGCAAAATCTTGTGGTGGGGGGTTTAAAAATTGGATCATCGGGTGTGTTTGATTTTGGTTATATCTTTCCCATAGCCATTGTAGTCTTGTGAGTGGCATAGTTAAGATATATGCTCATGTTTGGTCATATATATTGGTTTCCGTTCCTTGTATTTGTATGGTGGGTTTGGTGGTAATAATATCTTTATCGGGGTTGCATTCTTTAATGGTGAGTGTGAGATTTGGGGCTACTATGGGAGGGCGGATGAATCTTTGATCCCTAGATTGTAGGAAGTTTATGCATGAGTTGTATGTGGTAACAAGTACAACAAACCTATGTACCTTGCTTACTTCTTACTCAAATGAAGTAAGTCAATTCTTCTCAAGATCTTTTTAACAAAGCTATCATTCATAGAAGCCTTTTAAAACTTCGTCCAACAACATGGTGACACATGGCATGTTATGTGGCTAAACATTCAGGACAATGTACCTCCACTTCATAATTAGCGTAGATCCATTGTTGATTTAAAATCGGTCGAGATTTGCTTTTCTATGGCAAAGTTGAAAATCTCATGACACAATCCATTACGTTGATTTTAACCTTGTAATTTCCTCTACACATGTTTTGTGGCAAAGGGAACCATTATATTTGTAGCAACTTCAAGATCCAATGATAACATCAGTGATATACTTTTGCCAAGCATTGATAATTGGGTCGTTCAAAAATAACCTTCATGGAAACTCAGCTACCTCCAAGTGGGCAATACATTGAACTACGCATATCTCAACATGCCAAGGTGAAAATTTTGGGATATGTATGACATTCACAATTGATGGGGAGAGTATATTGACCCTTTCCGAGGTCAATCAACTTCAAATGAAAAACTTCAAACAATAAATGGTTCTCAATGTTTGACTTCAATTTGCAAAGCCAAGATGTCATCAGGTGTGTGAATCTGGAACATGTACATCTATATGCAATGGACAAGGTGTTAGTGATGGTGGTGGTGATGAGACTGTCACCCCGCCGTTCTGTTCCCCACTGTTTCAGAAAGGTGGGGAAGTGATCTGTCAAATGATGTGTCAAATGCATGGGTGCAAGGGGCTGGGACAACATGGACCCATACTAGTTTATTATGAAAGTTTTCAACGTATAATGTTTCCATATTTGCATCTAATATGAAGAGGCATAAGCTTACTACATTTTACAAGATAGTTATGATGAATTTACCACTTAGGCTCGCGCAACTTATAGTACACCACAAGTATTTGAGAATTGCACAAAAGGTCACCCATAAGGGTTGGAAATCTATTGTGGTCATTTTCAACTCCACAAACATTTTTGATTGTTGGGTTGGATTGGGGATTGCCTCGTCTATATAGCAATCGCAAGTCATGAAGACCATCCTTTTCAATTTTAGAATTTCAGTTGATATGCGAATGTTATGAAAAAGTCAAAATGGAGATTCCCTTTCTCTTGCAACAATCACAAACTAGATCACAAGCCATGTTGTGTTGATAGAATGGGGTCCATGTTTTGAGCATATAGCCCAATCTCGTCGTGACATGTGTCATCTCAATGTCCATTCTTAATTACAAGCCTTGTCATATGATGTTCATGCACTATAGGGATTAGGTTCAGAAGAATGATCACATAAGGCTCACATATTGTATCTTTGGTAGTGCATCCCAAAGACACATAAACGTTGGAATCCTAAATCCTAGAATGTTGTCTATAATTCCAGTGCGTAGTCCAATCGCATCGTGACATGTGTCTTTTCATTATAAGCATACAAATCTTGGATGATTGCGTACGTTATTAGGAGATTTGTAAATCTACCACATTGATAGAGTTATATACTTCTTTCACCGACACATGATGATTGCCTAGAGCTCGTATGTCGATAGTGTTTTGATACCCATTCGTATCAAAACCGCCCTTGCCATGTACTCATATATATAGGATTCAATTAAGACGTGTGACCACATAACTTACTAGGTAGACTAGGTTGTGTCCTATAGTTGTGTTATAAACCTTTGGAATCCTAAATCATGAGTCATGGCGAGGAGCCTACGTTTGACGTGCGCATGCCTAACAGAAATAGTACCTAATTTTGTCCTTCGAGTCAATCCTCATATATAAAATATGTACCACACTAACCTCAAAGTACTTGGGGCCACTTCACACACGAGCCAAGAGCCGTGACCATGAAATTGTGCGAGCCCAAAAGAAAGTGGCCAAAGGCCGTCTCAAGACACCTCCAAAATCATGTAGTGCGGTCATGGATCCTCAAGTGTAGTGTGAAGTCATATGTGACCGGCCCTCAACCAAATGCTATTTCAATGAATTTCTATTCGTGTGGGTCTTCACACATGATAAAATAGAATAAATCAACAGTTGTGAGCATTCGGAGTGCCATGGTCTCATGGTTGAGTGTTGGGCCTACCTCCAAGAGGTGGTTCTTGAAAATACTCCAAGTGACCATGAAACATGATCCATTCGATGCCGTGTAGGAATCCATGTAGACTTTACATCCATCTCGCATTCGCATGCTCCATTGGTCCCTCAAGCGTACTGTGAAGCGAACTTGGACCAGCTCCGCCTTTTCCACCAATGAGAGTGCTTGAAGTGTAATGGTCACGGGCTCTCAGTCTCGTGTGTTGAAGTGGTCCTTATTAGAGTCTTAGACCTAGCTTGACTTAATAAGATACTGCACTAAGTCACTTAGTGTAGTATTGTATTTAGTGTCACCAATTCTATCTGTCTTGCTCAATACTAATTGGAAACCATCCTGTGAAGTGTCACTAACACTAACTGTAGACCTAGCATTCTTTGTCACTTTGTAAAAACATTTGCGCATTATAGATCTACAAATGCTGTAAAATTATCCTCACTTACTAAGCGATTTTTTTAATCCAAATTTAGTCCTCGATAATAATTTTCCCTACATAAATGTTAAGGTTAAGGTGCATAATATACCAAATCAAAAGTGGATGAACTAAAAGTAAGTTGGGATGACATTTACTTGTAAACTTACTCAAAAGAAGTGTCATTAGAAAAGTTACCACAATGACATAACATACCATATGACACTAAATACAATATTTAGTGTACTTAGCTTAGCCTACCTCAAATCATACGGTTCCGACTTATGATATGTGGGCCCTAAGTTGTCAGTCTTCATAATTGGACACCAATAACTTTGAAGGGTACCTTTATGGTGAGGGTTATACTTAAGAATGGACATTGAAATCACATGTAATACAATGAGTTTTGCCTAAGGTAGAAACACCATAACCGATTAACCACCCTCTAGCCGTGCACTAGACCATTGTCATAATGGTGAAGTGCCATTTCTGAAATGGATCGTGGCTCGGCGACAACTTCAATGCATGCACTGTACACTTAGTGTAGCCAATGGGAGTCAAGTGTTAATGTACTCATGAGGTAACCGATTTAGGCGATGTTCTGTATGGAAATGCGGATTACCGTGTTCGGTGTAGGGAGAATCTAGTGAACGAGTGGGGGGTTTGACAACTTTCCACTTTGAAAAATTGTAGAGTTTTTTGTACATGGCAAAAAAATATGAAACAACTTGCATTCTTCATGAATCCTTCTCGTCTATCTTGGAAAATTATCTCATGATTGTCAAACCAGATCTTCAATGCGAATCACCTTATTTTCACGGGTTATTTTCACGGGTTATTTTCACACATTTTATTATAAACCTTCATATGAATACACGAGTATGTTTTCAAGAAGACCATGTTAGTACGTATACCATTGTTATCCTCTATAAAATTCTCGTACATAGGTTTTTTTTTATTGTCATAGTCAACCACGCATGTCATTTAGAATCCCAATGAAGATTGGATGCCTTGGGATTGCAACAGGGTGCAAGCATAGTAAAGTGGACCAAAAAAGTGCTCCGGTATATGAAAGCCATGATTTTCTTGGTCAAACGCCTATAAGTAGTAGCAAAATATTGTTTAAAATTTTTTTTTTCATGATGACCTCTATTGTTAAGTTAGGTACTCAAATATAGAATATCAATATGAGATCTTCAAAACCTATCATCAAAAGTGACACGTAAAAGCAACTGACTAAATATAGTTTTGAACGTAAATTTCATGACCTTAAATATTTTGAACTTGGAATTTCTTTTCATATTCCTTGAAGTCATTATAAACTTGAGGTCATCGTAATTTTTTTTTCAAAAATTCATCAATTTAATGTAATGTAATTGGGTGCAAGCACGGTAAAGTGGACAACTCTTGATCCTTGCTCAGGTTTAAGTGAAAGTGATCCAAAACTATATACTAACTTTGAATTTTATGAAATAGAAATTCATAAACATTTAGAAAACATATGAATCTACAAAGCCAAGCAATTTATGTTCACAAAAAAAAATTCAAACAACGTATATGTATTTTAGAAGACGGTGCAAGTGGTGGTGCAAGTGGGTGTCATTGAAAAGATAATTGTCAAAAACTTGTTTAAAATACAATTACATTACATTAAATTGATTAATTTTTGGAAAAAAATTTACGATGACCTCAATTTTATAATGAATTCAAGGAATATGAAAAGAAATTCCCAAGTTCAAAATATTTAAGGGCATGAAATTTACGTTCAAAACTATATTTAGTCAGTTGCTTTTATGCGTCACTTTTGATGATAGGTTTTGAAGATCTCATATTGATATTCTATATTTGAGTACTTAACTTAACAATAGAGGTCATCATGAAAAATAATCTATTTTAAACAACATTTTGCTACTACTTATAGGCGTTTGACCAAGAAAATCATGGCTTTCATATACCGGAGCACTTTTTTGGTCCACTTTACTATGCTTGCACCCAATTGTATTTTAAACAAGTTTTTGACAATTATCTTTTCAATGACACCCACTTGCACCACCACTTGCACCGTCTTCTAAAATACATATACGTTGTTTGAAATTGTTTTTTGTGAACATAAATTGCTTGGCTTTGTAGATTCATATGTTTTCTAAATGTTTATGAATTTTTATTTCATAAAATTCAAAGTTAGTATATTGTTTTGGATCACTTTCACTTAAACTTGAGCAAGGATCAAGAGCTGTCCACTTTACCATGCTTGCACCCAACAATCATACACTAACATTGGAGCATTTACCGGGGAGGCAATATTAGTTAGGGTAGCACCATCCGATCATCCCAATGTAAAATGGATGGCATTTGCTAACACACCTATTTCTAGGTGGGTGCATTAAACTCCATCATCATAAACTACACTCAAGACGGGGTTTTACCATACCCTCTCACTAGCCGGGCCACAAATCACACGCCACTCAAAAGGAGTTTGCGATTTCACCAATGTCATAGGTAAATTCTTGAATATCAATTATCTATGCAATACGTACATGGCACCTTACATAGGAATATGTCTTTAAAGTGCTTAAGGACATAGAAGGGAGTGTGCAAGCTCTAGTGGGTGTTCTTATGTCATTGAAGTTCACGAGAGAGAAATTTTTCACTTGTGAAAATGCCAATCCACTACCACCATACTACTCCTAGACAATCGATATGCATCACTAAGATAAATATGCAAATCCACCAATGTGCTAGATTTTCAAATCTTCTAGTGATGCAAGGCAATTTTCTAGTGACACGTGCTATTGCCCATGACACATATGCTTGTAGTGCTCAGATCAACGCATTCTAACTAATGTATGTAATGTCAATACTTGTACATTTCATGTGATAAAATGTTCCGACTTTCCACCTCGAAACTCACAAGTACATATATTACATCTCGTAATACTAAGATTTAACCAATTCGAAAAGTGCACTTGAAAATGAATTAATTTTAGATAGGACTTTTTGACACAAATAGTATAAATTTAACCAAATACTGTGTGTATTGATGATCATAATTGTCCACGTATAACTGGATTTTCACTTCTTCGTTAAATAGCATGTGTTTAATATAATTTAATCTCATAGACAAGGTGAAAATCTGGTTAAAATACTTGTTGGTGACTCATACAAATTGTCATGCACACCATAGCTTGAAACCTCTAACTGGGTTAACCGATAAAAGTATGTGTGCTTTTTGGACCTAAGTTATTTCTCTGTTGGTTCATCATGAATGAACAACTTACGGAAACTCTAAATCTGTTGACATGTATTTTCTTGTTGGTTGAATCTGGTGGTAATTCTGGTAAAGTCCCCAACATAATTTTTTTTTAATGCAGTTTCGATTCGATCTTGGAAATTGACTTTTATAAAGTCATCTTGCGTAAAGCTGAAGTTCATAATATAATGCAAATATGAGAATTGGATAGAAAGGAATTTCCACTTTCTTAGCAGAAGTCACCAAAACGCCATGCCGATGTTTGTTGGAACTTGAGATGTCAACTTTATATAAGACCCACAAGGTCTACATATAGCATGCCGACACTATGACCAACGACTGGTTCACAACAACAAAAAGGCTTTTCATCTTCATACGAGTTTTTCTTTTGGTCTTGTATGTAATGAAGAGACCAAGCAAAATTACATTAGATCATATCTAGTGAGTTTATTGTAAGTAAGATGAAAAATCTTCGCTGATATTAGTAAATTTTGGAAAGAGATGAATTTTTATTTCATTTTTTGGAACACAAGAGGAGCTAGTTATCATGTCACGTAAAGACAAGATTTCACAGCCAGGATTCGAACCACCAACCACTCCATTTGGTTTTGGATACCTCTACACTATCAATTGGTAGTTTAGGGTCATCTTGGATCTGAAAGAGATGAACTTTTACTATCAAGAGGGAATCCTAGGAGCAATATTTGGCCCTAGTGTGGACATGGCAGTATTTTTGTAGCCACTAGGCTACGAGAAGCAAGTTTGTCTCTAATTGCAGCTAAGACATGTTGCTTTTCAACTCCATAGATAAATTTGGCCATGAGATAAGGTCAATTTTTGTCTAATCCAATTAGCAATTGCAAATTGCAAAGGGTGTTGAGTTCAAATTTTAAAATTAGAATTGAGATGCAAAAACTCTGAAAGTTCAAGGGTTTAAATTGTTTTTCTCGTTGAGTGAGTGACCCAATAGACCTTTCCAAGTGTGTTCAATGTTGAATCTAGAATGGTGTCTAAATATTAACATTGTCCAATCTCATGACTTTGTGGTGTCCATTCTCGACTACAAGCCTTGCTCAAACATAGGCATTTGGTTAAGAATAACCAACCACATTAGTCCCACATAACATTATTCAATTGCATGGTTATGTTCCATTGTACATTTAGCATCTGAGATGGGCCTCCACAATATTACCTTCATAGGAAGAAACTTAGAAAATAGGAAGAAACTATTGTCAGCACGAATAATGAATAGTGCCAGTTTGAATAGTAAGAATATTGTGAATAATGTCAGTATTTTCAATTATATTTGTGTTATTAATAGTATTTCCAAGGAATAATATTGGGATGAACATTGTTTCATGTGAATATTCATGAGGTGAAGAGTATTTCTTGTGCATAGTGCCAAGAGTATAACTCCACCCACATTTCCAAGTTCCACCTGAATGTATATGAATAATTAATGAATATTCCCAAAATTTTGAGGGGCCCACATAATATAATTGACATATTCCAGGGTCATGGAACAAACCCACATGGCTAAATAATGTTATGCACATCTCATAAATTAAGGTGTTTTCTTTTATCCTTTTACATGTAATACACAACCAGGTCACCAATGTTCAAGCAAGACAAGCATTTCACAACCGAGTCCTTCATTTCTGAGTCTATTCCTATAAGCATGTGCACACCTACTAGAAAGACTATCCAAACTAATATGTTAAAGCAGGTTCAAGCTCTTTATTCACTATTGTATGTGATGCAATAGAGTTATCCGGAAAGTAAGCAGATGAAAACATGGGTTTACGATATGTGGGTGTTATTTGGTTTGTTTTTCATGTTCGCCAACTTCTACCGATTAGATTTACACAACAAAACTCGTGTTGCATTAGCAAATCTACGATGAAAAATCTACAAAGACCAGATTGAAAATTGGACCTCCCTTTATTTAGCTATGATTATCGGAAATGCATGTTTTTTGATTCCTCAATTGGATACATAGATCCTCCCAATTGTGCTTACTATTGAGTGTAGAGTAATTATTAATATTTGAAGACATAGTCCAATCTCTTTTAAACATGTGCCTTTATGGTGTTTGCTCTTTGATCCTCACCGAACCGCATACCAATCAAGTATACGGGTTCATTAAAAAAACAAGCCACTTGAGACCATCTGCGTTAGTCCCAAACCCCAAGGTTATGAGGATTAACACAAAGTCACCCAAGTTTTCTTATTGATCGGATGACCATACACAAAGAGTGATGTCGGCTTATAAAAACCGACTTTCTAATATATTTTTACTAGGATGGAACAAGCTAGCATTGCATAGGCCGATCCGGAATGCAAGACATCGGTTCCCATGCACATACCCTACTTAAAATCTTCAAATTCTTTCAAAGTTTTTGAGATGGCAAGACAAGATCTCAAAAATTTCACCCAACTTCAATCGAGGCCTTGATACAAAATGAGCTAAATACTCAAGCTCTTAATAGAAAGTCCTCTCAAAGAAGGAAACCCACGGTTCCCATCCTTCTTTGAAAGTATGAACACCGGTTTTCACAAGGACACAATCACATTAAACATAGAGTTCCACTCTTAATATGTTGCTTCTATCATTTACAGTTGCAAGGTCTGAAAGGATCTAGTTGAAGGTGTTTGAACCCTTGTTGCACAAAATATCATCAGGCGCTTTTAAATGCTAACCCACTATATAATATAAGATTACGAACAGTTTGACATTAGCTTATAGACATTAAAGCCTGATCATGGGTACTATGTAACAACAGCAACGTCACTCAACATCAAACTCTCAAATTGGAGGATATGATGCTTTGGAAGCCGACGGATTTATCGGCATCACATTTGAAAGGTTGGTGGAAGTCGTGATCATGTGTGCTGAAGAATGTGGGAAGAATGTGATGGTGCCCGTGATTCAATCTTATCTTCTAGCTCTCACACTTCTGATCACCTCGGGAAGCAAGGCCTAGCTGTTTGCATGACCCCGGGGTGGCAACTCAAACAAATAATTACAGGGGGCTCGTCCAAAAAATTCACAAAGGCATAGATTATGTACACATAATTGTACATATAATCTAGATTATGTTTCAAATAATCTAGATTCAAGAGTTTCAAAAGAGAAGCGGGAGAGAAGCCACCGAGAGAAGTCGGGAAGAAAGTTAGGGTTCGGGCTTACAAGTCAAAATAATCTAGATTATCCTCAAGTTTTTGTAGATGATCTAAATTATAATTAGGTCTGATGGAGACCAAATCATGGACGAGCCCCCTAGTCCAAGAGAAAGTCCACATTATTTTCAAATTATTGATGTATTATAATACATAGACATGTTCAAATCAAAAGATTATTACGTATTATGGATGGTCTCAATGTGCACTACATCACTCCATTCTAAATTCCGTAAAATTGTTCTTTAGTATGAATGTACAAGGATAATATGGATGGATTATCTGTTACAAATTATTTGCACTAGTTGCCACCCCGGGTGCATGACGACTCGACACTCCATTCGTCGCGAGAATAGTGTTGATGAACCACCCATAACAATGAACGGGGAGAGTTTGCCACTAGTTACAAATGAACCGGTTGAGTTTGAGAAATAACGGGTTGAAGTTCAAGCCTGCCGGAAAATGTGCTGAAGAATGTGGGAGAAATGTGATGGTGCCCGTGATTCAATCGTATCTTCTAGCTCTCACACTTCTGATCACCTCGGGAAGCAAGGCCTGGCTGATTGCATGACAACTCGGCACTCCATTCCTCGCGAGAAGAATAGTAATGATGAGCCACCCATAACAATGAACGGGGAGAATTTGCCACTAGTTTACAGATGAACCGGTTGAGTTTGAGAAATAAGCGGTTGAAGTTCAAGACTGCAGGAAAATTACCAATCACGTTGCAGGAATCTAGGAAAAAAACCTCACATTCATAAAGAAAACCGAAAGATCACAGCATGTCACCGGTTGGACTTGGAAACACTAGCATCTTGACGACTGATCATGATTATGCCCAAGAATTCCCGGGACACTGACCATTAATTGTGACACTTGAAGTAATAAGTTTGCAAGAATAACGAACGAGCCACTGCTTACTGACAGGATGCTCCAGGGGCACCAGAATGCAGTGGATCGTGGGATTCGTTTAACATATCCACCAGTCTGGAGGTTCTTGCCCCCACGAAAACTGCAAACATTCACCTGACAGCCATAATTAATCACTTAGAGCCGGTTTACATGATATATGATTGATGTGTTACAAATAAGTTGTGTGTTTGCCAAACATTATTCAGACCCATGACAGTGTTATGTGGGATTGATAGTATTCCAGGGAATATTCTCCATATTTAGGCTGAATGTGAAAATACCGGGAATATTCCCTGGAATACTGTCAGTCTCACAAAACACTATCATGGGTCTGAATAATGTTATGTGTAGGTTTAGTGAGGGAGAATAATAAATAATGTCACTTTTTGTACTAAGGTAGAAATACCATAAAGCGTTAACCACCCAATCGCGGTGCACTAGACCGCCTCATAATGGAAAGTGCCATGTCTTAAATGGCGCGGCAACTTCAATGCAGTGTAGCCAATGGGAGGCAAGATCTAACGTACTCATGATTAACGGGTTTAGGTGATAATCTGATCGAAATGAGGAGAGCCTAGTGAACCGGAAGTGGGTTGGACAAACTTTCCACTTTGAAAAATTGTGGAACTTTTTGTACAAGGCAGAAAAATACGAAACAACTTGCATTCTTCATGAATCCTTCTCGTCTATCTTGGAAAATTATCTCATGATTGTCAGACCAGATCTTCAATGCGAATCGCCTTATTTTAACGGTTTATGGTATTTCTACCTTAGTCGACGTGAATATGAGCATGTTCACCTTTCCATGATCATGTTTGACCAAGCTGCAAGGTAAAATGTATGACCTTTTTTTTTCTTCCAAAGGTGGCTCTATGGGTCCTATGTATCCGTTGTCATGCAAAACTTGCCAGGTTGTTTGGTTCGTTATGGTGGTGGGTTTACCGGTGCTTGTTTTGTGGTCAAGTTTTCTCTTCTCGAGGATCATGTAGGTGAGGTATTTGGTGTGTGGCCTTCATCAAGCTCTGAATTGTAAGTTTCGGTATGTTCATGTTTTTGAATTTTAGTGAGGGACTCTAAATAGATGTATTTAATTAGTAAGGCAACTTGAAGTGGGTGAATGTTCATTGTAACTCCCTCTGTCCCAAAATGATTGTCCTACCTCCCGGATATTTTTGTCCCAAAACGATTGTCCGGTTTATCTGCCCGGCTAGAAATTTGAGGCTCAAAGTCAAATATTTTCACACCAAACTTTCATCATCAAGAAGTCTCTTGACACCGCAACTTCAAGGAGGGGGGGTTTCGGAGTAGTTGTTGTTTTTTATTTTAAGAGTCATACTTACAACTACTCGGTCAATGGTCAACATGCCTTAATCTCGCCAAAGTTAGCAACATGGACAATCATTTTGGGACGGAGGGAGTAAAACCTACCGATCGGGAGGGCGAACTCGGGGAGGGGAAGTGTGAAAACATTGGTTATCATTGTGGAGCAATGCCCGGGAAGTTTTTAGGCATCGTCGGTCAAGATCCTAGTGATTCTAAATCTAGCCGGTTACATGTTGACATCTTCCGATTTTGCTTTATTCATTTGAAGCATATTCTATAGATTCCTCTAAAATGGTCGGTAATTCTCTTGAAGCCTCCAACTTCAACCGGTTATTTCTCAAACTCAACCGGTCCATCTGTAACTAACCGCCGGTTCTTCCCGAGCAGTGTTGTGGAGCCTAGGAGTTTTGTATTTGTCACATAATTAACTCCTAATTTGGGGCAAGGGATTCCATGTTAATCTGGTGAATTTAATTGGAATGAATAACAATCAACCTACCAGCGGGCAAGTTTTTACTATGACACCTTGGTAGATGGTTTATAGAACCAGATCCCCCAGAAGTTGTGTTTTTAATATTGAAATTGGGATATAGAGTTTTGCTGAGACCTAGCTAGAGGTTTGTCATGCCTAACTACACCGTTTGTGGTATTTAGTGTCACGTGCACTATTGACAAACGGTCTAAACTAGATGCCTAGAGGTCTAGCAATGTCACGCTTGTTAATTGTCAAACAAGAAACTATTTGTCAACCTAAGTAGATTCATGAAGTGTCACACATGTTTATGATGTGATTTAGTGTAGCATTTTGAAGTGCTTAAGATGATAATTTAACGTTTTAGTATGCAAGAGGAGGAAGAAGAAGAACTCCGGTCGGGGGTGAGTAAATAAAGTGTATGTTCGTAGAACATCTGCAGCCATGCCCGGGGGGAATGACGTTGGATGTCGAACTACTTCACCCTTTCTGCAAGAGGGAGATATTATGGAGCCTACTATTGCCAAGTGTCATGTGTTTTACACTTATGGTCAACTTGTTAACCATTGTGTAACATAGCCAAAGGCCTCATAAATTTATTGAGGATACTAATGTCAAGATATTAGTAAGCACACTAACATCAATGCCATGAGGTTCCATTGATTGTCAAGTTGTTGGCCATTAGTGTAACCTATCACAAGGCTCAAAATAGGGTAAGTGACACTATTTCCCACCCAGGGGGTGGACTCATCATACAACGTACGAACTAACGTGAGTTTAAGAAGGGGTATTATGTGAGGCATTAGAGTACATTTAGAAAGGCTATTAAGAATTTGAAGTAAATGTAAATGTACACATGGGGGCCATAAAGTTTAGAGAAAGATTTGATTGTAGATGTGTTAGTTTCTTCTAATTCACATTTTATTCATTATGGTCATATAGTAATAGTCCTCAAGCACTACCTTGTCCATTCATGTTAGGATTTGTGTTTGGGTTCTAGGTTTTACAAACTGGAGACTCTTGGAGTGCTCATGGGCTCCCTTGAGTTTTATTCCTTGGATTGTGGCTAAGTTACCATGCTCTTGTCTTTGTATGTTTGATGCAATCATTGTGTTACACATCATGGATGATAAAACATTCAACATTTGACTTTCTCATTGGAAATTGAAAGTAGATTCTATAAGTAATAAAGGCCTATGTATTCTATGATTTATACTTTGTATATATAGTGGAAGCATTTATCACATTAAATTGAAAAGCTTAGTTTAAATACACGAGTTCATTTTCTAGCATGTTGGTAGTACATATACATTTAATTTTCTATGTAAACTCCTTGTATACAGCCTGGGGATTAATTTCATAGTGACCCATGGACATCATTTAGGTGTCCAACAAAAAGCTCACTGGCCCCTAGGATTTCACATGTGAAACTAAATATCACGAACGGCGTAATCTACTATTGCCTAACTTTTATTGAAATTTGCATTGTCTTCACCTTCTCTTCCCAAAACAAAAACAAACAAAAATCAATAAAAATCTATTGTAACAATATTTCTCTACCATGGGCCCTTGCCTTTTTCTAGTAGAGCACCTTTTTTGCCTCTCCCACCGTAAAACCCATTGGACCATGTCAATGGATAATGTAGGCCTTAAAAGATGTCTTTTGGAGACCTCGAACTCCATGGGCACTTTCACATTTATTTTTCCTTGGTATAAACCGAAGTGGTCCTACAACGAATTCAACAACCAATCACAAATTTTACAGAGCCTTGGGACGGCTTCATGGTCCATGGTGTAAACAACCCCTAACACAACAAATTCCAATAAATAAATTCAGCCCATGCTTTAATTTTCATTATGGCACTCATTATAAACATCTTGGCAATGAGTAGTAACATATATATGTGGGCTTCAATACAAGGTTAAGTGACACTACACTAAATAGTATATTTAGTGTTAGATTACATTCGGAGTTACTTACTCCTATATCTTTTTACTATTAATGTAATTTTTTACCACGTAAAGATGTTAATGTTCTATAATGTCCAACAACCCAATTCGGCCTTCGTTGGTAAAAAAAATTACATTAATAGTAAAAAGATATAGGAGTAAGTAACTCCGAATGTAATCTAACACTAAATATACTATTTAGTGTAGTGGCCCGGTGATACCAAATACCATAAACAAGGTTGTCCAATGTGAATATTAAAAATAACTGACCCTTTAATCTTCACTTTGATATTGAACAAGATAATCATACAACCCCCAAGAACTATGATACAAATGGCAACGGCCATGGTTTTGGATTAGTCAATTGTCTCTTATGTGAAGTGGGTGCATAGCTAAAGTGTCCATTTAAGGCCCGCATAACTTACAAGGCTTTCATGGGGATTGATTCATTGGTAACTTCATTTGTGCCCCCCTAGAAAACATAAAACAAAGTTTCTTAGATAGGTGAATCGTTGAGATGTATTGTTGGTTGTGGGTAAGCTAGATGTGTTTGATCCATTTCCTTATCTAAATGGACACCTGTAGTTGATTGGTGTGTGGTTACGTGTGCATCCAAGAACACAGAACAGACATTCGTGCATGTTTGAAAGAGATTGGACTACGTGCTCAACATATGGTAATTGTTCTAGGCTTGATAGTCAACATAATCAAGTGGACCTATATAGACTAGATATTGTATGTGAGGAACCATGTTACGACCTGTAGCATGACGACACGTGTACGATATCAAATGTAACGTTGCGAGGATGGCTCAACGAGATTCAAGGTGGTCAACGCTATGACCACGTAATGAACACAAAAACATTGACTTTGACAATGAATAGGATATCCATATGAGCTTTGAAAACTATTGAGGAAAGGGGCTATGGCCTCAAATAACATTTTGCTAATCATCTTTGTACTGATCGCATGTTTCATATCCTAGGAGAAGTAAGCTAGCCATAAAAAGTAACCATTTAAGACCCATCTACCATATGTCTTCCTTACTAGGACATATCAATCGACATACCACTAGAGATGTGTGATTCATCTGGAAATTGCCTTTGAATGGCCACCACACATAAGTTGGCCAAAGCACTCAGATGTATGTCCATGGTACATAGTGTTGGTTTTGAGTGTACATACATTAATGTGAGTTAGCATTCTCATAACAACATGTAACTCCAATCGATGACCCACACCAATAGTATAATTGGTTAGTTTTCAAGTCCGTTTCAAGTGGAGAAAAATCCCCAAAGTCCATCACGGTCTATTGAGGAATAAGCCACAATTGGATCTTATTATACAAGTATTTGGGGTTGCAATTGCCTCCCGTTCAAGCAAGTGCAAATTTAACTACATCGGTCATTGTATATATCATGGGCCACGTTATTAAGTTTATTTGGACACTATAAGCACTAGGATAATATCGTGGGTGGAGATTATGTATACCTACAAAAGTTAAAAAGTTACGAGGTACCCACTTAAGATATCTCCCTTCGGCCTTTATTTATTCATTTACTTATTTATTAGAGTGAAATAGACATTATTTTTCGGAGAGAAGTGGGCTCGTTCTATCTAGGATTCTCTAGGCTTTACTGGTGTCTGCCAGCGTGACCATGATTTGTATCCAGAGGTCCATATTGTAGGTTACATGATTTCTCTTGGATTGAAAATAATGTGCACATAAAAACTTTCAATTCACGAGAAAGGGGTGGATATATCCCAAGGGCATGACAAGTGCAATAGCTAGGGTTGCAGGGGGCTGCACACTATTTTCCCACGTGATGGTGTATTATAGGCCATAATATAGGTTGCCTAGGGTAAATCACACTATACCCATGCTCACACTATTTACCAAAATTAATGTACCTATCATGGACATCAAACACATGAACACTAGAGTCATTATTATTATTATAGCATGTGACTTATGCGTAACTCACCCAAATCTTTCAACTAGGTATATGAATGAAAGACATGGTGCACCCCATCCATCTTGTATGGCACTAATACTTATATTTGTGTATTTTATGTTTTTTTGTGTAGAGAATACGACAAAATTGGAACTCCCATTTTCCAATAATTACCATGTAAATTTTTATTTCATAAATTAAACTACTTCATATGATTTCCACTGAAGCCACATAGGTAGGTACTTACAGAAGTATTGCCTACAATGCTCACCAGTCATTGCTTCCCAATGCTTTTGATTTGGGCGAACCAACCCGTACACTTGTTCCTTGTTGGATGCCTAAACCCTTGCCTCCAAGGAACCAATGTACGGGTTGTTTCGCCCCAGCCAATGCTTTTGGTGTAAAGCATGGATATTCTAGATGTAGTTGTTTAAGGTACATGTTCATAACATCTATGATCGTTGGGGAGGGTGAAAATGTCGATTCGTATGTAGAGCCCGAGAAAGACTATTTGAGGTCAACTTAGCACTTGAATCAAGGGTTGAGACCTCGGGACTAGTATCAATCAACAATAAACCTATAGCGGTAGCTTTTTACTATACCCATGATGCTAGGTGTTGAGAATTAAATATGTTGTTTAGTGGCCATTTCGGACCGACAAACTTCATTTGTAGGAAACATAATGATAGACATCCCTATATTGGACAAAGCCATCCATCCATCCATCCATCCATTAGGCATTAATTATTGTCTAGCCATATTATTAGGATGTTGGAGGTTCTGATTCAACATCAATTTAACGGCAATAATGGGGACCCTTGAATATATCCTCAAAATGTGCACTCCAACTTAATCAGATTTGCGCATAATTTTAGCTACACATGAATGCGTTGAGTTAGGAGGACGTTAAATTCCCCCGAACTTTTCGGGGTGTCAGATTCGGGCAGGGGCAGCCACCCGTTCAGAAAATCCAAATTTTCTGGACCCGACCGAAAATTGTTGCCCGCCCGCCCGACTTCAAAAAAACCATTGTCCTTGCATTCTTGAAGGCCACTTATCCACAAATCCCATATTGAGTGCACTTCACCTTCAAGGTCCAAAATCCAATATATATGTTCACTTCCATCGAGTAAATAAGCAATTGATTGGGATTTCATTTTCAAAGTGAACCCGCCAATAAAACTTGGAAGTCATAAATATTACAAAACCCTCATTAGCACTGAGGTTATAATTTTTGTGACTTACCATTGAAAGGGTCTTTGCCATTTTCAAATGGAACTAAAATTAGTGATTTATTTTCATATGTTAAATATTATAATATTTTAGTATTTTATAATATTTTAGTTAATACCTTCTACTTTCACAAAGTTTTGATACACATTTAAAATAATTTAAGTGTGATTGAATGTAACTAAGTCTAATTAATCTTGATTAATTGTAATTAAGCCTAATTAAATAAAAAATCATGCTTACCAAATTAATTAAGCCTAATTAATTATAAATTGTACTTACTAGAATTAATCATGATTTACTGGAACTAACTCCAGTAAGTACATTTTCAAATTAATTAGGATTAATTAATTTGGTAAGCATACTTTTTGATTTTATTGGGCTTAATTAGGATTAATCAGAATTAATTAGATTTAGTTACATTCAATCACACTTAATTAGTCTAAATGCAGGTGAAAACTTTGTGAAAGTAGAAGGTATTTAACTAAAATATTATAAAATACTAAAATATTATAATATTTAAATTATAAAAATAAATTACTAATTTTATTTCCATTTTAAAATAACAAAGACCCTTTCAATGGTAAGGCACAAAATTATAACCTCAGTGCTAATGAGGGTTTTGTAATATTTTTGACTTCCAAGTTAATTACATGCTTTGTTGGCGGTTTCACTTTGAAAATGAAATCCCAGTCAATTGCTTATTTACTCAATGGAAGTGAACATATATATTGGATTTTGCACCTTAAAGGTGAAGTGCACTCAATATGGGATTTGTGGATAAGTGGCCTTCAAGAATGCAAAGCAATGGTTTTTTCAAAGTCGGGCGGGCGGGCAATAATTTTCGGTCAAGTCCAAAAAATCTGGATTTTCAGGACGGGCGGTTGCTCCTACCCGGATCTGACACCCCGAAAAGTTTGTGGGGGGTTGTGAGCCCAAATTGATGCCCACATGTGTTGTTAACACTTGTAAAATATTACAAGTAGTATTTTGTTGATTTATGATTATTCACAAAAATATAAAAAAAGTGAAGCTTGAAGAAAGCTAAGTTTGAAGCATTAGGCTTGTGTGGAGTGGACTTAAATAGTATGAGGACATACCTTGGTAAAGTGTGGTAGGTAGAAAGCCAAGGTTAGTTAAATGTTTGAATTAGGATCTTTGTTGATCATTTAAGGGAGGAAGGCTTAGGAGATAAGATGAGAGCCTACAAAGTAGGAGGAGATTTCAAAGGCTTATCGAGAGCCTTGTGAATGGGATGAGTCCCTACTTAGAAGGAGAAGGTTAAGGGGTTGTGATTGGAGGCTCTAATCCTCTCACCCTATCCTTACCTCATGCCCTCTCTCCCTCTCAACTCACTATATAATCCCTCATTCTTCCCTCACTCATCCTCTCTTTCCTTCGTGTTCCTTAAGCACCCCACGGGTTATAAGTGTGGGTGTGTGGGAAGCAAGATAGGAGCACATGTGTGTGCTTAGTTTTTAGGAGAAGAGCCAAGGCTATTTAGCCTTGAAGAGGGATTGACCTCTTGTTAGAAGTAGATTGGGTTTAAGGAATTTGGAGTTTGATTGTAAACTTCAACTTGTTGCATTGAGATTCATATTGAAGTGAGAGAGTTCAAACTTGTTTAAACTTGTGGCATTTAGAGTGACTAGATTGTACTAGGTGCATTACTTGTAGTGTTTTATTAGTTATGAACTTGAGCAGAACTTTATAGTGAGAGATTTGTCAATTATGGATGATCAGAGTATTCAATGGGTATGAAAATTTGAGGGATTGTTTATTATAAAGTATGGGAGTTGTGGTAAAAATTTGAGAGCTTCAGTCATTGGGATGAAAGAGTTATTAAAAGTTGAAGAGGAGGGTGTCTAGGAACAAAGCAGCAAGGTTTGAAAATATGTACCTCTTAGAGGGTTATAGATATGGATACCAAAATTTGACACTACCTTCTGAACTTATATATCTATCTTGTGTCAAAATTTTAGATTGATTGGACGTAGGAGTTGGAAGTTATTAGAGTTTTAATGACCGGATGCTTTATCACAGCATTCATAACAAGTAATTAGAGTTAGAATTTCATGTATAACTTTTGCATATGAACTCTGTTTGTGCCAAAATTTGGTGTGGAGATTTTTGATAAGGTACTTAACAAGTATACCAAATTTCACTTGAAGACCATAAGTTGGGTGGGAGTTATACTATTCTGAAGTTTAGTAGGAAGACATTGATAGAGATTTACATCAAGAAGAACTTAGAGAAGGAAGGGCAAGCATAAGTATATAAGTATTTTTTAATACTTGTATTTAAAGCCTATGTTGTCATGGAATCCACAAGCGAAGTGTCATGTACCAATACGGAATCAACCACGATGACATGTGATAGCACGGAATCAATAAGCGAGAACTCATGTAGTAGTGTGGAGTCGACGGCAAGGACTCGATTCACAAGAGGAATATCTTTGAAGGCATGCGTGGCCAAAGTGGCCGGGTGGACATTAGAAAAGGCTAAGGATATAACCTTGTCCGACATTAAAAAATGTAAAACTACATAGTGTGGTGTTAATCAAGTTGTGTATATTCCAAGGGTAGATTGGAATTATATATTGGGTTACAAAGAGAGAAGTCTCTACATGTCATTATAAACTTTTCCACTCGGGCTAGGACGAAATCGAAGGGTGGAGGATTTTTGGTGACAGGGGAGGGGAACTTAATGTCCTCCATTGAGTTATCCTCCATAGTTTGGTATTTAAAGGGCATTGATCCTTAAGGTTAGGGCCACTTCACACACGAGCCAAGAGCCGTGAGCATGAAATTGTGAGAGGCCAAAAGAAAGTGTCCAAAAGGCCGTCCCAACACACCTCCAAAACCATGTAGTGCGGTCACAGACCCTCAAGTGTAGTGTGAAGCCATATGTGACCGGTCCCTCAACCAAATGCTATTTCAGTGAATTTCTATTCACGTGGGTCCTCATGCATGATAAAATAGAACAAATCGACGGTTGTGAGCGTTCGGAGTGCCATGGTCTCCCGGTTTGCCATCTTGAAAAGTTTGAGGGAACTCAAGGATCTTAAAATAGGGTATCCCATGGGACTTGCTATCTTGAACACCAAATCGGCTTGTGCAAGCCTAGCTTGGCCCACCCACCCTAATCAGACAAGCTAGAAAGCCAAATTTTAATAGTCAAACACCGCAAAGCTAGAATAAGGCAATTTAAGTAGCAAGAAAATTTGGATGACTTCATGCATAAGCTCTCAAACTCACGTTTTAGCCAACTCGATGGGAGTGCGATGCCAATAATTTACAAATAACTCTAATGTATGGCATAGAAGTTGGCAGCTTTCTCAAAAGCACTTGTAACATTGACGATAAGTGCACATATTTATTAGTTTTAAGCATGCCACCTCAGTCGCCATGCATGCTTGGCACTAGAGTCCTACCTCTTTAATCTAACACATTTGGGAAATGAGAAAACCGCCATATTATCAAGGTGTCACAAATTCAATGATATGACAAATTGGACTACTTTGGCATAATAATGAGGCACTTCATGAAACACACATTAGATATTTGGCCACATATATATAAAAATATAATCTTTCAAATGTCTTACAAATATGCAATTTTTTCTCATGAAGCCTATGTGTTCTTGAAGAATGAATCAATAGTCCAAAGATGTTGCCACTTCACAATAAAATCACTAAAGTTTGGTTTGTACATCACCCATTACTATCATATTTGTATGAAAGCAATTGAAAATTGAGCAAAACTACCACCAACTGATGTGTTATGTCAATAGCTTTCCAACAATATGCCAATCGGAATGATTGGATTAGAAATGACCTCACAATGTGCAAAAGTAGATCGTTGGCTTGAAATCAACTTCTAAAATTCACCAACCTTCAAACGGTCAAAGCTTTGCTAACAAAACTCAAAATTGAGAAAAACTACACTAAAAGGAGCGCAATTTCAATAGATTTCCATCAATATGAAGATTAGATCAGAATTGACCTCACAATGTGGAAAAGTACATTATTGTCTTCAAATCAACTTCTAAAACTCAACCAATCTTCAAATGATGATAACTATGCCAATACAACTCATAATTGAGTAAAACTACCACCAAAAGAAGCCCAATTTCAATAGCTTTCCAATAATATGCAAATAAAAGCAGTTCAATAAATATTGAATTTAAAATGCTCAAAATTGTGCACCTTGGTTTAGGGTCTAGATAAAAATTGTTATGAAAAATACAAAACTTAGTCAGTCTCTTGATTAGTTTTTGAGATAGAGAGCCTAATTCCCTTGGTTCCCATGTTATAATATCACTCAACATTAAAATTCTCCTTTATCCATGTTTCATATTAACTATGTACTTATACTTGTGTTTGCTACAACAATATGAGTTAAGTAAGAAAAGTTTTGAATTTGCTGAAAAGTTGGCCCCTTAAAGTAGTCTCATGCAAGAATATTTGCAGGAAGAGACCATCCAATTCTTTTAAGCATGAAAATAGAATAACATACTTAATGTAATACAAACATAAACATTTAAGTTAATCCATAGTAATTTTCATAAATATTATGGTCCACTTCGCATAAAAAGTCAAACTATTTAACTACCCGTACTAATAATGAATTTTAAGGTAGTACATTAGATACCAATTGAGTACCATCCTTCACATAAATGTCGTAATATTGAACCTTGTGATGTTACTAACATGTCGATGTCAATACCATAGCATACGGTGGTGATATATCCCATGTGATTTGGAAGGTCAAATGATGGGTAAAATCCGGAAAAACTCAAGTAGGACAACAGGTGGGGATATGTATACATCGTCCATAATCGGCCGTAAATGATTATAATATTCAAGAGTCATTGTTGCCATCATTGCTAGCAGCTGGCCAATTCAACCACTTATTGTCCTAACCACTGGCCAACAAGGAGGGATTTACACTTCCACCCTCAAAACCCTTGTTGGTCGCTTCAAACTTCCTCCCCACCCACATCAAAAATTGCAAACCCATCTACACACTACCGCCATTCACTACCGTAGTTCTCTAGCAACTTCATCATAAAATAATGATTTTAAAGTGCCTAAATTTATGGGAGATTAATTTCGTTGTGTGTTCCAAAAAACAAAATAAAAAAATTCAAATAATGTCTAAAATCACAATAATGCAAGTGACATTCACTAAAATCCAACAAAGTAGCATCAAATAACTTCAACAATGTCTTCACGCAACATCAATCTACTCATGGTCTAAAAACAACACAAGGATGAATTTGCTCCATAAAGCAAAATTTGTTGCCAAACAAAACCCTGACATACAAGTAAAAGACAAACTTTAGGGTAAGGAATGTTGGATAAGGGAAGTGATTAGGTTAATTGTAGTTGCCATAGATGAAATTAGGAAAAACATTCATGAATTATAGAAATGACTAGGATGAATGTCTAACTCATTTTAAATTACTTTTTTATTATGCCCAATTTTAGAATATTATTTTATGGGCTACCTAACTTACTTTCGCACTTTAATTAATTATTAGGTAGAAAGGTGCCCAAGCTACTAGAGAGCGATGGTACCTCTTTGCCATCATCCATTAGCAAATGCAAACGTGAAACCAAGCCCTCCAAGCCTCCCTAGTTGTGTTCCTCACAACTATACTCCCCTACCCGTCCCATCCCTAGATGGAGAAGTTACATGTGATGTTTGACCTAGTTCATTATATAGAGTCCACCGCTGAAAGGTGGCTATGGCCCACGGGTGAAGTGGCTCTCTGTTCACACTTGCCCTCAATTGAGGTTGGCATTTCTATCTACCTATCTTCAAGATTCATTAAGAATTTTGTGACTCATTAATACCTTCACTGTTAGAGTTGTTTGTAAAGTGAAGTAGATGAAACCATGGGTTTAGTCCCAAACGTTCTCTAAGTTTCTTAATGCTTAATTATCATACATAAAAATTGGTGTTAGGCTATTAAACCCTGACTTTATAGCTTGTTCTACTAGGATGGGTGGGCCATGCTAGCCTTGCATAGGTCAATCATGGATTTTATACATCTGGTCCTATGCACATACCCTATTTTAGATCCGAGCATTCTCTTGAAATTTAAGAAGTGAAAAGAAGAAGTCCCAAAAGTTATGTCCAACTTTCAAAATAAGATCTAATACACCACGAGATAACGAGATCTTAATAAAAAAAATTCTTAAAGAAGGATCAAACCGACGGTTTTGCCCCACTTTGAGGGAATTTATGGATAAAATCTATTGTGTTAGGATAGTTCCATAATCATCCATCGGAGTACATTTCATCTCTAACCACACAACACTCAGACATAGGTGTTTGATTAAGGTAAGTGACCACAGCGCTTTATCATAGCAAACAACCGCAAGGCAAAGCAAAATAGAATGTTCTTTAGCGGTTGAGGCATGAGAACTGACACCGAGACCTTTAGACTAGGGAGGCTAAGAAAAGATTTGATAATTTTTTTTGATTAAAACTAAGTTGATCGTCTAAGGGCCACTTCGAATTCACACACGAGCCAAGAGCCATGACCATGAAATTGTGAGAGCCCAAAAGAAAGTGTCCAAAGGCCATCCCAAGACACCCTCAAAATCATGTAGTGTGGTCACAGACCCTCAAGTGTAGTGTGAAGTCATATGTGACTGGGCCCTCAACCGAATGCTATTTCAATGAAGTTCTATTCAAGCGGGTCCTCACACATGATAAAATAGAATAAATCAACGGTTGTGAACATTCGGAGTGCCATGGTCTCCTAGTTTTGTGTTAGGCCTAACTTGCCTCCAAGAGGTGGTTTTTGAAAATGGTCCAAATGACCATGAAACATGATCCATTCAATGCCATGTAAGAATCCATGTAGACTTTACATCCATCTTGCAATCACAAACTCCGTTGGTCCCTCAAGCGTAGTGTGAAGTGAACTTGGACCGGCTCCGCCTTTTCCACCAATGAGAGTGCTTGAAGTGTAATGGTCACGAGCTCTCAGTCTCGAGTGTGAAGTGGCCCTAAGGTATATGGCCATGTTGTGCACTTCCAATGCTACATATAATTTGGTCCTTGGATCATATCAAACACTTGTGAATGTTTATCTTTGATCATGAAGATTCTCATCCTCTCATCATAGGTCATCCCAATCGTGTGATGAATTGAACTTAGATTGATGATTATATGTCAAGCACACTATTCAATCTCATAACATTATTCAGATCCATAACAATGTTCCATGGGACTGATAGTATTCCATAACAGTCTGAATGTGGGAATATTTTGTGAAATACTATCAGTCCCACGGAACATTGTTATGGATTTGAATAATGTTATGCTCATTGTAGACGAGGTAGAAACCTTATTACCTATATAGGTATCCAATTAGACTACATAAGGCCCGCATACTCTTAATTTCACTACACTAAATATTATATTTAGTGTCATATGGTATTTTATGTCCTTGTGGTAACTTTTCTAATGACATTTCTTATGAACAATTGACAAATATTGTCATCATGACTTACAGTTTAGTTCATCCACTACCCAAAGTTTGGTATAATTTTGCATCCTAACATTTATGTAATGAAATATTGTCATGGATGACTAAAAGTTGGATGGAAAATCACTTATTAAGTGACAATGATTGCAACATAATAAATTTATTTATAATGCCCATATTATTTTCCTTACAAGGAATGAACAAATATTGTTTGGTTTAATCTAGTGTTAGTGACATTACACATGCGGTTTACAATTAGTATTGAGCAAGACAAATAGAATTGGCAGCACTAAACACAATATTTAGTGTAGTTTTGGCACTAAGGGTCACTTCACACACAAGCCAATGCCCATGACCATGTAGTTGTGAAGGCCCTTGACTCTCATACAAAGGTTGTACCAATTGTTTGACTGACACGATTTGTCATGTAGGAATCTACGTAGACTTTTCATCCATGATAATTTCTTTAGGCCTCAAGTCTTGAATCACCTTCTAGTGTGAAGTAAACTTGGATGGTCTCGGCCTTTTCGAACAATGAGAGAGGTCTTAGAACGCTGTGGTCACGGGCCTTTAGTCTCGTGTGTGAAGTGGCCCCAACACTAACAACCTCTTGGCTCCAAAGTGGTGAAAAGGGAGCCCCCTTGGAATGGAAACCCAACTTTCTTCATTGTCTAACTATACTCTAGCAATAAAGAACCATAAATCAACCAATGAGATTTTCTACTATTCATTGCAAGGTGGCACTTCTCTAAATATGTGACATGATGGAATCTTGCCTAATAAGCTTTGATAAAATGGATTATCATTAACCTAATGCACTATTATAACTAGAAGAGCAATCCACAGCCATGTGATGCACACCATCTTCTATTTGAAGTAACTTAACTTAGTTGTGAAAGGGCCACTTCTCACACAAGACTGAAGGCCCGTGACCATCTCTTATTAGTTGAAAAAGACCAAGATCGTCCAAGTTCACTTCACACTAGAAGGTGAAGACCCAAGGGCCCAAAGAAATTATCACATATGAAAAGTCTACATAGATTCCTACATGGAAGACTATAAATAATGTTTCATGATCAAATGGAATTTGTGTTAGGCCCATTTCTAGGAGGTAGGCCTGACGCAACTTATGACAGACCAAGTCAGTTAAATAGTTGGTACAACCTTTGGATGAGTTTTGAGGGCCCTCACAATTATATGGTCACGGCCTCATGCTTAAATACAACATACTAAATTAGCCATGTTAAAAAATAATAATAAGAAACGTCGGTGTTTTTTACACTAGTGTGCTATGTTTATTCACCATCTCCTATCATGTTCACGTGAACGTGGGGGGGAGGGCTTACTACCTATTTTCAGTATGTGGACTATGTGATATTTAGTGTTAATAGGTATATATGGGTTAATCAATCTTAGTAGATATATATAGGGTGTGCATGTGTGTGTCTAGGGAGGGTTGTGTGTTGGGATTAGTCTAGTGGGAACTAGCCCCGCTTACCTTATATATGTAGTTGACAATAGAAGACTAGGTACATTCTTTTGCTCACAACAAATTTCTCTCCCTTCACCATGATAGTATTTGCCACTTTCACTTGTTTGGAAAGGTGATATGCGCAACGTTAAATGCATTGGTGGTAACTTTACAAATTTCGAGTTGGACCGCCAAATCGATATTAACTAAAATTGTCTCACGGAGGCCAATGCACTCCATTCCTAGAGGGAGTTATTGTCCTTGCAACTATCTTGATGTACTACTTTTAGTCCCACAAGCCTTTTGGTAGTCAAGACTTTAGAACAAATGTCACGTCATATCGGTTTATTTCACAAGGTATGTGGGTATTATCCAATTACTTTACTTAATCAAATACCTAACTTTGATTGGTGCGTGGTCAAGTGAGGATCAAAGAACATACACTGCAAAGAGACGTGTTTAAAAGAGATTGGACAACGTCTTCAAACCTGATAACTACTCCACATGCAACAATGAACACAATTAGGAGGACCTATGACATATTCACTTGAGGAGTCAACAAATCTGCACTTCTGATCACCATAACTAAATTAGGGGAGGTTCAATTGTCCATACGTTTCTTGTGAGCGTTTCATCATAGGTTTGTTGATGCAACACAAGTTCCGAAGATGTAAATACAAGATTGATATCGAAGCCCATATTTATAAGGTAGAAAAATGGAAAATGGTGAATGACCACTACACCGTTTATGGTGTTTGGTGTCACATGCGTAGTAGTGGTACTTACCCCTTTTTGAGGTGTGTGCGTAGGTTACACTAATGATCAACAACTTCATCATTTAGTGTCACCACACGACACTTGGTGTTCACGTGGGCTTACTAATACCTTGGCATAAGTGTGTGCCTATGCCACATAATGGTCTATAAGTTGACTAAAGTGCACACAAAATACACTTGACATCTGTAAGCTCGAGAATATCTTCCTCTTGCATACTAAAACGTAAACTACACGACACTTACCATTAGTATGCTTAATAATATCTTCCCCTTGCATACAAAAACGCAAAACTACCATCTCAAGTATCCCAACGTGGCATACTAAATGTGACAATGTAGATAAAATTTTCACTTGAGAAAGTTACTTATGTTGACGAATAGTATCATATTGGCAATTAGCAGACATGACACTTTGAGACCTCTAGGCATCTAGTTTAGGCCCTTCGTAAATAATGTATGTGACACTAAATGCCATAAAAGGTGTAGTGGTACACTAGACTAGGAGTTATGATTCTTGTGTGAACCCGGAATGGCTAATTTTAAAAGTGGTGGCCCAAAAAGGATGCAATGATAGGTTAGATCATTGAACGGGGAGAACTGACAACTAGTTGCAGATGAACCAGTTGAGTTTGAGAAATAACCGGTTGAAGTTCAAGACTTTAGGATAATTACCGATCATTTTAGAAGAATCTATATAATATACCTCAAATGAATAAAGCAAAACCAGAAGATGTCAACATGTAACCGGTTGGATTTAATATCACTAGGATGTTGACTGACTATGCCCAAAAACCTCCCATGCATTGGGCTGGATACAATGATTGGCCATATAGGTCATGTTTCACACCACTTGAGATCACCTTTGGGTGCCATCGAGTTATTGTTTTGTGTGCATTCATAAGTAGAGTAGGATATTTTGATGCTCAAATTAAAGAGACTCTATTGTACAAGTAGGGGGGTTGACTTACTTGCCCCTTTTGAAAACATGTAACTAATTAATGACATGGAATAAAATTACGAAACAACTTGCATTCCTCGTCACTTCATCTACACAAATATTGCACAAATTTCAAGCCACTCTTTCCGCCTGAATGAGCTTACTATTTTCACAGCTTCTACCTTAGCCCCATTTTGGCATCATTATTATAGATGTTGAGTTTGAAAGAGTAGCATTAAAGGCTAAGCATGGGTTCCGCTGCTTGCTGAGCATCCTAATTTCACCCCCCTGACTACACCATAAGTTAGAGTGCTTTGGTCACATTAAAAACGGATGATAAGCAAATCTTGTCGCACACTTGGACTTGCACATAGTGTGGGTACGTAAGGTAAGCATGCCTTCTCTAATTGGACATTTATATTGTGAGTGGTGTATGGATAGGATTTGGATCTAAGAGCGGGACGTGAATTTGAGCCCATTGGTCCTACCCTGCTCAAGAATCCTCTCGGTGCAGGGTGAGGTTTACTACTTACCTTGTAGTGTGGGCCCTTGGCTTCCTACCTACCTAACTAGTTTTTCCCTGTCAAGTAGAGAGAAGATTTCATAGCAGGAATCGAACCGCCGACCACTCCATTTGGAAATGGGTACCTCTCCACTACCACCTGGTAGTTTAGGGTCATCTTGGACCAAGCGGGTGCCAAAAAGACATGTGTTCAGATGAGATTGGGATTGCATGTCCAAAATTTGTGAAGTATTATAGGTTCACTAGAGTTATTTGTAAAGTAAAGTAGAAGATATCATGGGTTTAGTCTTGAGCCATGAGTTTATGAGAATTAGCACAAAGTCACCCCAATGTTTCCTTGATGCTTGATTTACCATACACAAAAGAGTGGCGCTGGGCTGTTGGAAATTGGCTTTCTAGCTCGTCCTACTAGGATGGGTGGGCTAGGGTAGCCTTGCACGTGTCAATCTAGGGTTTAGGACAACATGTCCCATGTGCATGCCCTATGTTAGATCCTAAATTTTTCTCATAGTTTGTGAGGTGGAAAGAGGAGGGTCCCAAACATTTCACCCAATTTTCAAAATAGGCTCCGGTTACGTGATGAGCTAACGAGCTCTTAATTCTCAAAGAAGGATCCAACCCACAATTTCCTCCTTCTTTGAGGGACTTTACATATAACTTTAATACCTAGTCAACATTGGGGGGGGGGAGTTGGACCTATATTATCATTTATGAAGAAAGAAAAACTTGACGATGAATAAGATATTCATATGAACTCCGAAAATTCATCATGATGAAAATGCCCATGGCCTCGGTATGGAATTCCTAATCATTTCGTGGCATCCACATGTTTGATAGCCTACAAGAAAGTGGGTGTTTCAAAAAAATGGAACCACTTAAAAAATGTCTAGCTTAGTATCATGGGCATCCATTAAAACATCTACATGATCAATGATACCATGGAAATAAAATGTACGGTTTTGAAAGTTCGTAGGCGCTACTGACGATGTGGACACGATACAACCTTCTTATGTGAGGAACTCCCTCTTAAAGTCAATAAAATGTAATCGTAAAGACATGTTTCACAAATGAGATTGGACTACGTGCTGAATTTATGATAAACATTCTAAGCTTCACAGTCAACATAACTAGGAGGACTATACAACCATTCAATGAGCACAAGAATCTGCACTTTGATAGTGATCAAGATGTTCATATATATGAGGTCCAAAAATTATGAAGAAAGTGGCTTTGGCCTTGATTTGGAATTGCTAATCATTTTGTACTAATCGCGTGTTTCATATCCTTGGAGAAGTGGGCTTAGTTGGACAAAGTAACCATTTAAGACCCATGTATCTTAAATAAAAAATCATAAAAAACCCAGTAATATAATAAGTAGATAATGGATGCCTAATCTACCAAACCTACACATATTAGGGTGGTATTTGTCTGTAACAATTTCCTAAAAATAGAGATAGTACTAAGATCAGTTGCCATGAAGTGTCGGTTGTTTGAAGAATAAAAAGGGACAATTTCAAAAATGAAAAAGCCTAGAGGCTTTCAATGAAGGGAGAAAGACAAAGATCTTATTTTCACCAACATTATTCTCGTGCCCTGAGAACTCTTGTGTACGGTTGGCGTAGATTCCAGAACGCCCCACATGTACCGAAGGTGAAGATTTCAGGGGGGCCTCTTCTTCTCTGTCACCTCTCTCATCACTGTCGCTCTCCATTTGAATATGTTACTGGAGCTTCGATTCAGCGCCCTTTTCTTTCGCCGCAAGCCTGTCTGTTGCAGTGTCCTCGCTGCGCCCCTCGGGCTCGCTCGCTCGCTCGCTCTGCCCTTTCACCAGCAGATTACCAGAAGATTACTATGGCTCTCTGACCTTCCTCAGGCCTGTGATTAGACAGCCAGAGAAACCAATGGTACTCATCATTTGCATGTAGGAATTGCAACTCCCGCCTCACGTGCTCTGTTTCTGGACCGCCCTTTTCCGGCTCTGTAGAGCGTGGCCAGGGCTCTTATTGGAGTTCCTGGAGAACAGATTATTAGTCGTTCGGCAGCTTGCTTGTGATCGGAATTGGTTCCTTGAAAGGCTGACGGACGGAGACGGAGAGTGAGAGAGAGAGAGAGAGAGAGAGAGCAATGTGGCCGTCTGTCGTCGTTGGAGTTCGGTTAATGTTCGAGGCGTAGGTGATTGTTGCGGACTGTTCGTCTTTTCAGTAAGGTCGAATTTCTCTTAAACCGGTTTGGTGTAGTTTTACTGAACAGATAAATTTTTTCCTTCTCCTCGGTGGTTAGCTCGTAATTTTGATCGACATGTTGGGGCTTTGTTTCTCTAGAATCCGTGGTGGACCTTATGCAGTTTGAATTTGAACTTTCTGAAGTTTGTAGCATGAGTGATTCATTCCTCTGTTTGCATTTAAGAGCTGGTTTTTAATCTACTTTTTCATAATCCTTTAATGGATACAGGACTCTCTTATTGATTTTGAAAACACTGATTTGCATTTTCTTCCTTACATTTGTTCTAGTTGTTCTCCTTCTATAATCCGGTGTTTCTTTTCGCACATTGCTGAGGGATATATCGGGGAGGCAAGGTCCAGTGTTTTACAGTTTGTGTATGAGAGAAACACCTTATAGGAATATAAATGGCATCATCGCAAGCTCAGTGAAATGCCCGTGCTTATTCCTCACTTCCCGCCAATATCTCCCTTCATAATTCCAGGACACCTTCTCTTCTAAATATTTCTCCTTTTTTTGTGTCGTACTTATAAGAGGTAATTAGAAGGACTCCACGACCGAAAACAAATCCTTGAACGATTGTTGTGAAGAGTTTTCCAATCCATGGCGTCTCAAGGCGCACGATGTAAATTTTGTGGAGTGTGACTTTTTTCCTTCACTGTGGTCCTCTTCCACGACAAAAGTTCTTCATGTTAAAGATTACTGTCTCAAAGACGATTATACTACAGAGAGAAGTTAGGACATGAGCGATGAGCAGTGACTGGTGAGCCATAACGTATGTAGTATGGTGAGCAATATGTTGTATCTTGTGAGTGTTGAGGTTGAACTTCAGGATTTAGAGTACTAGGACCTATATTTTTAAAGTTTTGTTTCTCCCTCACCGCTCAGAAGTTAGTGCTCACCGCTCACATGAAGTGCTTCGTGAAGATATAAACTTCAATACTTCTTCACGTGCTCCTCATCTTCGTCTTACACATGTTGCCTTTCCGAAACATACTCAGCTGTTATCAAACCGACATTGTTCTGCCGAGCTTCTCCCTCTCTTTGTCAATTGATCCGCATTTGTCAATTGATTGTAATTTGTGGATGACTTCTTCGTGCACGATATTGCCCTCTCTACTTAAAAAAACTTTCTCGATATGATTCGCTCGTGTCTCGGCTTTGTCATCCCCTTTGAGATATACATGGATAAAAGTAATGTCAGATGCTAAATGTGGTCACTCTTGGTAACGATGTTTCTGCAGTTAAGAATGACATCGATTTCCAGCAGCAAGATGTATTGAGGTAATTGGCATCACCAATAAAAGCAGCCAACTATGAGGCTCCTTCGGAGGAAACCGAAGAAATCTGACGCTTGTGGGAAGGTAAGTTTCAGTTGTCTTTTGAGCTTGTTTCTTGCAATATGTTGATAGAACATAAATTCACACACTATTCATTGCACTAAATAGTCCTATCAGTGTGGGCCACAATAAAGTTATAAAGTCCAAATTGATTTTCAACCCACACGAAATCTATAGTTTAAATTTAGTGTGGATCACATTAATTGTTTTTTTAACCAGGAATGGATGTGTTGTATTTTATGTTTTTTTTGATTTAAGGTGACGAATTTAGTTTGTGTAAGGTGTTCGTCGGAAGTCTCAAGAATGACTGGGGAAGACCGGGGGTCTTGGACCCATATCCTTCCCGATAGGTACTCACTGGACGCAATTTGGATTGTTTTTGAATCATGTGTTTGAATGACATTCATGCAGCTTGAACTTGAAAGAGTTATTGGCCTGACAACAACAACCGCAGCTGGTTTAGCATGCAACGGTGAAGAGCTAGCATACTTGGCGGGCTGTGTGGTTGTGGTCTACAATGTCAGGACCAACTGCCAGACTCACTTTCTTGTGGCTCCTAGGGGCCCAAAAGCTTTTGCATGTGTTGCCTATTCGGGTCACGGAGGAAAGTTTGTTGCAGCTGGAGAGGTATGGATGTGTCCTACAGATGTTATCGTATCTCTCAATTTCATGTGGGTGATGATGAAGAGGAAGCTGTATGGTATGGTTTGCATCCAATTTTTTGGTTTGCCAACGCTGCAATGTAGATTTAAGCTCAGTTTTGTGGATATATAATGTGACCATGTCATGTCCCTAAATGCACAACTAGAATGGCTGTCGCTGTTGAACTTGCACTGTCAGTTTTTGAACAGTCAGAACATTCTATGCACTTTTGTACGGAAAAATCAAGCATAGCCCTCAATGGTGTAAGATCTAAGTACTATGAGTGGAGTAGTTGGCTATCGCGGTGTAAGTATGCACTAAGTTTATGTGCAATACTATTATAATTCAATATAGCAACCGCATTGAAGTCATCATTATTAACTATATGGAAACAAGGAGCATTACCACCGAGAATGGCATTGTTGAGGCTTTCTATTGTGATTCTTCTATGGGGATTTGTTTGAAATTGACACACGGTTTGCTTGCCAATCTGCAGTCAGGACACCAACCTGCAGTTGTTGTTTGGGAGGCCGTTACAGGCACGTGCATTAGTGATATGAAATCGCATAAGTACGGTGTGTCTTGTGTGCAATTTTCTCCAAATGGTGAGCCGATATCTTTACACACTTGACCAAGTCTCGTCTACTGGCGAGCTCAATTTGATTGCTCAACTAACTCTATCTGATGTTCTTTGTTCACTGTGACCCGTGCAGACAAAGCACTGTGCCTCCTTTATGAAAGTTTACATAAGTGCTTCTTTTCAGTGGTAGTCATTGAAGTTTCAGTTATTACTCATGTGAAAGCGAGAAGTCCGCTGTCTCGTGAGTGTGGACTTTCTGTATTAATTGCTCTGGTGTGTATAGGATCCCTTAGACCAGTATGTGAGATTATGATCATCATCTGGCGCTTTCTGAACCTCAATTTCGTTAATTTTGGACTGTTTGTGTATCCATGTTGAGGATTCGGACTGAACAGGTTCTACAATCCAAATCTGCAGGAAAACACTTGGTATCACTTGGTGTCCCTCACGATGGATACATGTGCCTCTGGGATTGGAAGAGTGGAGCATTGCTAATGAAAACTAGAGCAGCAGTAACCTCTTTGTCAGCCACTACTTTGCAATTTGCTACGGATGGGAGTTTTTTTGTGTCTGGTGGGACCAAACACCTCAAGCACTGGACAATTGGTGGACCACGAGCTAGATCATCTGGGATGAATACGAATCCTGGAATGGATGGGAAACCTGTCAAACTTGGCAGTCAGAAGGACAGCTCGTTTGTTAGTGTGGCGTCTACAGCAGCCGTTTCAAAAGAACATGCTTCTGGAGTTCCATCCCATCAACCCCTTTATGCACTGACATCTACTGGTGATGTGACCTTCTGTAACGAACTCTTTATATATTATTTATTTATAGTTAAATACAAACTAGAACTAGAACTAGAGAGCTCTGCAAACATTGTTCTGACCAGACGTGATGTTGAAGTTGCGTGATCCGAGTAGGATATGTTAATGATGTGTACCTCAATCTGAAGCTGATGCTGTACACATGCAGGCATTTTGTGCTTACTTCATCGTGGTCTGGCTATTGAAAAATGGGTTGATCTACAGGTATATTTCACTTCTATACTGCTGCAAGGCAACTGGTAGTTCCTGGATGTTCATGAAATGCCTCTTAATGTTGTTCTTTCAACTCTTAATGCACTTAGTGTCTGAAGTGCTCTATTTTTGAGGCTTAAGGAGCTGAATTTGACCAATTTAGGTGAATTTGGGGCCCTTGGAATATACTAGTCTAGATTTTCAGCAAATATTTTGCGTCAGACTCTTGTTGCTTTATCAAGTGTAATGTTAAAATCCACTCTTGATCATGCGTACATGAAATTCAGGGAATTATAGCTTGTCTGCAATGTGTAGATTTGAACAGGCTTAGGAAATATAAGACTGTCCAGAGAGTGTGCAACTCTAGGTGGGTGCAAGTAAAAGTGTCTCCATGTTTTTCACACTTTGTCAGAGTGTGGTCAAGTTTCTAGGCCCTTGTTGAATGATCTTGTGTCCTGTGGGAACCCTGTGACAGCTGGTGCATTAAATTAACTGCTCAGTCCTTGTACAGATATCAGGAGTCCCAGTTGTTTTGTTTTTTAAAAATGATTTAATAATTTAATTTAAATTAATCAATTTATTTTTATTTGCTAGCCTACAGTCCTTTTGAGGATGTGCCTCTTTTAAGTATGTTGAAATTTTCTTGGGGAGCAGGTGAAGCAAGCATATGCCCTAGCCACTTCAGAGGGTTATGTGGCATGTGCGTGCAGCGAAGGCATAGTCCGAATTTTTGTTCAGAGTAGCCTTGAATATACTGCCACACTTCCTCGACCTGCTCCTTATGGTTACCATGGCCTCACAGACGCCAATGTTGGCGCCTATTTGGCAGTTGGTCACCGTGTAACATCAGGCATAAAGTTTCCAGATGCTATTGCTTGCAGTTTTCTTCAACAAGGCGAAAAACTTGGTTAGATACCTCTGTCCTATACTCTGGGAATAATTTATCAATTCAATTCCGATGTAAAGTTGACGTGACTTAGAAAGCGAAGAGGAAATATTCTCATCCCAGAGTTGAAGCTACAGTGATCATTCTTGTGTATTCTCCATTGACTGATCACATGCATGCTTTTAATATACATTATTATGTACAGATCTCATTGTGAAATTTACACCCCTATGTCAGGGTTTATTACATTTGAAATACAAAATTCATTGGTTGGATAATTTTTTCTGAGAATCCAATGCATCCTTCCTGCTCCAAATATTGTGGCTTGTTCTGACTCTGATTTGAAAACGTGGTGTATCTTCTGGATTGCAGCTGTTGTATATAATGACCATAGTCTGTACGTGTGGGATGTTCGGAGCTACTCAAAGGTCTCTTGACATCCCTCAATTATTTTTGAACATTTTAAAAATTGGTCAGATTGCAAGGTGTTAAAGCAAATTATACAACCAGTTGAGGCTTTCACATTCAAATGATTGTAACAGCAGTCAAATTCATGTAAAATTGGAGGCTACATGCTTACAATGCTGGCGAGCTCTTTATCATGTACTAAAACAGAGCAGAATATTTTACTGGACGAAAACTCATCCGCCATTTCCTTACCTGCTGCAGATTGGAAGATATCGCACATTCCTTTCCCACAGCTCATGCATATGGGATGTAGTAAACATACCAGAAGTACGTCAATCTACAGACGAGAAAATGTCTCTCCCACGAGAAGCCTTTGCAACTTGCTCTGCGGATGGAACTATTCGATTGTGGCACCTTGATCTGGGTCAAGAAGAGACATCCCAGGAGTTAACTGTCCCCTCTTCAGCAACTAATGAATGGGGAAGGAATGTATACAGCAAGGAGATTTTGGGTGTCCTTTACATAGGTTCGGCAATTTAACTTTTTGAAGTTCTTCTTTCATACTACCTGAAGTTATTAGTTCCTGAAGCTCCAGGCTTTTGTGGAGTTTATAGGTTTGCTCTTGTATGTTAAGCTATCCTGTATCTATTTTCTTGAGGTCTCTACTCTTGTTGATTCTGTACTGCATTCTGAAGAAGTGCAATACGCCAGCTGTTTGAGAATGATCCAGGTTCCAGATATGTTACCTTAAGCAAGTTGCTCATTTTTGTGTGCATGAGCTGGTGTGTACATGAGGGTTATACGACTTTCCTCCATGTTCATCATGAAATGTTTTTTGCTACCTGCTTAACTGATAATTGGTGTTGAGGTTTCAGATACTTTGGGAGAGCAGAGGGATTCTCTTTCCTCTTCAGGTGTGCATGAAGAAGCAATTGATACAACTGTTGGATTTCGGTCAATTTCTGTCAGTATGGATGGAAATCATTTAGCAGCTGGCGACAGCAGCGGGAATCTCCGTATTTACGACTTGAACAGTCTGCTGCTTCACAGCTTCCAGGTGCCTATTGATAAGAGTGACGTTGGACCCATAAATATCTATGTTAGACATGAATGCTAAGCTCAATCGGATACATTACAGATTATTAGTATCAGTTCAGTTGGCAATACTCCCAGTCTCACATCCCAAAAGCAGATACGCAACTTGGAAGTGGTTCCTTGTGTCAATGGTCGGCATGGCGTTTTGGAATTCGTAGATTGTAGCAAAATAAAAATCTCTATATTTCTCTGCACTCTCCAGATTTGTGAGCTTCGGATTGAAACCTCAAGTATCACTCAATATTTGTGACAAGTTCCTAGTCAGTCGCAAGAATTCTGAAATTTTGTCAATGTCAACATTGGCAGGAAGCACATGATGCAGAAATTCTCTCTTTGAGCTTTACAACAGTGGTCAATGCAGAGAATGACTTGGATGATACTGATACTTCAACTGTTCCTCTTTTGGCTTCTGGAGGCCGAGACCGGCTCATACATATATATGACGTAAACAGGTTTGGTATTCTTTTGACCATACTTCTACATCCATTGGTTGCAAGGACGACTGGGTTTTGGCTTCTTAAGTCTTTTTAATTACCTCCGCTTTAGTACCTCAGAGTAGATGAGATGTTTGTAGAACCACCGGAGTTGAAAAACGTTTGGGAAAAAGCACAAGCTTGCATATTCAGTATGAAAGGCATCCCTGGCTTAATCATCTATACTCTAAAGTTTTGATGCCGTGAAAGCCTCTCAGATTCGCAAGGAGTTTGTCAGAAGATTGCTCCCAGGAATGGGAACTGTGACTTAGTACATGCTATCTCATGTACGCACCTTGCACTTGCAGAGGCTATGATGTGATTGAAACATTGGACGACCACACAGCTTCCATCACTACAGTCAAGTTTGCTTGTAATGGTTCCAAGCTTCTCAGCTGCAGTGCTGACAAGTAAGTTCTGCATTGTAGTACCTGCTTTTGGTTGTGATGTGTTTTTACCAAGTTGCTGTTGCTTCCACCATGACCTAAGTGTCTTTGTTGTTCCTTTGTTGTTGCTTATTTCGATTCAAAGCTCATGTTCTCTAATTATATTTTTCACTTTAACAGTAAGTATTCTTAGAGAATGTGTGCCTTAGATGTGGTTGGTCATGTGCAGATCTGTTGTCTTTCGAAATGTTGCAGTAACTACTGCTGGTTGCAAGAGCTCTCGTTATCATCAAGAGATAGCCACAAGGGGTACCATATATGATATGGACACTGATGTTTCTGATAAGCTTGCAGTAACTGTCGGCCAGGTGGATGTTCTACCGGGTTTATGTGCTGTGTCGATCTGAAGGGTATTTGAAAGTAGTTATCCGCTTCAAAGGTTAAGTTGTTGAGAGATTCAAACCTGATAAACATTGGCAATTTTAGTTGCAGGCTTGTATCACCTAGAGGATGGTGGACTAAATCACGATTGGCAATTCTTAATGCTGTGTAATAACCTGCTTAGCAGTCACACTTTGCTAACTTGGTTCTGTGGAAGGGCTGCAGGAAAAGAAGCTCAACATACTGAGCTTAGCCACCGGTAAGCCAGTCCGTTGTTTCAAACCTGAGGGTGATGTTGGGGAGCCTATCAAGGTACGACACCTCAGATTCATGAGATCAGTATTGAAAAAATCATCTAATTTCTATGGATGCAAGGGACCTATGGTAAAGGTTGCCATGGAATAAAGAGCAAGTCAACTTACTGAGGGTCACGAGGTAATCTGCAGGTGCGGATGGATCCTAGCGGCATGTACATGGTGTGTTCACACTCAGACAGATGCATGCGGATTTTTGATTTCATGACAGGAGAGCTATCAGCTCAGGCATCTGGTCATGCAGAAGTCATCACAGGTGTTACTTTTCTGCCTGATTGCCGGCGTCTTATCTCTGTGAGTTCCTCTTCATACATGTGGATTAATTAGTGTGCGCCCAATTCAATAGCAAGTAACCATAATATTAGGCATAAAGGATGTCATCTTATTTGTGAGGTGGAAAATACAAACAAATCAAGATCTTCTTAGTTGAACTACAATAAACATTATCTCTCATGAGTGCAGGTAAGCGGTGACAGCTGCATTTTTGTATGGAGACTTCCCTTGATGCTTTCACGTGCCATGCGCAAACAATGCAGTGCGATTGCTGAGTCCAGACCACCACTCAAGACGCTGAAGTCAGCTGTACCCCGGTCAAGATTGAACGATCTTTCCAGAGCTGCAAAGATACCACGTGTTCACCAACCAAAACAAGAGCAGGTCATAAATGGAAATCTAAATCACATTATCTCACTTGAAAGTGATGAAAACCATTGTGGCATTGACCGTGATCAAAACGCAGATCAGCAACATGGAGGGATCCTTCAACATAGAGAAACTACAACTCCACCCAAAGAGGCAGGAGGAGCAGAGGTAATAATTGAAGATTGAGATTGGCATAACAAGAATGGCTCTGGTGTGATTAATCATGGATTCATTTGCCAATTATATTGGATGTGCTTCTGGGTTGATGATTCAGAATGGGGGCAACTACCCTTCTATCTTAGAGAATTTTCCCAATTTCATTTGAAGTACTTGATTGTTAAGATTGAAGGTTCTGGTCTGTTAATTTAAGTTGTCACCACTTAATGTTGTGCTCAGGTTGAAGAGGAGACTCCTGCAGCCTTCAGATTTAGTGTATCAAGGCTCCCTCCATGGGCACAAGCAAAACTTGCGCTTGAAGAAGCCAACGGCTCTGGTGCTGAGGGAGGAACCACAGCGAAAGGCAATGGCCACCTGTCATTTGAGTCAAGGTGGACGGAGGTATAGAGTACTTCAATACATTTTTGGATTCCTATCCTTACCTTAGCACTCGAGGATGTAAAGCAGGGCCAAAGCAGATCTTATTTTAGAGGGTGAGTCGCTGGTTTAGGGTTTAGGGTTTAGGGTTTAGGGTTTAGCTGAAAATATATGTGATGTTTTATGTGATTTTTCCTTCTGACTTGTCCCTCTTGTATCTTGGTTAAAAATTGACAGCGCTTGGGTCATGAAGGCTATAAGCTATTTTCTGAATTCATGGAAGAATCAACACCCCCAGCAACTATACGTGCTAGTGGATTTGGTGCCAGAAGACGGTTCTCTGTTGAAGGAGGTTGTACAGCAGAGTCAGATTGCACTCCAGAAAGCACTTCGTCTCTGCACCAAGGCAGTCCTGTGTCCAGTCCAAGAGAACCTCCCAGGTCAATCTCTCACTATCAGTACAGGGTAGTAGCATAACGATTGCCTCTTCTAAATCACGATCTGAAAGTTGTGCATTTCCACATGTGTCCCTTTATTGCACCTGGCTTATTCTAAGCTGGAAAGGGTAGTAGGGAAGAAGGGAGAAGTGACCGTACGAACTACTGACGATGCTCACCATTTGGTATCTGCGTTGACAGAACTTATCAAGAATTTGCATCTACACTCATCTCAACCGATCCCTATTCCAATACTCAATTTTATATGATATATTGACTAATACTGCCCCAGAAGAATCTAACGTGATCATTGCATCCCTCCGTTGTCATTGAGCATTTCAGACTATGGCCTCTAGCAATGCTTTAGAGAACTTATATATCCAGACTGAAAGTACTCACAGGATCTTTTTTATGAGTGCAGGAAGGAGACTCAGTGGACTACAGTGCATACTGTATTCCTGGATGACTCTGATTTTGATGATACCCCAAAAATCGCCCCACCTGGTCATGGTGGTCTCCCGAAGCCACTCGTAGAGTCTCAGAGGGTTTCATCTAAATCTCTTCTACGACTGGAGACGAAGGGCAGAGGAAAGAATGAGGCTGAGGATGCAGACCATGTGTCCGTAGGGCTCTCAGATGACGATGAAGGGGAGCCAGCGGGCAAGAGAGTCACTGAAAAACCCTTGTCAGCACCTGCAGGAGTAGCAAACAAAGAAGAAACAGAAGTGATATTCAAGGCGTCATCCAAGAACAAAAATGAAGTAGTGGAGGGTTTGCAATCAGGTCTCAGCAGTCCCTTGAATACCACGAAACGTGTAGGTGTTGATGATGAAGATACCAAAAGAATCTCAAGCTTGGATAGTGACAAGCTCTCCGTGGAAAGTGAAGAGGAGGTGGCTGAAGATGATGAGTTCAGCCCCCGGGACCTTTTCAGTGCACACTTTGATAAGCTGGCATCCGATTTGAAGGTAGGTCCAATCAAACTGGTTTGACCTGTAACTGGTTATGAACTAATCAGACGATTTGTTCCGGTCATGCAGATCTCATTTGCTTTCTTTAGATTTTGGTTCAGCATTTAAGATTGTTGTGATGCTGATTGCCAACCATATAAATCTGAATGATGACTCAGATAATTTTGATAACTGGTTATGTTTAGCTCCCTCTTTGTAATGACCATGGTATTCATACAGTATGTTGTTTTTATGAACAGGTGGGGGGATCAGCCAGGAGTAGCTTCTCTGCTCGTTTCTTTGCACAGTCGAACACAAAGGCATCTCAATCAACACTCTTTCAATCTTCTCCTGCAGGAGGTAGGATTAAATTGAGGACAGACACTCGGGCATTATTGGAGGATAGCGAGGATCCAGAATTAACCCCAGCTCAGGTACTGGTCGTTGAGAGAGAACGTCTCAAAGCACAAGAACAGGTAGAGCAAACTCGTCGTTGCTTCTATGAATATCAATATGAGGATTAATTGTATCGTTGGGAGATGGTCAGAAAATGTCTTTACGATTTGACATGGGGCAGAGAAGTCCTTTTGGCCTCCTATTCATGGATAGCGTTCTATCATGGTTATTTTAAGCCTTCTATCACTTATATCCTGATTCTGAAACAGGAGCGATCCACAGCCGAGGTTCAACGCATGCAGGAGAGACTGGTTAATCTGGGTCTCTCAAGCTCAGAGACATTGAATACAACAGAAAATGCACAGGTATTCAATTCTACGGAAAGTGCACAGGTAGAATCCAAGGGTTTTGATTGCCCAGAATCTCCACAACCTCCAGATCTCTTACCCTCCAAAAGCCCGCCACTGGCCCAGGAGAGGAAGGGTGTCAACCCTCTGAAGTTTCAAAATGGTTCGCCGAAGCCAAGTCCGTACTCTGCCAAGAAAAAAGTACCAGCTTCGCCTTCCCTGTACTCTAGATTTCAGGATAGATGTACAGAGAGTAAGAGTAGTGGCCTCAGCGAACACTTGAACTATGGTGAAGTTCAAGTGCCTCACGCTAATGGGAATCAAGCACATGTAAGCCATGCCACTGTCAAAACACGTGAAGTATTGACGAAGTGCCATCCTTCAACTAATCAAGAGCTTCAGACTTCCCTCAAAGTATCGCCACATCCGAGTAGTGAAGAAAATGGCAGAATCCCGGGAGTGGATGATCCACTGAAGCAATCTTCTGCGCCAGTGGGAGCAAGCACTGGAGATCACAACCTGGAGTTTCAGAACGACAAAGAAGAAGTCGAGGTGGAGATTTTTACCTCAGCAACAGGTCTGAGAAAGTGATCCGTCAATTTGCTCCTTTTATCTCATATTTCTAGTAGTATTCGAGTTTAGAATTTTCAAGAGCGTTGACACTATTTCGGATTTCTGCCTTGTGGGATGATTGTTCTGAGATTTATCTTCAAGTGCTTCAGGCGTTAATGCTCACGTGTTCAAAACAGGTGCAGATTTACTTTCAGTTCCTGGGTACTCATGGTGATAATGTATATCAGGTCTCTCTGCAGATGGCAGTGATATAGATGGACCTCTGCACTCATCATGGGATCCTGTTCCTGCAAGAACGGCGAAAACATTACCACGCCCTCTGGAAGATTATCAGAAAGCTCTGAAGGAGCTAACGGATGCAGCTATCAAGGCAAATTTTCTGTTCAGTGAAGTGCATTCTTTGTGCCAGAAGACGGCCCCTAGGGAGGCCATGGCTACTTCTGATAACCTGCCTCTAAATTTGCCATCAGATGTCCTGCTTATCGGCCAAGCGTTTCAGAAAGTGGTACCAGAAGCGCTACAACTAGTCCAGAAGCTTTCAGACAAAGTAGCAGCCTGCGCATTTCGTCCAGAGTGCATAGAAGCTGTGAAGTGCTCTGGTGATGCTTCGCTGTGTGATTTCTCTTTCCAGAAGAGCAACGACTATGGTGAGTATCAATGCCTATTACATAATCCCTCAAGTGCAAATGTGTAGATTTGATTCCTTCATTTTAGGCGTCTTCTGTGCTCCTTCCGCGCTTATCTTACCTCAAGTGTTTGTTATTTCAGTCTTAACTGAATTCTTACCCTGATTGTGTGTTATGCAAGTCCTCACCATGCTTTGGGATATGCGACACAAAGTCATTATTTAGGTTGTAGTTGAGACTGAATTGTCTCATACAGAAGTAATCACGTTACTTCTATAGTCGAAGATGGTCATTGAATCGCAACTTGATCCTTGCTGATCATGTGAAGCCCATTTTTGCATATAATTCGTACATTTCTCCGACCGCTTACATTGTGGCCGATTCCTACTCCCCTTTTTCTCCTTGTCCATTTCTTTGGAGAGAAAGGACTGCAAGCATTTCAATCTATATGTGTGGCTACCTTGCCTTGTTTTCTCAGAGGTATGCTGACACGTAAAGAGCAAGTTGTTGGAATTTTCACGACATCATTTGTGTGACAAGTTTTCTTATACCTGGTTGGTACGCAATTGAAACATTGAGTTTAGGTTTTGAATAATTTTATTCCTTGTTGCAGGTGACAATTCCCTTCAAATGTGGCCAAGGACCAGTGGAGCTTCCTTGGATTCACTACTGTCCTCCGTTGATGTCGAAAGCTTCATCTCACGGTACTCCGAGACATTGGCCAGTCAAGTGCTTGCGCTGGTTCAAAAGTCCCTTCCTTCCCCACCATCCTAAGAGTCAGGAAAGGTTTTGTTGAGATTTAATTACATCAAGAACCCTTTGGCGAACGAAATTAGGGCGACATATAGGTTCACATGAAAATCTTAAACCCTGGATTCAACTGATATTGAGTTCAGGGTTTCAGTTCATGAAATCTTTACAGGTCTATAGAATTCTTGAAGGTAAAGAGGGATCAAACGTCTCCTAGCTTCTTCCAGATCGTATACGCAGGTTGCCAGTTCATCAATCTAAGAGTCAGATATCAGAACTTTAGATTCCATTTCAAAGGTTTTGCAGTGTGTGGAGCCATTCTCCACATCTGTTGGGTTAGGTCCTCTTGCTGATTGTAACATAGTCACTAATCCAAATTGCTGAAGGGCGTTCTCACAATTCTGATGTGCTCTTACAGCGTAAAACCAGTGTCTGAAGATCGTTGCCTGAACTTATTCACGTGTACATGTTCTGAGCAGTGTCTTGGAGGAACATTGGTATGCTTTGAATGCATGGAGTGCCACTTATTGCCATTCTCAAATATAAATATTTAATGCTCGAGATCAAATAACGTAGAGGGGTTCCAAGGTTTAAACGACGTCCTTTCAAAAGTTGTTGCAACTTGCTAAAGGTAGGAGCGCTCCATTCCGCCACCTCCTTTTGTCCCAAAGTGGGAATCTATCAAAATGAGTACTAATGATAGGAAAGACTCTTTATGGATTAAAAAGCGCCGCAAAATGTCATTCTGTTTCTGGTGGGGGACCTAAATAACCACTTCAGATTGTGGAAAAACCTTTTGGTCCTCATTCGGTATCTAAATCACGTGATACCGAAATTCCATGAACTCAATCACATTAGTCTGTGGCTTTTGCTACATTTCTTTGAAAATTTTACGCAAAATGTTTTGAGCACGTCAAGGGTCTCGAGTGCGTGCTCAAAGTGTCCCACAAGGTTTATTTTCATTTTTATGCGAGTTGTGTCTTTGTATGTGGGTCCTGCATGCCTAGTGCCGTAGAATGCACGGCTAGTCCATAGTTTTTGGTGGGTGTGGTGTCATCGTGCATGATATTGGGTTATCTTTTGGAAGATTGTAAACCCGATTCCCTGTGAACTGTGTTGAGAGCCAATGCCAACCCAGCCAACATGGTTGTGCACCAATGCATGTGAACAAGAGAAGCCGAGCCAAGAAACAAATGATAATTTATTGAGATTCCACTTGTTTGGCAAGGGTGGCGTGATGCCCGTGCCAATGTCATGGGGGAAGTGTAAGCTCGGGAGATCATCCCAGTGAGAGATGATATTTATTCTTAGAGAACTTCAGACCTTGGACAACTAACCAACTAATTCAACTATTAGTTAACTAGTTGCCTTTTGTAACTATAGTTGTTCACGATTTTTTGACCTGTCGAAAAATGTAGTCAACTATAGTTGTAAATTCAGTCTGCCAAAAAATCTAGTTAACTATAGTTATATCTAGATAACTAAATAGCTAGTTAACTAAAGTTGAGTGCAGCCTGTTCATGGAATTCTGTTGTAGTGTTGTGGTGTCACTAGTGTGTTATTTGTGTTGGTGGTGAACATGGAGGTTGTTCCGGAGCCCAACACTATAAGTGGTCGTACAAAGGCGTTTCTTGATGAGCCTCAATGGCCCGAGCATATTAAAGACCCTCCATTGAAGCAAATCAAGAGGCAACTTTCTTCGAATATATAATAATACTTAGAATTTTTCTAGTTAACTATAGTTGTTCTTCAAATTGGTTTGAAAAATTTCTAGTTAATTATAGTTGTTCTCTAAAATGTATAGAAAAAATCTAGTTAATTATAGTTATTTTGGGAGTTGTCCAAGGTCTGGAGAACTTGAAATACACCCTAACCTTGGTGATGTCACTCTCTGTAATGTCGTTCCCTCTCTTATATCTTGAAACCCTAGGCAACGGATGTGCTCAGTTTCAATCTCCCTCCTTATTGTCACATTTCCCTCCCTTATATCATGGGTTTTGACATTAAAATAATCCACCAAAGAATTCAAAAATATTTGCACACATCATGTTGTCATTATTGCAATGTTGATGTTATGTTATTCCATAATGTCACATGCTCCACTAATTCTCTATTGTCATGCATCCATGTTAACACTATAGACCTCCTTAATATCATGTGCACTTTGGTTGCTACAAGCATGATATTACGGAGGTTAGAGTGAATAAATAAATAAATTAGTGAACAAACATTCTCTTAAGATATATCTAGAGTTTATTCATGACCGTCGGGGGGGGGATGGAAGTTCTATGTAGTTTGTTGAAGAACATTGTAATGTACACTTGGCATAACATTATTCAAATCCATAATAGTGTTATGTGGGATTGACAATATTCTACGGAATATTCCACATAATACTGTCAGTCCCACAGAACACTGTTATGGATCTGAATAATGTTATGGCTGTTTAAATTGGAAGGGTTCTATTAATATATTCATTGTGTCTTCAACTCCTATTGAATATCATGTTTCATCCCATTTTCAACCATTTTGCAGTTTCGCCTATGAATCCAAATCACTATCCATCCACTTTTCAAAAGAACAAGTCATTCACTTTTTGAAACAACGCAAAAGTTGGTGTTGGTGTTGGTGATGGTGGTGGATGCTCAAAAACCACTACCCCGATTATCCCAATTAGTGTGTGTTACTATTCAGAGTCACGCAGTGCATTAATGTTTTAATCATGGGTTCTCATAATTATAAATGACTTTGCTTTGTAAAATATTACATTCTCATCAACTAGTAGTTATAGCACTGTGCAACTCCAAATAGTAACACGCACTAATTGGGATAATTAGTGTAACTTGTCACATTATAAAAGTTGTAACTGGATTCTATCTTGGAACGGGCTTTGGGGGCGGACCTCAAAAGGTGACTTGAAAGTCCATTACGCCTTCAAATCTTGTTAATTATTTTGATTTATCCAATTCTTATCCATTTCTCAAATTTCACTACTCATCCACTTTCCAAAACAAAACATGATGTGATTGACATATTTAACAAAACGATGGCCATATATATAGAATGGGTTTATTGCAGGGGGAGGGGAGGTAGATCCAAAAATTGGTAACATGCAACATAATAGGAACTATTACTTGCATGTGTCGAGTAATGGAATGTAGGAGGCATGCCTTCTTTAACAACTTCTTCTCTTCCTTTCAATGTCCGGGGAGATTTTTGGGGCATAATTGGTTGAGATCCTAGTGGTTCGAAGCCCAACCAATTACATCACTATAAGAAAACTGTGTTTTTGGAGATGTTTTTGGAAAACGCAGACGATTTTAGGTGACATCCAATAGAACATCCAAATGTCAATACTGATGTCCAATGTAACATTGGGATTCACATAAAACGCATTTGGATGTTCTATTGGATGTCACCTAAAATTATCTGCGTTTTCCAAAAACGTCACCAAAAACGCAGTTTTCTTATAGTGCATGTTCACATCTTTCAGTTCTACGTTATTAATTTGTGGTATATTCTCTAAGTTCCTCTAAAACAATCGGTAATTTTCCTGAAGTCCTGAACTTCAACCGGTTATTGAATCTTCAAATTCAACCAATTCATATGTACCTACGCTGAACATTCCTATTACTATGGGCCACAATATTTTTTCTAGAGCCCACGCTAATTCTTATAATGAGAAATACTATGAGCCACATTGATTTTCAGCCTACGCTAAATTTATAGTAGAAAATTAACATGAACCACATTAAATGCTTTTGTAGAAACTTAACATGGGTGATTATTTTAATTTGTGCTACTTCTGTCCTATAACGAATATTCGATGTGTTGGTTAGAAGTCTTCATGAATACTTAGGGGAAGACCCAAGATCTTGGACCCACGTAAATTCCACCTTGACTAGAAAATTAGTGTGGCCCACACTAATTAATTTCCATGCTAATTTTCCACCCACACTAATAGGACTAATTAGTGTAGCCGTCGGTTCTCCCTGTTCATTGGTTCCTTTGGCTTTTTGCTTGCCCTTTTACGAATTAAGTTCATCCACTGCATCTTGAAAGTTGGTGACATGCCATGCAATACAAAGTATTAACTTGAAAGTGTCTTGTAATGGGTCCGAGATGACCCTAAACTACCGGATGATGGTGGAGGGATACCCAAATCTCAAGGAAGAGGTTGGCGGTTCGAATCCCGGCTGTGAAATCTCCTCTCTACCTGACGGAAAACTTGCCAGGTGGTCAACTACCTCCTGTGCTTTGGCGTTGGCCTGTCGGCCTTCTGTCTCAAAAAAAAGAAAAAGAAAAGAAAAAGAAAAAGAAAGAAAGTGTCTTGTAATGGGCTATGGGAGCCGGGCCTTCTTCAACAACTTCTTCCTTAGACGACCCTTTCATGAATTGTATTCACCAAATTTTCAAAGCAACCAAAACGGAATGTTGGGGCGAGGGTGGGGGTCACGGTTGGGTTCCAATAATGTTACAATACAATGGCCATATATAAGGTAGAAATACCATAAACAGTGAAAATAAGGTGATTCGCATTGAAGACATGGTCTTAAAATCATGAGATAATTTTCCAAGATAGAAGAGAAGGACTCATGAAGAATGCAAGTTGTTTCATATTTTTATTCCCTATAAAAAAAATTCTACAATTTTTCAAAGTGGAAAGTTTGTCAAACCCCCTACTCGTTCACTAGATTCTCCCTAAACCGAACACGGTAATGCTCATTTTCACACAAAACACCACCTAAACCGGTTGACTCATGAGTACATTAAAACTGTGATCGGTGGTAGTCAAACATGACTAAATTTGGCTAAACTGATTGTACACGCATATCAAGCTGCCAGCCTCGCAATTATCAGTTTCAGAAATGACACTTCACTATTCTGACGGAAGTCTACTGCACAGGTAGAGGGTAGTTCACGGTTTATGATATTTCTACCTTATCGAGTCTATTTTGTAGTAGAGATTAAAAGGGAATTATCTAGAAAAATTCGTAACAAGCTTTTGAAAGCAAAATTGTAATATGATGGAACGGACTGAGTGGGGATGACTCGGGGTGGGACGGTGGAGGAGGCACTTGGAAATTACGAACTTGTTGGATAATAAAAATCATAATAGAACTTGTTGAAATTATATATGAAATTATCTCTTGCAACGGAATGTAAGGGACGGACCCTTCTTCAACAACTTCTCAATTTTCCATTTGACCTTTTGCCACTCTTTTTACATATCATGTTCATCCGCTTTTCAAAACTACAAATGACTCACTTAGGGGGTTGGTGTAGACAACAGTGAAGAAGTGCACTGGTCAAGAATTTTAAGGGGATGGAGCATTATGATTGGCTATGAAATGGGTTCTTCACTGGCTGGGGTTTACACTACCGCCAAGACTTCACTAGAAAACTTCAAGCATGGATGAAAAAATGACATGGTTGCCAACATGGCAACACTTTTTGCTGGGGGAGGGGGGGGGTCTCTGGTGATCAATTTTCTTGGGCAACCTCAAACCCTCGGACAAGAAACTTGACCTCCGGAGACCTCCAACTTGAGACATTTTTTTGGATTGTTTTTTCCATCTTGTCCGCCATACCGATCATTACCTCAAATAACTTTGTCTTGGACGGAATTTCTTGACCGACATGTGCACTTCTTCACCGTAGTCTAAACCGGCCCTTAAGTTCATTCAAAACAACAAACCATCCACTTTTCAAAAGGGAGCGGAATGTGATTGGAAGACTTTTGTTAGCGCGCCTTCTTTAGCAGCTTCGTCCTTTCCCTTTGGCCTTCTACCGTCCCATTTACCGTTTCTTTACTGTCCCATTCACCGTCGCATTTACAAGTTGTAGGAGTGATTTACCGGGCGACACCCAACATTCTCCTTCGTCCACCACGACTCAGGCGAGTCAGGCGCTTAGAGCTCGAACTTTCTTGCAGTTGGGTTGCTGTGGATGGCACGAATCTCACAGCAGCGATTCCGCAAGCATCCTGCGACTCGGATTCTCGGAGAGAGAGAGAGAGAGAGAGAGAGAGAGAGAGAGAGAGAGAGAGAGATGCGTGGGGGCAGATGACCGCATGTACGTTAAGTACGTAAACTGATGAGAGGGTGAGTGAATTGGTGCCATGGTTATGGTCCATATAATGAGCCTTTGACTCGTTCCGGACCAACTGGTTGAGGAGGGCCTGTATTTAGTACTCTTATCTTACATGCGTTGAGACCAGCACAACATATGACATAACAGGAGTGTTACAGGTCAGGAGGAGAAGGAGCACCTGAAGCCTCCAACCACCAATTTTGGGTTGTGCAATAATAAGAAGGAGCCGATTCCCAAATACACAATTGGGTTTGGTGGGGTTTTGTGGGATTAACCAAAAGTTTTGTGAGTTGAGTCTGGTTGAGGAGCTACACAATTTTGGTCGGTATCGGGTCTGTGCGAGGGGAGCGGTCGAAGTAGTAATTCCAATTTGGCAGAGAAGAGTACTGCTTATTGATTTGTGGAGGACAACCAAAGCGGTACTTGTGTATTGGATCGATGAATCGAGGACCAAGCTTATTTGCACAATTTTGAGGAAGGTGGACGAAAGCATCAAGGGTAGCCAAAAGACAGAGTGGCGCCAAAATTTCAGATGCTGTGGTGATCGGTAGGCTTTAATTTCCTCCTTTAATTTGGAAGTCACAACTTATTAGCCGAAATACCCTTGACAACCATATGGAACAACCCATTTGGAAAACAGGGTGGATTTTGATGTAATCTCGAACACTCGATCGGCAAAGGGGTAGGTGTGGGTAGTCTGAAGCCACTTGCCTCGCAGTAAAAGACCCATTAGCAAGTTTGAGGCGAGGAGACTAGAAATTCCACTTGGTTTGTACAGCTCTCTCTTGCTTTGTACAGCTCTTGCTATTTCGTGTTTCTGATGGCTTGGCGTTTTTTCGGTCTGGGGTACTATGTTGCGGAGGATAATTTCACATGGGAAGAAGATGAACACACCATAATCGTTGTAAAATGGTTCGAGGTAGGATTGGATGCCACTTTCCCTGAATTGCTTCTCTTGACTACATTTAGATAGAAATTAGGCAGAAAGTTCGCCTAAATTTAGCCGATATTTATCCAGACCGATATATCACTCCCTTGAAACTATTTGAAACAGCCCATTTGGAAAACAGGGTCGATTTTACTGTAATCTTGAACACCCGATCGTGGAAGGGGTAGGTGGGTAGTCCGAAGCCACTTGCCTCGCAGTAAACGACCCCATAAGCAAGTGTGAGGAAACTAGAAATCCCGCTTGCTTTCTCTTCTCTCTTAGTTATTCTACGTGTTTCTGATGGCTTCACGATTTGTGGGTCAGTGGTCTTTGATGTTGCGGAGGATAAACCATGGGAAGAAGATGAACACAGAATAGTTGTAGAGTCGTTCAAGGTAGAACAGAATTCTCTTGAATTGTGCGTCTCTTGGCTACATTTTGGTAGAATTCAGCCAGAATTCAGCCGGAATATGTCCATACTGATATATCACTCCCTCGACCACCATTTGAAATAACCCATTTGGAAAACAGGGTCGATTTCCCTGTTTTCCCGAAGACTCGGTCATCAAAGGGGTAGGTAGTTCGAAATCATTTCCCTCGCAGTAAACGACCCATTAGCAAATTTGAGGCGAGGAGACGAGAAAATTCCACTTGCTTTGTACACCTCTCTCTTCTCTCTTATTAGCTCTACGTGTTTCTGGTGGCTTGACGTTGTTGGGTGACTGGTACTATGTTGTGGAGGATAGGTAAAACATGGGAAGAAGATGAACACAAACTAGTTGTAAAATGGTTCGAGGTAGGACTGGACCACATTCACCTGAATTTCACCACATCTATTGGCTACATACATTTGGGTGGATTTGGTCTCTCTGCAGACGAAGTCCAGTTAAAGAGAATCCACACATAGTGACCATATTATGAAGCGCGATTCAAAAGTTTTGTTGCGACGACAATGCATGCAAATTGAGCTCAGATCTACAGAATGAGGCCAACAGCACCATAAGAGTTGATTGGTTGTTCGCGCGTTTATTTATGGTTAATGATTACTTACGCAGCTGATCTCTTATAGTTATGTTGGTTGTTGATTCTAGTGAAACTTGGGCGCCAAAATCAAGTCAGCACCACATTTGACGAGTTGATGATTTGAGCGAATCTGGTGACGATGGCACAACATCAGGGATGGAGAGCAGCGGGTTTGACAGTTTGGCCAGACTGGGAGAAGGAGAGCTATCCCGAGGCTAAGGATTTGGCGCTCATGCCCTTATTTGCCCTCCTCTTTCCAACCGTACGCTATTTTCTCGACAACTACATCCTGGAGGTTAGTCACTTTTCTTTTTCAACCCAAAACCCATTTCTCGTTGCTCAAAGTGGTAGAGACGATGCTGTTTTTGATGGGGACATAAGCCTATATATGTGTCACCGAAGTACCCTGTTTGGCAGCATTTCGAAACTCTATGCATAGTTGCATGCAAAATGGTAATTGCTAGTGTTGGACTGGTATCATCTTTTTTAGATACCATTCGGGTATCTATAATGACGATTTTCACATTTTATGATACCAGCAGGGTATGGGTATTTGACGATATTTTTGTTTTAGATACCATTCGGGTCTACATACCATGCAAGAATCCTCATTTCTAGGCAATATTGGTGTAGTATTAATGTGGTTCAAAATATTATTGACCCAAACACTAACTAGGGCGTACAAAGATTCTCTCACCTTGACATACCCACCGAATATCAATATTTGACTGATATTACAATATTTATATCCATTGGTAGGCTATTTGATGCCATTATTGATGTTTGATTATTGATACCATGCACACACCTATACATCAGACCGACACTGGTTTTGTCCTTATTGAAAGAGCAATTTCTCGTTGCTGAAAGTGGTAGAGACGATGCTGTTTCCAAAGGTAGAAGCCTATGTATGCGTCACTGAACTACCTATTAGGCAGCACTTCATTGCTGCATTTATAGTTGTCTGCAGAATGGCAATTACATTCATACAAAATCTTGTGGTTGAGTCACAATTGGTTGGTTGGAGTTTTTGGATGAGAAAAACTCCTCTTTCTGGCATCCCCCGCCCCCCTCCCCCTCCCCCAACCGTTGGTGGCTAGGTTATTGGCAGTAATTTACAGGTAATTGTATTTTGCACGAGGCTGCTAAGTCTGTCCCTTCACGAACTTCCTTAACCTCGGAAACCAACGTTTAAATGGAATATTTCAATGGGTCGAGGCGATGTTTATGTGAATGCAAGTGAAAAAACTATCATGAATAAGTATTTCTGAGTTTTTTATTCCATGCAGAGGCTAGGAAGGAGATGCATCCAAGGGGCAAAAATCCCTTCCACTGAAAAAGGTGTGGACGATGAGGTGTTCCATAAGAAGCTCATCAAATTCAAGGAATCATCTTGGAAGTGTTTGTATTATCTCACAGCGGAGATTTTTGCCCTTGTGGTCACTTACAAAGAGCCTTGGTTTACTGACAGTAAACAGTTTTGGGTCGGTCCGGGTGACCAGTGCTGGCCCAATCAAATGACCAGGTTCTCATTTCTTTCACATGGAAATTGCTGTGAATCTATGCTTTCAAATGTGTAATTTGGTTATGATAGTAGTAGATTGAATTAATTTGTCTGTAAGGTATGTGGGCCTTATTAGATATGTGGTCACTCTTCTGGAGTGGATGTCTATATTGAGAGGTACGTATATGGCAAGGCTTGTAGGTAAGAATGGACACTAGAATAAAAAGACATAGGCTCATTACTAATACATGATTGTGTTTGAAAACTGGTGCATTGACCAGGCTGAAGTTAAAAGTTCTCTACGGATTCGCAGGAGGGTTTTACACATACAGCATTTTTGCATTGATGTTCTGGGAGACACGACGTTCGGATTTTGGTGTCAGTATGTCCCACCACGTTGCAACTGTATTTCTCATCATTTTCTCATACCTGGCCAGGTAAGGGAGGAACAATGGGCGATCAAGTTGCTGCGGTTATGGCTGTTAAAAGAGTCTTGCTCTTAATTGAGGCAGTAGCCTGTGGGCGATGAGACTCTAAATTTCATACTACACTGCTATGGTATTTAGTGTCACTTACTATGCGGAGTTATGCAGTGCTACAATTATTTACTGAGATTGTAGTATTTTACCAAGTCATTTATGTTCTATAATGTCTGAGCAACCTATTCAACCTTTGCTAGTAAAAATTGAATTCTAGAGTAAGAAGTTGCAGCATTGCGGAATTCCAAATACTATGTGACACTAAATTGCTTAAGTGGTTTAGTGTTGGCAAACATAGGTGTTATCTGTTTGTTTCACTTTTGGAGTTCAGTAGGTCTGTCTCAATATTTGTGTGTGTGGAATCAACTCAGTGAACTCATCTAGTGCATTACTCCATGAGATTCTTTTAGAGGAGCAGAATTATGCAGACAAGAGTCTTCTTCAGGTTTCCCTGTTCATCTTATTTTTGCCTTGGAATCAATTTGGATATAATTTGTTAATAGCGCATATGTCATCAAGTTTTATAGAGCTACTTTTATGTAGTGCTCTTTTCCAATTGTGAAACAGGTTTGCTCGGGTAGGCTCAGTTGTGCTCGCGATTCATGATGCGAGTGATGTGTTTTTGGAGATTGCAAAGTTGAGCAAGTACACCGGCTCTGAAGTGATTCCGAGCATCATGTTTTTGGTGTTTGCGTTGTCTTGGGTGATCCTTCGCCTCATCTACTTCCCGTCATACATCATTCGGAGCACCAGGTGCACCTCGCTTATATCTCTTTATGCACCTTCAATGCATGGAAACTTTATGTAGATCCATTAATATGGGTATGATTTTAGACTACTTAAGGTTATGTATGTAATGTCCCTGCTCGGAAAAAGATGGCTTAAACCCAAGTCCTTAACCTGGACTCTGTGGGAACTCTGAGGATGAGCTACTTTGTATCTGGTGTTTGTGTTTGACCTTCGCCTCATCTACTTCCCATCGTACATCATTCAAAGCAACAAGGACCATGTGTGCCTGCTTATACCTCTTCATGGACTAGATAACCAGCGAGAGGAAAAGTGGATGTTGAGCCATGGGAATAGCGAATTGTCCTCGTACTTGAGCTGCTTAATAGTCATTACCAATCAGCTCATGGGAATAATGGATGATTTTGCACCTCAATGGATGGAAAACCGTGACGAGTTTTGATAACCATTTTTCTCTTGGATGAGTGATTAGTTATGCAATGGAACTCATGTAGATATGTTAGTATAATATGATTTTGGACTATTGTCATGTGTATAATGTTCTTATTAGGGAAAAGGTGGCTTAATTCCAAGGTCTTAACATGCATCCCATGGGAACTCTAAGGTTAATCCACCTAAGGTCAAAATAGTGCTAGGAGGATGGGTGACCTTCCTAGTGCCCGAATTTTAGTCCACCCACCACTATGGCCACTCAATCATAGTGGGGTAATCCTAGGGTGAACTAGATATCCTAAGGGCTTCCCCCTTAGAGGAGATAATAGGTGTGGACTGGCTCGTCTGCGCATGTGCAAGGTGTTCACCTTTGAAACGGGCAATATATTTTGAGGTCCCTATAGTTATTGTGATCCTTGTTTCGAGACTACATATAGAATCAAACTAATTCGAAAATGAAGCAACATCATAATTTACATTGGTAGCACCATTGGACTCATCTCTTCCACTTCTTCTTTTCCTTAGAAGATCAACTCCAGTTTGCATCCTATTAGCTTGCCTGAGAACGTTGGACATGCCTTAGCATGCGTTTGCCGTGGAGATGTGTTTTGTACTAGATACTAGTGTTGTAGGTGGTGCTAAACCCAACACCCCACCCAAAACCAACACTCTAAAATCTTTCACAACATGTACATATTGATTATAAAATGTTGGCCACCTTAACATCAAACTTCTAATTTGGTTATGGGGGATTTACCAATAAAACTTTGAACCCTTCTAACTTCTGCACACGAAAGTCAAAGAAGACATACTTTGATGCAATGAAATCTGCTGTTAATGGCTAACAAGAATCATCTAGAACTTTCTATACCTAATAATATTTTATATGCTCTGTGTCGAAAGTGGTGATTTTAGCACCATCTGCCTTAATGTTGAGTGTGATTATCTTGAAGCTACGAGGTGCTGCAACTTCTGGACCGGCAGAAGAATCCACATGGCCCTGTTCTGTACTACATCTTCAACACACTGTTGATCAGTTTGTTTGTGCTGCACGTCTATTGGTGGATTCTGATGTGGCGCATGATTGTCAAGCAAGTTCAAGACCGTGGTAAAGTTTCTGAAGACATCCGATCAGGTACACATTTTCCCACAGGCAGTTTACTGTAGAAACACCTATAATCATCCTTTTAAGCAACTAAGCATATTACAATGACATCACTTATTTTAGGCCCTGTTAACAATTGAAAGGGGATTCCAACCTATCTTAGCATTGGTTATTTGGATATTGAATGAATATGTTATGAATGCTCAAAGTGTTGCCTATAGGTATCCCCAAAATTGACCCTAGTCTCTCGTAGACTTTCATGTTCTGATTGTGTACATCTCTGTAATTGATACCTGGGTTTAATGATGATGCTTTGGTCCAAATGTGGTCACTTTTGGGTATTTCTACCTTATTGCAATGTTTTGAATTCATGTGCTCTCCTCTCAATAACTTTGTCTGTAGCTTATGATAATACCATGGCAGGTTCAACACATTGAGTGACGTATTGTAATTTATTTCTGTGTCACATGAACTGTCTCATAGGTTTCAATGAGCTTTCTTGTGACACATGGCATTTTTACCTTCGAAAATAGAATATCTAGTGCTGATGTTGGTGTTGAATTACAATACTGGGGACTTGTGGGTAATTATGTCTAATCCGACTTAATTGTTTTGTTGCATATCAGATTCAGAAGATGAAGGCGATTCGGAGAAAGAGGATTGAGACATCCCATCACTTCAGTTGATCAAACCACACCAAAACCCATTTCTTTGTATTGTGGGTATGATTTTGTTGGTGTACAGAGGTAAAGGTGATGAGTGCATGTGTTAAAGGCTGTACATATGGCGGTTCCACATAAATCCAACATGAGCCAAGCCCAAAAATGTGAATGAAGGAGCTCACACATAAGAGGTGGTTGCGGATTACCCTGGCATAAATTTTGCTATAAATGGTGGGATGCATGAGCAAGGCTTTTGTAGATCGCAAATGGACAACTTATGTCAAGGTATTTCTCTGGTGTAGAGTTGTGTTCTGAAGTTAGACTTTAAACCCTAAACCCTCAACCCTAAACTTTCGTAGCCAGGATTTCTCCAGTGGGGTTGTACATTAGGATCTTGTGAACTATGTTCATACTTATTGGAATAAGACATGTGAAATGCAGAAAGTTTGCATAACAATCTCAATCTATTTGGCAAAAGTTCTACAGAGTTGTGTAACAATCTGTCAGTCTAGAGGAGTTTATGTGACACGAACTACCTAGCCATGAGTTATAGTGAGGAGGCTTGATTGCAAGCAACATGAAGATGAAGAATGACCCTCTCCAGTCCTTTTCTGTAGCTCCCCAAATACCAATGGTTCCTTTTTGAAATTAGTAGGTTTCTCAGGCCCATTCACATTGGATCACATCCAGGACATGTGCCTTAATCCCATTCACATCAGGCTTTGTTTGATACGGGCTACAGACAGGAATTGTGGAGTTGTCTCCCATGAAGTTTCACATTAGCTCATGGAATATGTATATAGAATCTGGTTTCATTATATTGGAACCCATTGTATGTTTTGGATGATGCTGGATACAACAGTTAAGGGTATAGTGGAAACAAACCTTACATTCTATGGTTATTAAACAAATAAACCAAGTAGAGGCAGAGCATGACCTAGTGCAAGTGACTGGCTTTTAATTTGATATTACACTTATCAATCTCTTAGGGTGATGGAAGCACATATCATTCACCAAATCCTGGCTTTCTATAGCCACCAAAACAAACACTGGCTGAAAATCTTGGCGATCTTACAAAAGTCTTAAAACAGGATGCTATTATCTTCAAAGAGGATTCCTAGAAAATAATAATAATAGTGCACCTCTGGTGCAGTGGAGACTGTTCCATCTAGAGAAATTGGTCTCCAAGATATACATGAGAACAGATTTAAGCAAAATATATTCCAGGTAGGTTCATGTACAAAATTGAACCGCAAAGGCCAATTTGTGGCTTCTTCCTTGCGGGTGTGGTGAATAGCAGTGTAGACCACAGCTCAAAAAGTTAGTGACCAGTGTTTAATGTCGAGTTAGTCTTGATACATACCCTTCAGTGCTAACTCAACACTTAGCTAATGTTACATTCAACACCGATTCATCTCATAATTTAACATTTTAGATCTTCCAATAAAATATAGAAAAAAGGATTAAAATTGCAACCCTATGTTTGGTTGACATTGATTCAATGTTGTAGTTTGATGTGATTGAATCAATTTGAAATCACTGTTGACATATGAATTTAAAGGCTTGTGATGCAAAGCCTCCATATGAGGACCCCTACAAACAACCTCGGTGAGGAATTGCAGGACCTGTTCTGTTCTATTTACCCCTTGCTGTTGGCTTCCGGTTTCCTTCTGGAGTAGCCCGTTGAACTTTCTTGGTAGAGCTAGATGGCAGATTTGCATCAGTATCTGGTGCGTCAGGCTTTGGAGTCAAAGAATCCTTGCTCACGAGGCCAGACGTTGCCGAATACTTCTTAATCGGAGCTTCCCTATATGATTACAAAATTGAAAAGTCTTAATATGAGAGCTAAGTGCATGGGAACAACTGCCTTCGATGGAAGTTTTGAACACAAAAGCCTAAAAATATTCGGCCTACATTCAAAATAACCGAAGTTGAAATTGCAGTCCATCTTCTGAATCTCTTCCCTAATCCTGATATCAAAGCAAAAGATAACATAGTTGACAACTCAATCGATAGTCTTCCAATCGTCTACACCAGGGGTAAGGACAACGAAGAACGTACTGCAAACTCTAACCAGGGCAAACTTACTTGCTTTCCTTGATGACGAAGTCGTCGATGGTGGCCGAGCTCTCAAACAGCTCTCCTACTTCAAGCAACAACGCACCGCAAGTAAGGGTCAACAACACCTTCTACTTAGAGTGTAGTCTTAGGACTTGTCAATTACAAGCCAAAGATTGCCATCAGGAGGTATGTATACCCAAAACCAACACCTGACCTAAAACCAACACCTACAAATCTCGTTATATAGGCAAATATTGATTATAAGAATGTCCACTTTCTGAACATCTGATATCGGTACTCTTTTAGGTTCCCTACGAGTGGAAGCATTTAAGGATTATAAATTTTGCATACGGTGTCTAAACGATGCGTTCTTTAATGCTTTTGGAAACCTCTCGATCTTGCCCAAAAGAAAATACATAAATCCGACAATTCTAATGATTAGAACTGTGCTCAGCGCTTATTCTGTTAGTCTTAAGCATGCTTACCTTACTCCGATTACTAAATTGATATCATTCGGCCATATGCAAAACAAAAATGCTTGCTATATATCCACATACGGTACAATAACTTAAATTGAGCTAAATTCGGGAGTAACCAAATTGTTTCAGGACAGCTAATCGGAAGCACTGTCAACTGACTGTTACGGAGAGGCGCAATAAATCAGAACCTGACTGCTAGGTCTAAAATCACCGCATTATAGTTGACGCTCATAGACTATTAACTCAAAAAACCGGCGCGTAACGGCAGTGGAGATTTACTCTACTGCAACATCCTACAAAATGAACTTACTGCTACCAGGAAATCCAAATTCGTTTCCCCTGGCTCTAAACCTTTGTCCCGCAGAACCCCGGTCTACTACAGCCACTATTTAGGGTCTACTAACGCATACCGGAGCAATTCAAGTCAGTTCGTGTCATTGCGACCATGCAGCAAAGCAAAATTTCTAAACACAGGCATTGTCAAAAACACTGATCCTGCTATTACCAAATCACAAAAAGAGGGAAACCACAGGATTACAAGTCATGTTTTGAGCTGAAAAGGAAAGTGTCCAACCCCCGGGGTGGCAACTCTCCCTTCTAGAACGGTTGCTATTAAACCACTTTCAATGCTTCTAATGATTTGAAGATGTGTTATTTCACAACGAGGAGCATCAACATATGCTGGAAAAGAGCGAATGCATCGATATCATAGCAACTGTGCCCGAATTAGGAAAGATTCGCACTTTCAAATGTCGATGTTCTTAAAACTAATTCGAAGAAATTTATCTGCTTCGTAGGTATTTCCTTTTCCTTCTGACTAAGAATTATGTATATCTTAAATAATTAAGATATAATTAAGACGTATATAATTAAGATGCTTATATTACAAAAGAGACTTGAAAATGTTTTAGCACCTCAAAACCAGGTTCTGCAAGTGATACAGATAGTTGCGAGCCCGGAGTCCAACCTCAGACTGACTAAGAGAGTGAGAAGAAACAGCAGAGAAGCTGATTGTTCCGCAAATTCTTTAATATGCAGGTGAGGAAGACATAATCATAGAGACATGGAATGAGAGACGCTTCACCCTCGATGAAAGCCGGAAACTCGAATGTAAACCCGAGGACGGGATAATCATCCGAATATTATATTTGAGAGAGGGAGAGGGAGGAGCATTTTATTACCATTGTCTGCGGTTTTGTTGGAGAAGTAGAGATGGTTGAGGCGCCGTAAGTAGTCACGCTCGTACTTGCGGTACTTGGCAGCGTAGGCGGCCGCCTCCACCGCCTCGCTCCCCATCGCCCTCCCAAATTACCTCCGTTCTTGAGTCCCTCCCCTCCCAATCTCAATCTATCAATCAGTCAATCGCTCGCTCCCTCTCTCCCGCCTCCGCTGCTCGCACTCTCGATGTGGGCTCTCTCTTCTTCGCTTCGCTTCGGAGCTTCTCTACTTATTATTAAGTGTTTCTTGGCATCGGTGTCGCTCTATTTCATACGTGAACGAATGACTGGGTGCTTGGATGGATGAAATTTCCGTACCATTGATACCCAACAACTAAAAGCCTCCTCCCAATAAAAACTACATTATATATTGGATTTAGCTTCACCAATTCTATTTCTCTTGCGCAATACTACACTATTTTGTCTAATTAGTGCGGGTTACCATTTGGAATTACGTGTTATTATGTTGTTTTAACCCGACATTATCGTTTTCTACCAACTAAGTTATATCTTCGGTGTGCATACCAACTACACTAAATTTAGTGATATTTAGTGTCATATGGTATTTTATGTCACTATTGTAACTTTCTGGATGACACTTTTTATGAATAAGTGAACAAATATTGTCATGGATGATGGATGAGTTCATCCATTGGCCAAAACCCTACCTTCTCTTGTGATGAAATATTGTCTTTGGATGATTGATATTTGGATGAAAGATCACTTGGTAAGTGACAGTAATTGCAACACTATAAATCTATATTCCCCAAAAAAGTTTATAAGGAATGACAAATATTGTTGGGTTAACATTTAGTGTTGGTGACACTACACCACAGTTTACAATTAGTATTGAGCAAGACGATTAGAATTGATGACACTAAATAACATATTTAGTATACTTATATTATTTGGGTAAAAAATGATACTCTAAGTAAAATGTAATAGCAATCCGTAACTCCAAATGGTAATCCACATTAATTAGACAAATAGTGTAATTGGAAACCACCCATGTAGTTTCACCGACACTAAGTGTAAACCAAACGTTATTTCTTATTCCTCCTAAAAAAGAATTTGGACATTATAGATTTACATTGTTGCAATTATTGTCACTTATTAGGTGAAATTTCATCCAGATTTCAATCATCCATGACGACATTTCATTACATGAATTTTAGGATGCAGAATATTATACCAAAAGTGGATGAACCAAAAGTAGCTTGTGACGGTAATATTTGCACTAAACTTATTCAAAGGAAGTGTCAATAAAAAATTACCACGGGTGACATAAAATACCATATGACACTAAATAAAATATTTAGTGATATTTGAGGTTTACTTTTAATTTTAAAATGTCAATTCATTTTAGGAAAAATGAACCAAGTTTATTCCACTGCCAAAAACAGACAAGATAATTCGGGTCTAAAAAATTAGAGAGTGTGAAAACTCTCAAGGGCTGTGAAATCTCCTCTCTACTTGACAAAAACTTGCCAGGTGGTCTGCCTCATGTGCTTTGGTGTTGGCATGTCGGCCTTCTATCTCAAAAAAAAAATTCTCAAGGGTGTTCTGGGTAAAACTATATAATCTCGAGGATGGTAAGCATCATGAGCATGATCGACTAAGGGTTGCTTCACATTATGGCCAAAGGTCAAGAGGCCGTTGATTTCCACCAATCAGATTGCAAGAAACCAATAATTTGGCCTCTCGACCCTTCACACTAGAGGCCAAAGTCCAAAGGCCATCGTTCTCCAAAATGCCTACATGGCAATACTTTTTGACCAAGGCAACGGACTCTCAAAGGAAGTTTGGGTCGGACGGGAATGGAAACCCAAGCTTTGGTCGAGAGACCGTTGATTTTTTTTCATAAAAAAATCAAACATTGACAAGATCTTGGCCGTTAGATCGGAGGGGTTGTTTTGGGCAGGGAATAAAGTGGGACGCTCCTTCTTCCTTTGGACTTTGGGCTTGGCCTTTGGAGGCTCCACACTATGGCCGTCCAAGAAGAGAGGCCGTGAGAGTTCATGGCCAAAGGTTTGGACTTTGGTTTGGACTTTGGCTTGGCCTTTGGAGGCTTCACACTGTGCCCGGCCGAAGGCTCCAATTCCTATATTTTATTGGCTATTTTCAGCCCATTGCTTTGAACTCTCAACAAAGTTTGGCCATTCAATCCCATGGCCTCTCGACTTGGACGGCCATAGTGTGAAGTGGCCCTGAAAACCCACATTAGATGCCATGATATTCCAACACATCTTCCAAGAATTTGACCTATAATAGACTTGGAGTTTGTCAGAGGTTGAGGTGTAAAGCTTTCTATTAGACCATAAATTTTCTTATAGGTTATCCCCAGAAATTTTTGGCTTTGAGTTCTAATGTGGATATTTACTCACAGAAGTTGTTTTCTATATATTTAATTTGGGCTCCTCTAAATTTCTACTTCTATAAATGAAGTGCATAATTTACCCACACATGAGAGAAAAAATAAAGAAAAGTTTTTTTCAAAAGTAAAGTTACACACTCGTGAAGGTTTACACTCTTCCATCCACTCTTATTTCACCACATTATTTCGCCATCCCCAGTAATTACACATTGTAGTGAACTGCGAATATAATTTGTGCCCAAATATTGATTGACGAGATGACTTTGTTTGAACTTTATAATAAATTGGATTTGCATGTATTTTGTGGTAATCAAGGACCTTACTTCAAAAGAGTGGAGTTGAAGACGAACACTTATTTCTAAATATAGACATTAGATTGAAATCTGTCACGTGTTTAGTATGTTAGACAATGATTTCATGTCCAAAAAAACATCACATATTCCTTTGAGATATCCATGATGTTTAGCATATAACTCATGTATTGTAAGTATCATATGAATCTCGCTTACTGAACAATGGCTGGCATTCCATCATATGTGCAAGGTCATATCCTACAATTTGTGCTTGGCCAAGCAAAATTGCATAATCTCCTTTGGATTATATCTTTACTACTAGACGAACCATACTCAAGAGAGTGTTTCTTAGATTGAAGTACAATGCCTCTATTGTGCGAGTGTGGAGCACAACACTTTGACCAAACATTACGTAGGACTATGCAACTGTTGCTGACTGTCTCGAGTCCTATCAGAATATAACATAATCATCAATGAATGCAACATCTTGCACTCGATTAATGATTTGCAGCACTGGATAGGGACGAGATACATATATCTGCAATATATTAAGCTCTCAAGTCACAAGCTTACATTGAGAGCAGGCCTACAGAAGACAGCAATACTGCAAGCAATGTGGCTCAAGGCGTTTACATTCAACGCCAAATGCTGGTAATATATCATATATTAGATATATTCAAGCTCGGGAGATGCTCTCAAGATATAACTTTAGTTTTGCTTGAGCCATTGACTTGGAAAAGTGTCTTCAGAGGATCTCAGCAGACTTTAGTTTTGCATTTAAAGTCTGCACTGATGACTCCTTAATCAGTCTCCTGTTGATACATGAAAGAAATGAAGTAAGTGGCCTGAAGTAAGGAAACAATCTAGGGTCAAAGGACCAGTTTCTAGATGATTATGAGAATGGAATTTCACCACCAGAGGACGCCCCCAACCATGAGAGAACATATACTTGTACGGGAGCTAATAATGTGGGTTTTATGTGGTCACACTTAATTGGACACCTATACTTCAGTGGTATATTACAACGCTTGTAATTAAGAATGGATGCCGAAAAGGTCCATGTGTTACAATGAGAGTGGACAGTGTGCGCAAAATATTTTGACTAATCTAGGTTTAAAAGCGAACACAAGATTTGGGACTTGGGCCTATATATGTGATCCTTTAAAGAGATAGATAATCTCACTCTAGATTCTTTCTTGCAGATTTTGCATCCGTCCTCCAATTTTGAGGCTTGAAATGGCATCTTCATGATTCACAACTGCTTACCACAGTGGATGATTTTTGTGCTGATCTAAATTTCACTCATAAATAATGTAGAGTTGGAAATGCCCACAATAGGGCCACCTACCTTGCCACCTGACTTGATAGTAGAAAAAGTATTTTCCACATGTATAACTCATAATATCTACATATGCATATTGCAATTTGAAATTGTTCATGAAACCATGGGAGTATTTTGATTATTTTGATAAATATTATACTGCTCGCTATTTTAATCAAAGGGAAACTCTGGAACCCTCAACCAATTAAGAAAAAGGAGCATACCACATTCTATGAAGTGGGTCTGCATTATTTCCAATGTGGAACACATTCATATGCGATGCTTTAAGGTTGGCGTTGATCACTGCATCTACATCACAATAATCAACACCATGAAATTTTAGTCTCCTATAAATTGTGCCAAATTTCAAAAATTTGCAACAACTGAAATTCAGTCACAAAATGATCATTCAATATGATGCACCAAGAGTAAGCAGTACCAGAATTCACATAATAGATTTATGTTCAAGATACTATTTTGACATGGAATATTCTGTTTGATTCTGTTTCGACAAAATGAAAACTTTCTTTTCTCAAAAATATTTTCCAAGATTTCAACAAATTATACAAACATGCACTTACCTTGAAGATGATCTCTGTTTTCCCCGACTTCGAGTGCATCTCCACACTTACCGAGTACAAACAGCATGACCATAACTATAGTATATATAGCATGTTGTACCAAATTCCCAGTGCATTCTTCCTTCCTGCACTGTACACCCAAAAACACGCCGAGGAATCAAATTGCCTCCATGGACCATGGTGTACTGCAATGTAACATGTACCTCTTTGTTGATTTCGTATACGTAGGAGGTACCTGGAATAATGTGGAGTTGCTCGGTAATTGCAACTGGAATTTATTAGCTCCACCTGGCGCCCGCATGGAGACCCATGCTGGTCCATGTCGTATCTTATCAGATGACATGGTTGCTTAGCTGACCATCATACTGGTGATTATAGAGGCCTTCAGACCAAGTCCAGTGCTTCCCTGCATCAAGGGAGGTGAAGTTCAAGAAGGACGGCGGATTTCACAATCCAGATTCCTTGCAGTGTCTGTCCTACAATCAGGATGTTAACTGGTTTTATTATTATATTGATATACCATTTGAATGAGAGTACACTCTTATTTTCGTTTGTTGGATCTCCTAATCGCAACTTGTTTCATTTGCACTAAGACCCCTCTCTCATGACAAAAAACATTTATAACAAGGGGGAGAAAACAAGGGATCGCCATCATGACAACTTGAAGTATTCCCTGGTAGATAGATAGATATGCGTTGCCTGTATACTGTAGGATCGACCAGCCAACAAAGTTGTTGAAGAAGTATATAAGAATTCCTCTTGGTAATTGCCGAAACTCATGCAACACTGGAGCTCGATATAACAACACTGGAGAAGAGCTTTGTAACACTAATACTCCTATCTACGAATGCCAGTTTGCAAAACCTCATGTGACAGACACATGACACGACGATGATTAGGGCCGGTTCAGATGGGTTCCCAAGTCCCAAGTCCCACTCATGTTAGCAAGTCCCAACATGGAGGCAAAGCCCTAACTTTTGAGCTTCAAGAAATCATTAAAATATGATTAATTATCATTAAATTCGGATGTTGATTATTTTATGCAAAAATATTCACGGGACTTGTGTTGAGAGTTGGGTCTAGATTTTTGCTCGACCCAACTGTCCACACAAGTCCCAAGCCTCACCTCCAAAAAGTGTTTGTCATGTAGGCATCCATGTCATACTTAAGACTTGGAACTCTGTGTGAAGTGGTGAGTCCCAACTTCCATGCTCTCAATGGCTGAGATTGCACGGATTGACCTCCAGTGACTTAGGACCTCAAGTCCATGTGAACCCACCCTCAATGTTGTAACTGCTGACTATAATTCGGCAGACCGTTACTACCTATAGACTTATATAACTTACCGCCCTTGTAACTTCCATGGACAAATACGTCTTTCTTGCTGTTAATACTCATCATAATCAGTACAATTTGTCAGGGTCTGTTGTCAAAAAAGCTAATGCTCTACCACTTGTGTTGGGTGATAATAAATATCCACATGAAATACTGTCTTTGATCAATCGACACAGCTGAAGTCTTTGAGGCTTTGTTGTGCTGTTCATAAGGACCATGGTGTATAAACATATAACCTACATGTGATGTCACGTGGTCATGTCAATTTTCAAGTAGATCATGTGCAAAGTTCCCACAACTTACAACCACGATTGATTTCCCCTAGCATCTGCAAGCTTTGAATGGAATCAATGTAATTGCAAGCAGCATATATTTTGAACTTTCACAGATGCATGGGTGTATATAGAGGTTGGATGCCCACCTTGACCAGCCGCTGATGGTATGGCAGAATCCAGCTCCTATACGATGCCGGAGCTGCGCTTGAGGTAGTCGAGTTCATAATGCTGTTGAATCCTCAGATGTTGTTCACTGCCATCGCTCGAAAATTCTACGCATGAAGCTGCACCTGTACTCAAGGTTTGTTGTAGCTAATTTCTCAAGGGTTCAGCTCCCTTACATGCCATGATGTTGCATGTGTGCCGCATCATATACGCATAAAGAAAGTCTAAGAATAAGAATAGACCACAAAAGAGGAGCCACAAAACAGACAGGACACTCACGAGATGGATCTTAGACCATAATATCCATATGTGACTTCGCGAGATCCTTAAGTAGGCATCTTCACGTCGTGCCTTCGAGACTGCCCAAGCGTGCCAGCCTAACCTCCCAGCCAAGCCCAGCCAAGCCCAGCCCATACCATGTCATACCATATCATACCATACCATAACATACAATCGCCACCGCCTCTTCTCTTGCTGAATGGGGAAGCGCTACCGCCACCGCCTAAACATGGAAGGCGGCACAACACAACTAAGCCCTAACCTGACATAATACTCTTCCACATTCATCATCACATCATCAACCCCGAGACTTCAAAAATACTCTGTCATCCACATATGACAATAATCTGACATCCGCACACCCCCCGCGGCACCGCTCTATCTCCACCACCACCACCGCACGCACAGATTCGTCAATGATCCAGACTTGAACCCCTTAAACCCTGCCAATTTGCCACATCTCCAAAGGTGCAGGACTCATCAGGTCCGCTGTAACACTTGGCCACCTCCTAACAAATTGCAGGCTACGATGATTTACTGCAACCAGATGATGATGATGACGATGATACTTATTTTACCAACGGCACACTTAAGTCGACTCCAAACAGTACTGAGGAGGTTGTTAATGATCCCAATTGTTTCTTTCTTCTAGCATCATCCACTACGCATCTGACAGCATTGTTAAAGAAAAATACCAGATCGGTAATCAAAGAAGAAGACGATGAGTCTTATTGTCCTTGGTGCTTGAGACGACGATCCATTGCTGGTGGCTTATGGCGGTGCGGTCCGTTTGCTGCGGGTGGAACCTTCCTGGGATTAAGTTAGAGCAAGGAAAGGGAAGGGCTGGCAAATGGCCCTCAACATGTACCCACCGCATACATATATCCTAGTGGATGTAGATTCTGCGTAGATTTTCTGCGGTGGAACGTGCGGGGACCTTTAGGAGGCGCCTGATTGGGCCGAGACTCTGTGTCCTTTTCCTGTCCAGCACTTGCCAGCCAATGAGAAACTCACTTGCTTTGTGTGCGAATGATGAGGTGGAGGCGACGGCGTTTTGTCCCTTAGAGCATCTCCACCCTTGCGCGTCAAAGGGTCTTGGCAAGCCCTTTGACGCGGCCTGGCAGAAAAATCTGCCCCACCCCTCTTGCCCGGGCTCTTCAAACTTGCCAGGGCTCTTCAAACTTTCGACTCCACTCACTATCCTCCCGGGTGAGCGTTGCTCTTGCTGCGCCCAAATTCCGGGAGCTCATCCACTTGCGATCTTTGAATCGTGCCACTTTTGGGTTGAAGCCACTTTATAGGGAATATTCCTGACGGTTTTTCGGGTTGAAGAGCCGGTATGCAAGGTAAGGGTGGGGGAGTGCCACCCTAAAAAAATTTAGTGCATGCTTGGAGCCCTTCAAAGCACATTTCGAGAGTCTGCCTTTCTGCGCAAGGGTGGAGATGCTCTTATGTCCCTTCACTGTCACTAAATAACTTGGAGCAATTGTCATTAAGCTGTCTAGTAGAGGCACCTATTCCCAATCGGCCCCCCATCGGCAATCTAATGGGTACCCGATTTTGATCATGTTGGATTGAATTTTGATCAGGCCGGAACCAATAGTGTCATGACATATGTCTTAGTTTTGAGTGTTAAAGTAAGGAGGAGTGAGTGGTTAAAAATGAGCGGGTATGGCAAACTCTAGACATTGGTAATATGTTCATACCAACTTTTGGTCTCAAATATTCATAGTAATTTCAATTTAATGAATAATATTATCAAATTTTTTTTGCAATCCTCCTGATTTCTATCTGCCTACACGGAAAAAATTGCACCACCTTATAATATGGTGCAAAATATGGTGCAAAATCTCTTAAGTGATTGGTTATGGGTGCCTCTACTCTATATAAGGTTGCACCTTAAACCAAGGAGTTGAGGTATTTGGCATACATGTGGCAGTCGTATGAACCAAATGAAGAGTATTCTGAGGTAGGAAAAAAAAAACTAGGTGTATTGCAAGTTTTCTTTTTCTTTTTCCTTTCAATATTGAAATGATTACAAATTCATGAAGTGAAATCGTGTTGGCACCCAAAATCATTATGGGGGCCTAATATTCACATGGTGAACATTCTCAAAATCAGCATATATTTATTCTGAGATATTTTGAGGATGTTGTCTTGGTTTAAGGTGTTCCTACCTTATACTAGACCATTTTCATAAGATGAGTTGGGGAGGATGGTTGAACCACATTAGAGTTGTTTGTAAAGTGAAGCAGATGAAACTATGGGTTTAGTCCCAAACCTTGAGTTTATGAGAATTAATGTTAAGGCATCTATAACCAAGAAAATAAGAGAGTTTGCATTTGTTTAGGAGGAGTAATAGCTGGGGATTATTTTCCTTGTGAAGAGAAACAAATTCTAAGGAGAATACAATTTTTAAAATTTTATTCCATGAATATGGAAATTGCTACAATTTTTGAAGTGGTATAGTTTAGGGGATACACACAGTTGATCTAAACATTAACCCATAACCACTCATCTAAATGTTAATTCTTGGCTTCGACAATTGTCAAAACTTTTATGAGGGCAATCAATCACAAGCCACCACCACATAAGGTCGAGGCATCCACATGTCTATATTATTTAGGTCAACAAAGTTAAAGTTTATGTGGTGGCAGCTTGTGATTGATTACCCTGATAGAGTTTTGACAATTGTCGTAGCCAAGGGATAGCATTGAGATGAGCGGTTATGAGTTAGCCTATAGATCTACTATGTGTAACTCCAAAATTTACACTTTGCAATTTGTAGCAATTTCCATATTCATGAATTAAAAAAATCTAGTCACATTCTCCTTAGAATTTGTTTCCTTTGCAAGAAAAATGTTTCCCCGCTATCACTCCTACTAAACAGATGCAAACTCTCTTATTTTATTGGTTATATATGTCTCAACCTTAAACTGTTACCTTCATTCACCTAAAAAATATAGATCTCATCCATGTCGGCAATAATGACCCTAGTGGTGGTTAAATGGACATGGTCGACTTTGAATGCCTCGACTTTAAAAAGCAGCTTTCTAGCTTGTCCTACTAGGATGGGTCGGCCAACCTAGCATTGCATATGTCAATCCATGATTTAGGATGTGGGCCCCATTCACATACCCTATTTTAGATCTTATTTTAAAATTCTCTCAAGTTTGATGGGTGGAGAGAGCAAGTCCCAAAAGTTTCAGCCAACTTTCAAAATAGGCTCCAGTGTACGTCGAGCTAACGAGCTCTTAATAGAAAGTTTTCTCAAAGAAGGATCAAACCCATGGCTTTGTATCTCTTGGAGAGACTTTATGGATAACTCTATTATTGTTGGTAAGGTAGATGGATCTTAAGTGGCTCGTTTTGTTAATCAAACCCCTATATTTGATTGGTACGTGGTTCAATGAGGATGAAACATGAAACATCATAAAGACACATGTTTAAAAGAGATTGGACTATGTCGTCAAATATTAAGAAACGGTCTACACTCAATATTGAACACAACTGGGAGAACCCATGTATCTAGTTAAGAAATCGCACAAACATGGACTTCCGATAACCATGACAAAATCACGGGAGGTCCAATTTTCAATTTGGTTTTTGCACATGTTTCATCGTAGATATGCTAATGCAACACGAGTTTTGTGGTGCAAATCTAGTCGATAGAAGCTGAAGAACTTGAAAAACAAACCAAATAACACCCAACATAACATTAAGTAGCAGGCCCGGAATGACCTTCTCAAAAGAGCATCAAATTGGCGCGTGCCGGTTTGATGCTCTTTCAAGAACAAAGGTAGCACTACTTTTGAGTTCTACTTAGGCTATTTTTAATTTATTTGGGTAGTTATTTTCAATGCTTAGAATTAATTATGTCGGTTTCTAGGACAAAACTAATGCCAAGTGGTGATAAAGTTTCTAATCTAGGCTAAATTACGATCTAAACAAATCTAAATAGCCATAAAGCAACATGAAAGTTGGTGAGGTCAAAAAGGTAGTTGCGCTTTTTGGAAAAGTTTCCCGACACCCGCATTGGAAGCTACTATATTTGATTAATTATCCATTCATTCACCCTTGCTTTGCAAGCTTTTCCCTTCTTGTTGAGGTAATATTGTGGATACTCAAAGGGTACCCTCCTAGCATTGCTACTTAATGTTATGACATATTCTACATGAGATCTCCAAAATTCCCTAACCTTTCTCTATAATTCAAGTGGATGGCAAATCTACACCTAAATTGGCTTTGGAATATAAGCTTAATCCTTGAAGGACGTAGGATCTAGATATATGGTCATATACACAATTTACATGGGCTTCTAAGAGTTCAAAAATCAAGTTTTTTATAAACTAGTATTTAGATAATTCCAACATTTTTCGTCAATTCCGGACTAAATTGTTGCAACATACATGTTTTATAATCTCCACTCTGGTGCTAAATACATACGCGCATCATGTCTACAGTTTTTTTTAATATAATCACTTACATAATGACTACATAGCGAGTCCAAATAACAACACTTGAAGGAAAAATGTTATTATACTAACATTGTTATTATATATCTTAACTTTTGTTGAGCTAATTTTTTTTACATTACAATTTTCATTATGTTTTTGTCTTCTTGCAGATTGGATAAGTTACTGCAATCAAAGGTTTTAATCGTTCTTGGTTATCCTATTAAAAAACATACAAATCCATTCTCAGAGAATATAGGACTGACAAGAGAATTAACGAAGTTTTAGGATTTGATAGAAAATATAAATGTAAGTAATTTTAAGAATTTGATGAATAATATGAGAGCAAGGCAAATGTGCACAATTAGATTTTTGCAAATGCTATATGGAAAAATGTTATTCTATCTACACCTAAATTTTGTCAAGCATCTACAATTACAACACCAACAACTGTTGAATCACCCAAAAAAAAACTCAAAAAAAATTGAAAGTCTGTAGAACAAATTGTTGGTAATTCTGGAGTTCTTCTTGCATCATTTTAAGAATCTATTTTTTTCCTAAAAAACATGGATAGAAAATTTTCTATTCTCCTAGATAAATTATAGTCACTCTTCTACTATATCAGTCCCACTATCATTGTTAGTTTCTAATATGCTTAATTTATTTGGTAGTTTGTACTGCTATAGACTTTCTGCTAGTAAATTATACATTATTATGGCTTCATAGAGAAGGTTATTTGCCTTCCAATTTCTTATTTCTCTTAGTAAAAACAAATGTGTTTCTACATCATATATTTCATCTACAATTAGAACATCTTCCTTAGCTAGAATCTTTCTTTTCACTTCAACAATTCCAGCTCTTTCTTTCCACAATTCACTGCCATTTTGTATTCCTCCCTCATTGATTCTTTTAGTTAATTTATTTTTTGCTTCAACAATCCATTCATCTTCAATCCCTTCATGTTTATAATGCACAAATTGTGCAATATTATGCATGTTCCTACAATATCAGACATATTCTTCAAAGGTATTTCGAATCGTTTCATTATCAGCCTCGATCTACCCTTCAAAATTCCAAATACCCTTTTCACACATATTTTGGTTGAAGATTGGATAGAATTCCAATTTACCTCTTTCCTAGATAATGCAGCATTTTCACTCTTAAATGGAAAATACATTCAAACCTTCACCAAATATGCGGCGTCTCCTATAAGTTTATGTGGCTAGACTTTGCCTTCTATGCATATACGTCCAATCCTTGTAACTTGAAAAACAACCCAATTGTGAAGATTTTTTCTCTATCCGAATTCATAATCCTAGAGTATACAATCTGGTCCAACGATTTTTTGTTAAATTATTGAATGGAAAGATTTCCTACAATAGTATTTTTCTCTGCAAACTACCAAAGCTAAAACATAAATATGTGACCCATTTATTGACCCCATAATATACGGTATATCATACAACTGATCAAACTTTAAAGCTAAAAGCCTAAACTTTAATTCATTTGGAGTTTGCACAAAAATTGATTGAAGATGTCTCCTAACAGGTCTACAAAAATTCCTTATTATTTTACACAATGTACTCTTGTGAACTCCATACAAATCTCCTATGTTTTGTAATCCATCACCGCCTCTCAACCTATGCAATGATATTGCTACCCTCTCTTACTTTGGCACAGTAACTTTGAAACGGGTATTTAATACGGGTCCAACCTCTCACACAAAATTTGAATGTAATGTATTTCACTCGAGTCCACAAACCCAATAACAAGTGGTCTACAAATCCGTACATCCATTTTTGGCTCCATATACTCCTATCTCTTTGCCCCATACTCTTATAAACCAAGCTCAAAATTGCAAATTTCTCCCATTCTCCTTGAAAAAGCAATGCTTAAATGTCCAGAACATGCTTCATAAGCATGTACAACAACATGTATTATCCTAAGAGAAAAATAAGGCTCACCCTTCTCTCATCTATTGCAACCATACTTGCTGAAATTCACAAGCGAAAACAAGAAGTGAAGCCAAGAGAAGACAAGTTAAGCCAAGAGAATGGTCAAACTTGACTTTTTGCCAAAACTGCCCTCTTTGGGCATATATTAAAAAAATGAGCTCATTCACTTTTTGGTGCATGATCATTCATCTTGGTCCACATTCGGTTTACACCTAGTGATGGGCCCAAAGGCTTTTGTAAATTGATAATTTAAGAAGTTGGACCATGGAAAAATGTCATTTTTCATGGTCTGACTTCATGATCCATGGTGTAAACCAGTCCTCATTAACCACCACCGCACTCGCAAATTCATCAATAATCTAGATTCAAACTCCCTAAACCATGCCAATTTGCCACATCTCCAAAGTTGTCACACAAGACACATCACGTCCACTGTAACACTTGGGCGCCTCCTATCAAATTGGAGGCTACGATGGTTTTTTGCAACATGATGATGATTATTATTTCACCAACGGCACACTTAAGATGGCTCCAAACAGAACTGAGGAGGTCGTTAATATTATAACACTACCGTTGACGACTAGGTGTCCGTAAACCCAACCTCGTCATCGTGATATACATAAGATATTACGTTGTCGATGACGCCTCGTCATCGTAGGATGGCAACTAGGTGTCAGTATGTTGCCCCATCATCGTAGAGGTGTAAGATATTATCTACATGGCACCTCACCATCTGAGGAGGTGAAGCTGATCAAAGACCTTGAATGGACACCAGAGCCCTACATTGGGTGCCCATACCCATGCCCATGCCCAAACCCACCCATGCCCATGGGTTTTGGGTGGGCATGGGTTTGATATTATTGGGCATGGATGGGCATGGGTGGGCAAGGGTGGGCATGGGCATGGGTGGGCCAAGACTTGGTGTAGGCGGGTAATGTACATTACACAATTTTTGAATACATTGGCGGCAATTTTAATAGCATGGGTGGGCACGGGTCATGCTATGGGTGGGCATGGGTGGGCATAGGTCGTTGCTGATGGGTATGGGTGGGCATGGGTACAAACTGGAAGGAAAATGTCGGGCTCTGATGGACACCGAGGTTGAGAGAGAAGATAATAGAACTCACGGTCTTGCTCTCTAGTTCTCAAAGATTATGCAATCTTGCTTGCATGATGTGCATCTCATTTTTGTATTCATTTTGCAACAGTTAATTCTTAATTTTTTTCTGTTTATTCTTTTATCATCTACTACACATCTGAGAACATTGTTAAAGAAAAATACCAGATCCGCAATTGAAGAGGACGGTGCTTGAGACGATCCATTGCTGGTGGCGGCTTATGGCGGTGCAGCCCAATTGCTACTGCGCTGGCTGGAAATGTCCTAGGGTTAAGTTAGAAGAAGGAAAGGGTAGGCCCTGGCAAGTGGCTCTCAAGATGTAGCCACTGCTTACACATGTTTTGCTGCATGTAGATTTCTGTGGTGGAACGATGGGGGCCTTATGTCCTTTTGTTGTCTAGCACTTGCCAGCCAAAGAGAAAATCACTTGATTTGTGTCTGGAATGATGGGCGGACGTTAAACACCCCCCCCCCCAAACTAACTTTCAAGGGGTGTTAGATCCGGGCTGGGGCAACCCCCAGGAAAGAAATCCAATTTTTTTGGACCCGACCGAAAACTGCTGCCCGCCCGCCCGACTTTGAAAAAACCATTGCCCTTGCATTCTTGAAGGTCACTTATCCACAAATCTCATATTGAGTGCACTTCACCTTCAAGGTCCAAAATCCAATATATATGATCACTTCCATTGAGCAAATAAGCAATTGACTGGGATTTCATGTGAAACCATCAATAATAAAGCACGCAATTAACTTGGAGGTTAAAAACATTACAAAATCCTCATTAACATGAAGGTTATGAATTTTGTGACTTATAATTTGAAATTATCTTTGTCATTCTAAAATGAAACTTAAATTAGTGTTGTATTTTTAGTACGTTAAGTATTATAGTTTAGTTAATACCTTCTACTTTCACAAAGTATTCATACGCATTTAAACTAATTAAGTGTGATTGAATATAATTAAGTCTAATTAATCTAGATTAATCCTAATTAAGCCCAATTAAATAAAAAAGTATGCTTACGAAATTAATCAAGCCTAATTAATTATAAAATGTACTTACAAGAATTAATCATGATTTATTGGGATTAATTCTAGTAAGTATATTTTATAATTAATTAGGCTTGATTACATATAATCACGCTTAGTTAGTTTGATTGCGTATGAATACTTTTGAAGGTAGAAGGCATTATCTAAAATATTATAAAATATACATACTAAATCAACACACTAATTTAATTTTCATCTTAGAATGACAAAGACAATTTCAAATTATAAGTCACAAAAATTATAACCTTCATGTTAATGAGGATTTTGTAATGTTTTTTTACCTCCAAGTTATTTGCGTGCTTTATTATTGATGGTTTCACTTTTAAAATGAAATCCTAGTCAATTGCTTATTTACTCAATGGAAGTGATCATATATATTGGATTTTGGACCTTGAAGTGAAGTGCACTCAATATGGGATTTGTGGATAAGTGGCCTTCAAGAATGCAAGGGCAATGGTTTTTCAAAGTCAGGCGGGCGGCCAACAGTTTTCGATCGGGTCCAAAAAATTTGGATTTCTTTCTTGGGGCCTGCCCCATCCCGGATCTGACACCCCCTGAAAGTTCGTGAGGGGGTGTTTAATGTCCCTTGCTAAACACCCCCCCCCCAACGAGCTTTCAGGGGGAGGTGGATAGGGGTTGGGGCCCGCGATCTGTACCTCTAGGCACCCCCCACAAATTTTTTATTTAAATTTTCATATCCCAACCGAAAATTGTTGTTCCGCCCGACTTCAAAAAATGAAATTGCCCTTGCATTCATGAAGGTTGCTTGTCCATATAACCCATATTGAGTGCACTTCATTTTCAAGGTCCAAAATCCAATATATATGTTCCCTTCCATTGAGTAAATAAGCAATTGATTGGGATTTCCTTTTCAAAGTGAAACCGTCAATAAAGCGTGTAATTAGCCTTGGAAGTCAAAAACATTACAAAACCCTCATTAGCACTGAGGTTATAATTTTTGTGACTGACCATTGAAAGGGTCTTTGTCATTCTTAAATGGAACTAAAATTAGTTTTTTTTATTATGTTTATTTTATAATAATTTAGTTAATACCCTCTACTTTCATAAAGTAGTCATACACATTCAAACTAATTAAGTGTGATTAAATGTAATTAATTGTAAATAATTGTATTAGAAGGTAATAGGGTTTACACTTAATTACATTTAATTACACATCTAATACATTACCTTTTCCAAAATCATTCCTTGTAATCAAGGCTGCTACTTCCGTGATTCGGTAATATGGTTTGCCTTTGAACAAGAAAAATGACTACGCTACTAGCTTGCTGCCCATGCCCAGATGCTTGTAGAATGCTAGAGTAAGGCAACCGGATTTGATTTGGCATCTTTGTTGTTTGACTCGTAGTTGGGTTTGAGGTCCATGAAGTTGACTCTTATGTAATGAGAATTGTATGTGTTTTACACAAATTACAACATGTTTCTTGCCATGTTTTGATTAATATTTATAATTGCAAAGCTTAACAAAACAATATGATATGTGCAAGTAGATATATGTTATTAGATCAACAAATCACAGGGATGACCAAATTCGTTAGATTGAGACTTTTCATAGTCTCAATTTAATGCTTAATTCTATGTTTTTCATTAATTTCTTGATTGAATCTATATTTGTAAGTGATTTTTTGACTATATATGGGAAGATTATCCTCGAGTCGAGGATAGTCTATAATTAGAAAGTCCAAAAATATGAAAATTGTCTCTAAACAATTGTTGAAATTGTAGGCAAAAAGTCATTCTGATATTGTCTCAAAATAACGAATTTGGTCATAGGGAGGTCACTCCATTGTCAAGTTGAAAACCACGTGCATACAAAAAAAAATCTACTTTTTCTAAGTTGCATCACCAAAAGGGGTCAAAATTTTATCAATTGTTTTTCATGAGTAGATATACACGGTATCTATTACATAGTAAAAAAAGATAACTAAATTTGATGATTTTTTTAAATTTATTAAAATTTATGAAACATACCGATTCTAACTAGAATGACACAAAATTGAACTAAAACAATTACTACAAAAATGAAGATGACTAAAAATTTCAAAAAAATATACAAAAGATATTATCAATGGCTATGTATATGTAGAAAAAATATCATAATTTTTAAAATTATCTATGGCATATAATATAGGGGTAGCCAACTTTGTTTGCACATGGTTTTCAAGTTGACAATGGAGTGACCTCCCCGTGTGTAACGTGTATTACATATTTATTGTTTTATATTTATTTACAACCTCTCATTCAATTGGGACTCCTTTACTATAAAACTAGAGGCGCTACCCTGAGTGCTCTAGCAGTCCTAAAAGTAAAGGGAGTTAACTACTAGTTGATGACTGTGGTTCTTCACGTAGTTCTCCCACGTAAGTAGGGACCACTAGTTAAGTGCACTTAGAGATATCCTAAAGGCATGGGGGAGAGCTCGTTAATATATATTTAACTACCACTTAACTACCAGTTGGAGGTGGCCTCAACTGCCAGTGGTACTTGTATAAGCTCTAAGGTTGGGTGGAACATGCCTCTTGAATCTCATAATATTTGAGAACGTTACATTGGTATCAGAGCCGGCGCTCTTGTACCTTGTTTTCATTTGGGTTTCTATTAACTTCCGCTTTGTAGTTGTTATGCTGGTAATTTTTCTGGAGGGTGTTCATTTTAGGGGGTCATAAATAATTGGTTTTAGTGATCACTGCTAAAATCTGAAGATGTTTTAAGTCATAAGATGCATCTTCGTGCAACTGTCATATACATTTAAGATCCACGATGTTTTCATGTGTCACTTCTTAGGCCTTATGTGGCCGATGGCAGGGTACAGCCTCCCCCTCCGCCAGTCTTTGAGGAAGATGCATCTTATGAAGTAGAACGCGTGCTTTCACACGAAGATAGAGGGTCTCGTTCTCGCCCCAAGAAATTCTATCTTATCAAATGGCTCGGATATGCACTTGAGCATAATTCATGGGAGCCCGAATGCAACTTGAGTGTAGAAGTCCTCAAGGAGTACTGGGATGCGGTAGCAAAGTCGGAAGACAGGCTCACACGCCATGGTGTTAAGCGTGACCGCGAAGCCCCAGCTGCGCAAAAACGTTTGAGGCGGAAGATATCTTTGGGGTAGGCGCCTTCTGTTCTTTCAGGTTTGCACAAGATCCTGTAAACGGGGTGTTATTATTAACTTGTTTCACCCTGCCAATTGGCATGGAGCATGGTACAGATACAGATCCCATGGCTCGCTTAAATTAGTGGTGGTTTTGACTATATTTGTTTTGATGCACTACGATTTGGGATCATTCATGAACGCGGACGTTTATTCCTAAGTGGGGAGGTGTGTAACGTGTATTACATATTTATTGTTTTATATTTATTTACAACCTCTCATTCAACTGGGACTCCTTTACTATAAAACTAGAGGCGCTACCCTGAGTGCTCTAGCATTCCTAAAAGTAAAGGGAGTTAACTACTAGTTGATGACTGTGGTTCTACACGTAGTTCTCCCACGTAAGTAGGGACCACTAGTTAAGTGCACTTAGAGATATCCTAAAGGCATGGGGGAGAGCTCGTTAATATATATTTAACTACCACTTAACTACCAGTTGGAGGTGGCCTCAACTGCCAGTGGTACTTGTATATAAGCTCTAAGGTTGGGTGGAACATGCCTCTTGAATCTCATAATATTTGGGAATGTTACACCGTGCAACAAATATGTGTTATTAAACCAGTTGGATTAACTAACCAATGAGAGATTCATGAACTCATAAGTGATGATCCAATAGAACGAGTACAAAACAATCATGGGTCTACACTGATATGAAAGGTAGATTGTATGGAATCGACATAATCATCAAATGTAGAAAAATATTATAACACCACATTAGCTATGGGTACATAATCAAGTTGAGTACGATTAAAAATACTCATGCATAATCTATAGATAATGTGAGTGTAGGCACAGAACAAGAGGGCATCTACACTGAGCTAAAGAACCTTGGCATCACATGCTTAGAGAGGAAGACCACTTAATTACATGCACTATTTGTGTGAAATAATTGTGCGCATTAACAAGTCACATCTGTTGATTTCATTGCAAAACATATTCCACAGATCTTAGTGCATAATACATTCAACATATCTTCGTGCATAACACATTCTATAGATTTGGTGCATAACACATTCTATAGATTTGGTGCATAACACATTCCACAGATCTTGTTATATAACACATTAGCAAATATGATGCATAACTGAGGAGATGGGAGCAGAGAACGTTCCCAATGTGAGAAGGTCCGTGGTTCAAAAGATGACTAACATTGCTGGAGCTGACTCTGTCCATGATTTCGTCTGGTCAAGCAAACTACGGACAACAACGTAGGCGGGACCAATACATTTTGGTTTGGGCACTGACGTGTGGGCCAAGAGCAGTATATTTTTAGGCAGGAAAAGCTCGATAAGGGTGCTTTAGCATCCGACTTTATTAATGGTGTTCACCCCTTTTGTCCCTTCATCATCATGAAGGACTTGGAGTGATTGTTCATTAAGCAAAATATTGTACACTTGACAATTTTCATAACATAACATTATTTAACTATGCAGGTCGGTTCCATGACCCTAGAATATGTCAATTATGTTCTATTGTCCCCCCAAAAAAATAAGAATATTTTTTTACAATTCATACATTTAGGCTGACACTTGGAAATTCAGGTGGACTTATATTCCTGACACTATTCACAGAAGTCATTGGTTCATCCGGGTACTATTCACAAGAAACATTGTTCCTCCTAGTAGTATGCACTAGAAATACCATTCATAACAACATTATTACTTAAAATACCAACACGGTTCACAATATTCTTACTATTTATACTAAAACTATTCATTATTTGTACCGTATCAATTTCTTCTTGTTTTCTAAGTTTCTTCTCATGAAGGTAAGATATTGGAGGCCCATGTCAAATTCTAAATATAGAATACAACACTACCATGCAACTAAATAACATTATGAAGACAAACGAGTGTCCGGGGCCTAGGGATTCATAGTACTCAAGTAAAGTCATCCGGTAACAAATACTTGATGAAGGAGAGGCCACACACGTTCAAAAATGCTAGTTTCAAAAAAAAGTTTGGCAAGCTAAGGTGAAAGAATGTTGGCCTTGACATGTGCCTTACTTCAAGGAGCTTGGTTTCAAGGTTGGTCCCTCTTTATTGGTTAAAACTGTCCGTTTTCAACTCCGATACAAAACAAAGGTTTTAAGCCTTGCAAAACTACCGTTTTGAAATTGGCATTTTCGAACGTGTGTAGCCTCCCCTTGAATCCATCAAGAGGTTTGGATGGAGCTTAGTTTAGGTAAGCACCTTCAAGTTGGCACATAAGACACCTTTTGTCCCCCCTTTTAGCTATTATGAAGCATTTGCAATGTCGTAAATAGCAAATAAATGGGAAACGCCATGGGTCTATCTAAATACCCCCGATGAGCGTTGCACTTGTCAGGGTGGCGGGTAGGGGCGGCACCGAAAAAGCCAGAGCCTCGGCCCCCCGACCCTGGCCTGCCCCAACTTTGGCTTAACCCCCCGCCTGGTCTCCAACCCGGCCTCCAGTTTGGCCCCCCGCCCAGTCTCCAGCCCGGCCTCTAGTTTGGCCCCCCGCCCCTACCCGCCCTCCACTTGGCCATCCTCCACCTCCACTAACGCCCCGCCCTCCTTCCAATTTTTTTGGTTTTGCTTGCTCATGGCCGTTGCAACGAAGCGAGGAGCTTTGGTGTGGTTGTCAAGGACATGGCGGCAGCCGGGCATATGCATTGGATCTTGGGTCTGAGGACGTAGAACAGGGTGCTGCTCCAAAAAATGCAATGGATCCAAGAGAGGGAAACAATTTCATGGCGGTGGTGAAGCACATGCACTGGATCTTGGATCTGAGGGCGAGGGACAGGGCGTTGCTCCAAGGAATGCAATGGATCCAAGGGAGGGAAACAATTTCATGGCGGCGGCAAAGCGCATGGATTGGATCTTGGGTCTGAGGGCGTAAGACAAGACGTTGCTCCAAAGAATGCAATGGATCCAAGAGAAGGAAACAATTTAAGAGGATGGAATTTTGATGGCGGCCTTCAACTTCCACATGAGCGATCAACAAGTCATGAATATGGTGGCTACAAAACATATATAGCGGATCTTGGGAAAGGGGACGAGGCACACACTTCGGAATTTGAAGACAAGCATGGTCATAGATTTGGACGAAGACCACCTGGAGGACATCTAGCAGATCTCAACGTCGACCATGAAGGCCATGTATCTCATCTAAACGCCAATGATGCGGATTTCAAACTGCCAAAGTTTGTAAGTGTGGTGGAAAAAGAAACTACAGTCCAAAAGAAGAAGAAATGTTTGTCTTAGAGGAAATTGTATCAGAGAGTCTTAGCCTCTGTCCAAGTAGTACCCCCTGGCCCTTTTGATAGGATAGATCTGAAGTGGGAGGTCAAGTTCAATAAAGGCAATGGTAACAAAAAAAATATCCAAAAGGCTACAATTCATTGGGCTCGGCTAGATGATTTCTTAGAAGGAGAAATGTCAACCCGGCAGTTTCCTTACACCTTTTATGAGAAATCTAGGCAATGCATGAAGAGACAAGACATGAAGTAAGTGCGTGCCGAATCTACAGTTCAAGAGATTAGATAACTAATTTTTCATGTCTTTTAAGTGTTTTGGAATTATTCCAAAAATATGTCACGGATCTTGCATTTATTTCCTTCAAAATAATTTGAAAAGAACATTGAAACTTGTCATACACCAATCCAAGTTTGACCTAATTTGTATTGTCAACATGTAGCTTCTATCATGTCATGAGAGCTTTAACTAACCATGAGACGTGTCCTTCAATATAATTATTGGTGCTAGTACGGGCCAATGGACTACACTAGGTGGGTGGAAGCACGGTAAAGTGGACAGCTCTTGATCCTTGCTCAGGTTTAAGTGAAAGTGATCCCAAACTATATACTAACTTTGAATTTTATGAAATAGAAATTCATAAACATTTAGAAAACATATGAATCTACAAAGCCAAGCAATTTATGTTCACAAAAAATAATTTCAAACAATGTATATATATTTTAGAAGACGGTGCAAGTGGTGGTGCAAGTGGGTGTCATTGAAAAGATAATTGTCAAAAACTTGTTTAAAATATAATTACATTACATTAAATTGATGAATTTTTGAAAAAAAAATTACGATGACCTCAAGTTTATAATGAATTCAAGGAATATGAAAAGAAATTCCAAGTTCAAAATATTTAAGGTCATGAAATTTACATTCAAAACTATATTTAGTTAGTTGCTTTTACGCGTCACTTGTGATGATAGGTTTTGAAGATCTCATATTGATATTCTATATTTGAGTACCTAACTTAACAATAGAGGTCATCATGAAAAATAATATATTTTAAACAACATTTTGCTACTACTTATAGGCGTTTGACCAAGAAAATCATGGCTTTCATATACCGGAGTATTTTTTTGGTCCACTTTACTATACTTGCACCCAGGTAGTACAAGGTAGAGGTCCAGAAGGCATTTGCACATGTGCTACTGGAGAAAAAAAATCAACATCTCATTGAAAAACTCTACAAGTAATGACGTTGACTAGGTACATAGCTAGGATTGTCTCATACATGTCCGCGCATGTTGCTGGCCACACCTCAATGGCCTCAACCGATCTAAGAGAGTACTCAAGGTCGATGTTCTCCCTCATAAATAATACATAGAAAAATGAAATGCAAACCTACTCAGTGTCCATAGGCCGGATCACTTACATGAAACATAGGTCATCAATCTTGCCCAATACAAACATATAAGGACAGCCTCGAACAATATCGCGTCTCTGCCATGTAGTGAATGTATACACTATAGTTATAAGATCATCATATCTAGCCTCGGAATCAACCATTGCTTTGAAGTTTTTGAATTTTTTATTGGTCGTGTCTATAGTGGAGAAGTAAATCTTCTCCACGCAAATGAATTCATCTATAGTAAACAACACATGATTTGCCTTGCCAACAAGACATCCAAAGTGAGCCCCTTCACATGACACAACAAAAACATATATCTACCATACTTATTTCTCATGAAGAGCTTGAGAGCCCTAGCAAAGACATGAAGATCATTACGAACCCCAATGCTCTTATCTTCTTCCGCCATCTACACAAGGAGTACTTAGAATTCGTCCTCGGTGTGTTGGAAGGGTCGGGTGATACAAAGAGGTTTTGGACTAGTAATGAAATCATAAAAGAGAGGAGACTAGTTCCACTAGCCATCTTTCGCCACCATCTGAACTTCTCTATCAAATTTCGCAATATGCTCCTCCACATACTCCATCTATTTTTTTCTGTGTCTTTCACTACATTCCTAAACTTCTCCATGCGTTCGGAGTAAGAATAAATATCATCGTGGTAAACCCAAAATACCTCAATCTCTGCACCCAAGAGAATGGTTAATTTCTTCATAAAAAATCTTTACACATATCTACGGCCTCTATTATATCAGCCTTCAACTCTCTATGCATACAAAGAGACAGTTAAACCTAGCTATGAGAGGGACATGTTCATAAAAATATAAATATATTATGACATAAAATTCACCATGACCTCAGGCATGCACTGGAAAACACCCCATGCTTGAAAAACCTTCCTAGTCAACTTCTCGGCCTTGTGCAAGTTTCTAATTTCTATTTTCAAGGCAAACAAATCCGTCATTAAGTCCATGGATATTATATTTTCAGATTAGACAACTAACGTATACATACCAAACTAGATACCGAGTTTTGTTGGCTGCAATATATGATCAACGTCCGGAAATCTTACGATAAACCGCTCCAAGGCCACCACCTGCGCCTCCATCCTGGCATCTGTAGCACGTTTCCTTAGGGCTAAGGAGTAAGGCCTTTATTCCTTCCTAGACATGTCTATGCTTGGAACGGTCGGAAGATAGATACAATTTGCATGTCTAAACCTCATCCATAGACGCTTTGGTGCCTTGAAAGGTCCAAAAACGCCTTTTAAACTTTGTCTTAGACCATAAGCGTCCTCCCCGTGTCCCTTGTCATATCCTAGATATATTTTTTGTCCTACTTTACTTCTACTTTTTGAAAATGTTACTCGTTATTTAACTAATACATTTACAATAGTAGGACTTTTGCAAGACTAGTATTTTTTAGCCTTAGGAGTATGACTTATTAATGGCAAGTCGTCCTCACCGATAGTGAGGTCGATGACATTCATGTCTTGTGTATCATGATCATTATTATATTCTACCCTATTACCCTCTATACTCCTTGCACTCTTTGCACTCCTTACATTCGTTGGTCTTTCTTCCCTTTGCCCTGCACTTTTCTTCGATGGTAAATAAAACATTTAATTGAACACCTTCATTTTGTACTTTGTGAAAAGAACACGTATCGCTCTGTTACCTCCCTGTCCCATGTTGAGATAAATTTTGAATTGCCCGTGCTCCGCCATGTCGTACTCACTACACTGATGAGTCTGCCTATGCCATCCAAGTTGGGCCTTCTCCAACATATCCTGGTTGCAGTATTAGCAAACAAAGGGTTCTTCGTGTGTTTTGCTCCATCGTTGCTTTCCGTTCTAGCCCGCTGCCACAAAGTATTGACCTCCACTATGAACCACTCATACTCAGACTAGAAGAATGTATCTTTGTTAGAAGTATATCTTGCCCAAGTGCTTTAGGATATTATAACAGGCTCCGGCCCAAATCTACCCTGTACAATAAATTGAAAAAAATTTTAGTAATTCAAACTTATAATGAAAGACAATTGAAGAGAGAAAAAAAAAATAGTAAAGAAATTAAATACAAGACAAAGACTCATTCTGGGACAATGCCAGATTAGATGGTGGAGATGATCCTCTGCCACTTAGGATCCAATGATCCAACATTTAGCATAGTTGCTCGGCCTTGCAATACCACCGCCGTGTCCTCAACTCCCAATCCCGAAAGGTTTAGATCAAATTTGGAGTTCATCTAAGGACAAGGCGAGTTAGAGCTGGCCTAAACCCTTAAACCGACATGGTCTCCAATAAGAACCATCAACCATTTGAAAAGAACAAAGTAAGAAAAATTGAGAAGTTAAACAAAAATAAAATAAAATAAATAAAATAAATAAACACATTCAAAGACTGAAACTTACCAAAGTTTGCAAGTTACGTGTCATGATGTCGGAACTTATTGCCCACAAGTCCGTCGTGTCATGAGCCCTTGGTTCAAAACTCCCAATCCTTGCAGTTCTTACAATCCTCACAATCCACTTCGATCCATGTCCTTAAGCCCATGATTCCACTTTCGACTCCTCCTCCAACGAATGCCTCTCACTCCTAAACTAGGACATAGATGCATCCATTAAGTTTGAAAAATGACATGTTGAAGACGAGACTTTAGGAGAATATATCTTACGTTAGGATGTGTACCTTGACTTGCCGAGTTCAGTAAATGTACATGACAAATTACTTCAAGGTTCCTTGCAAACGACAAGCCGAGCCAAGTTGTCAGTAAAGTATAACAACCTATTTGATTACTGCCATAGAGTGACACAAAATCGAGGCCTAGCGTTTCTGGTAAACTTACTACTTACAACATATATAGCAAAAAAATACAAAATGAGGTAGTAGGTAGGCTCTCTTGATCCGAAATTGCAAAACAAAATCCAGAATTCAGAAAGAAAACAATGAGTCAAATTTGAACCTTAGAATCTAAAAACTACTCAAAGTATATGAATTCAGTGTATTGCATAATTTGATGATACAGTGGTGAACTATGAGGAGTGACTTTGGAGGCAAGCAGATCATTGTGTTGAAGATTAACCTTATAGACTTGAGAACTGACTACATATATTTACTTATCCAAAAATGGATAAAATTAGGCAATCTCCTTTCAACAGTGTGCAAGTGAACCAGAAGTTAAAAGAAAAATGGATTTTACATTAGTGATGATGCCAATTGCATGTCAAGCAATTTGCATTGAAATGGACTATGCATGAGTGAATCAATTTGCACGATGAGGTTCTACAATTTATAAAGCATTACCTACAGGACTTCAGCTGTTCGTGTTAGGTGAGCTTTGTATACACACTTCTTGAAAAGGGTATGTAGCAACAAGATCTCAATGACAAGAATTGGAACTGCTTTTGTCCCTACAATTGAAAAATTGGCAAGGAAATCCCTATATGCAAGGTGCAAAGATCTTAGAAGTCCAGATGAATTTTGAGGAAACATATTGCTACATTTTTTGACAGAGATGGTCGTTCACTTTCTGTATAGAACTTATCCTGCAGAATCACGAATTCGTAAGGCATTTGTCGTCTATCCATAGAAGCATATTGTGATCTAATTGCACATGTATTTGTTTATTGCAGATATATGTCAACAGTGAGATTAAGGTGGATCCCATCTTCTTCAATGTGTTAGATCAAGATAATCAAGCACACTTGGAGATGGCTTCGATTATGTGATTCAAATTTGGGGAATATGACACAAGAACATGGTCGAACTCATCAAGTTGTACATGACACTGATGATATTTGTAGCATATATTTGCAATTTATACACCTGAGATTTAAGAGATTAACCAATTATTGTGTGCTCTTCCCTGGAGATACAACTGTTGGCTTCCAATCCAACAACCTGCCCTAAGGCATCGATTTGTTGACCAGAGGTTGGCGAACCTCTTGAATTTTGAGGTTTACTGGGAAATTTTGCAACAAGGTTGTTGAGCTTGTGATTTGTTTAATTTCTATAGTGACATTATGGAAAGTAGTGTATGCAAAACAACTAAGTTAGACATTGAACGCACACACCGAACGCTGGATGTTTCAGAATGTTCAACATTCCATAAAGTAGAGTTGTGTGTGCGCGTGTAGAAAGTTTTTGGATCAATGAAATTTAGTGGTACACATCGTTGGCAATATTGGTAATTTCAAAGGCTTCGACCACCACAACCTGCACTCCTGCCCCCTTGAAGGAATACCTTTGCATCAATCACAATGAAATTCAAAATATCAACAACAAAACCAATCCATTACAACCTACTGAGCAAAGAAGGATTTAGTGGTAAAACTTCTGCGAGCAATTGGAGATTCAGGTACATTGTTGCTTTATACACCATACATGGAAGTTCTACTTGATGATCTACATGAACCCAGCTTCTGCCCTCAATAAAACAGCAAGTTTCTCTGAAGGAAAAGTGAGATTAAAAGACTAATTTTTGTGTGTTCGTTGATTGCAAACGAGTTAAATGAATTTTTGAAGAAGCAAATGGGTGCATTCTTTCAGCGCTTGAAAGAAAAACAGACTTCCAATCTCCACATTAATAATATGAGCAGGACGTATTTGCGTGACGTCCACAACTGGCACCACTTTTCACAAAATTTCAAGTTAGCTTTGGTTGAATCGTAGTGATCCAAGTACAATGGGGTCAAGGTCTACGCAAACTTGTCTCAAATTCTTATGAAGGATTTTGCAAGATTGAAACTGACTTAAAAAAATTACCAAGCCAATTCCCAAAGTTGATGCATATATTCAGAGTACAAATAGAGTATGAAATGGCACTTTAGCCTGCACCTTTATTCCATATGCATGTGACCATGCTTTTGCTGATACCACTACTAGAATTCAGTGGATTTAATGTCATATAATTTGTTTGTTAATTTGTTGACATTCTAAGTTTCCACTGAGAGAAAGTATCATATTTGTGACATTTTTGTGCTCAATAGGTTGACTTTAACGCAGTCAAAACGCATGAGTGTACACTTTATTGACAACATATTTTTTAGGGTTTCAAGTTTTCTTGGCTTGAATGACACAAGCTAATTGAATCTTGCACCTGATCCACAACCTCTATCTTAAAGGAAGGGTTGAGCTACACATAAACCCTGCGAACTAAACCGAAACCTTAAACAAGTGCTCATAGATGAAGTTGCTCACACCACTTGCGAATTTATTTTGGGTCAGCAAGTTGATTGAAATTACAAAATTTTAAAGTAGTGCCGTTGCTCATGAGAGCTTCAGAGTGTGCAGAATGAAAAGAAAGGATTGAGAACCTTACCTGTCGCAAGGGATTGACAACAGGAGCGCCTCTGAAGCTCCAAGCTCGCCATGAAAAGGGCTCGGCAGGCCCGCTGGTGATGGGTGGGCCCCGACGAACGTGGCGGGGCAAGGAAGGCGGCCAGCTGGAGGCCGGGGCGGGGCGGGCGGCCACCTGGAGGCCGGGCAGGGGTAAGCCGGGATCAGGGCATGCCAAGCTTGGGGGGCTGAGCCTCGGGTTTTTTCGGTGTTGCCCCTGCCCACCGCCACGACGAGTGCAACGCTCGTCAAGGGTATTTAGGGAGACCCGAAGGGCCATGATGTGGCTTTGGATAATTTAGGCCTATATTCTAACCTACCACGAGTTGTCACTAATGCCAAATGTGGCAATAGATTCCACATAGCTAGTGGATTTCATGTGTGTGATATGTGACAAGGACGTCACTATGACATATCGTCCTAGTGAAATTGGTTTTTGATTATTCAAATTATTTATTTTGCATAGACAAAGTTTCAACATATTTGTAATATATTTAACAAAGGTATATTGGATTATGGTCACAATAAACTATTATGAACATAACATGATACATTATTATGTTTACATTATTTAAGCATATTGTTATAACATAAGATATACTTGACTTTTTTTTAATAATATCTTAAAGTTTAGATATACATATTTTATCTCATGACATGCAACATGATCATCCCATCAAATATTTGTAATAATTCAATATGATGGATCATGTTATCAAAGGTCCTTCAATAGGATATACTTAGAAATTTCAAACTTGCTGATGATACGTTATCCTTATATATATATATATATATATATATATATATATATATATATATATCTTAGGGATATGCTAGTCAGTATGCACATGAGAGGGTTTAGAGTAGAAATAATTGGGAAGAAACTAGCAAAGATGGTTGATTATATTAATTATACATATTTAAAATAATTCATGATTCTTCTAAAGCTTTATTACATGGATATTAATGTCAATATAATTAGGATAAGGTATACTTTGGGAATGATCAATAGAAAAACCATTTTTTGCTACTCGTGACAACAACATAAATGATTGATTGTATGGAGTGCATTTCAATGAAATAAATATCATTATTAATTTTCAATGACAATCTCTAGTAACAAAAATATGATTGTCTAGGAAAGAAGAAATCAAATGTGATTCAATTTTTTTCTTCTTCCAAATGTTATATTAAATTTTTTTAGCAAGATAATTTTGAGAAACAAGATGATCAATGTGATTTTGGTGATGTACATACTACCCACATGGCTGCAAGTTGACAAATTTGCAAAGTCAATAATCTAGTGTCCTAGCTTAAGTTTTTTTTAAATATGCCAACATGCATATATTATTATCCTACACGAGACATGAGACCATCTTATTTCTTATTGCTTAAATTGCTTGTAATAAAATTGGCATTATCATTAATGAGATGAAAGCGAATGGAGAGCGCTCTAGCTATGAAAATACTCGAGTGCCATGAATCCCTAGCCAATGTTGTTGAGAAGTTTATGTACTAACCAACGAAAATACCTTTTGTATCGTCTAAGCAATTGTACTTAAGAACTTCAAGGTTTTTAGGGTTAAGCCTTTTGCAATGTTGTAATGAGATCCATGGGAAGGACAAAAACCATGCACACCCAGAAGTTGAGACACAAAACCTAAAATGAGTTGTTCCCTCACACACCTACCTACTAAACTTAAGAATGAAGAAAATCACCCTAAATATATCCCCGGCGGGTGGAGTCTTCATTGGAAACCTAAGTGACGTGTGTGGGTCACTGTGAAATTAAACCCCCTATACATGAGATGTGTATAAAGAAAAACAAATGTATACGTACTGACGGTAGGCTGGAATATGGACGCATGTATTTATACTAAGCTTTCCAATTTTTTTTTGATAAATGCCTCCACTACATATGGGTGGAAGCACGGTAAAGTGGACAACTCTTGATCCTTGCTCAGGTTTAAGTGAAAGTGATCCAAAACTATATACTAACTTTGAATTTTATGAAATAGAAATTCATAAACATTTAGAAAACATATGAATCTACAAAGCCAAGCAATTTATGTTCACAAAAAACAATTTCAAACAACGTATATGTATTTTAGAAGACGGTGCAAGTGGTGGTGCAAGTGGGTGTCATTGAAAAGATAATTGTCAAAAACTTGTTTAAAATACATTACATTAAATTGATGAATTTTTGAAAAAAAAATTACGATGACCTCAAGTTTATAATGAATTCAAGGAATATGAAAAGAAATTCCAAGTTCAAAATATTTAAGGTCATGAAATTTACGCTCACAACTATATTTAGTCAGTTGCTTTTACGCGTCACTTTTGATGATAGGTTTTGAAGATCTCATATTGATATTCTATATTTGAGTACCTAACTTAACAATAGAGGTCATCATGAAAAATAATATATTTTAAACAACATTTTGCTACTACTTATAGGCGTTTGACCAAGAAAATCATGGCTTTCATATACCAGAGCACTTTTTTGGTCCACTTTACTATGCTTGCACCCATATATAAAATATAAATTGTGAAAAAACCAAATAAGCCTTTACTACATGTAAAATCCACTTTCATTTTCTTGTGAGAAAATCATTGAATGTTTTTCCATCCATTGTATGTAATCCAACGATTACATCACACGAACATAGACAAGAGCATAATAACTTATCCACAACCCAAAGAGCAAAACTCCAAGGAGCTCATGAGTGTTCCAAGAGCCTCTAGTTGTAAAACCTTGGGGTCCAAATGTAAATTTTCAATAGGAATGGACAAGGTAGTCATTGAGGACTATTACCATGTGACAACTATGGATGAATGCGTGAGTTGGATGAAACTAGCACATCCATCGTCAAAAAAAATCTAAATCTTAGGCCCCCTTTTGTACATCCATCTTTACTTTAAGATTCTAACTAGCCTTTCTAAATGTACACACTATAAAAAAAAACCAAATTAATGCCTCTCCCTTATGTGTACTATGCACGCTAATGCCTCAACTAAGAACCCTTTCTTATAGTCACGTTAGTTTGTGTCGTGGTATGAAGAGTCCACCCCTGGAATGAATCACGACGAAAATTCATGAAGGAAAATGCAACTGATTTATTAGGTGTCTCGTTGTGATTTGACACTACGCATGCAAGGAGCCCTGCAAACGTTGTTGAAAGTTTTTCGAGTCCGTAAAGTATAATTTTCACACTACCCAATGAGGACCTTTGTATCGTCTAACCACTTGTACTCGGGAACCTCGAGGTTTTTCGGGGCGGGCCCTTTGCGGATGCGGCCCGAGATGTCGTAGTGAGAGCCGTGGCAAGGGCAAAACCAACCCCCGTAGTCGCCGGCGCCGGGGAGGGGCACGCACCCTAGATGGGTGCACACGCCAATCACGATGAGCCACGTGGGGTTGAGGACCCGGGCGGAGTCGGGTTGCGGGTCCCGGAGCTCCCCGAGGTTGACGGTGTTGGCCAACTTGATGTCGGCCTCCGTGCGGTGGCGCACAAACACGGGCTTCCCGCGCCACTTCACCGTGACCGTGTTCCCGGGCTCGATGTTGCTCACGTCCATCTCCAACGACGCCATAGCCAACACGTCCTTGCTCGCGCACATGGAGAGGAGGACCTTCACGAGGAACAAGCGGAGGCCGGCGGCGAGGAAGAAGCGGCCGACGGTGAGGTGGAAGTATGTGAAAGCCCTCTTCGCCGGGTCGCCGGGGGGGAACCGGTCCATGCAATGCTCGTCGTACGTGATTTGGTTGGTCGGGTTCTTGAGTGCCACTATGGTCGCCGGTATACCCCCGTGTGCCATCGAGTCGTGTGTCATGCCTGCGTCATGGCCAAAAGAAAGAAAGAACGAATTGTTATCTATCATCAAAAGAAAGTTCAAAAGACGGTGTATAATGAAATAATTAATATATTAAAACCGTACCTAGTGGTGTATAATATATGTTACTATCATAGAATATGTCTTGATTTTGTAACAATTTGCTTGGTAGTAGCACAATATGGAGCATATGGAAGAAGGTAACCAATGTTTAGGGAATTCTGGACTTTTGATGAGTTCGGAAATAAGCAAGCAGCTTTTGGAATGTGAACACTTATGCTTCAAGTGTTGTTATTTGTACGCGCTATGTAGCCATTATGTAGGTGATTGTATATTAAAAGACCGTGGACATGATGTGCGCAAATATTTTAGCACCATAGTGGAGGTTGTAAAGCGGGCATGTGGAATTAACCAAAAAGTCCGGGATTATCTAAATATTAGTTTAGTAAGAAACTAATGTAGCTTTCAATTATTACTAATTGGAAATTTTAATGATGAGAGAAAGAGAGAGAGAGAGAGAGAGAGAGAGAGAGAGTTGACACCAACCTTTGGTGTTGGTGTGAATGAGGGATGCTTCACCTTGATCATAGCCGCGAGCTCGTATGTGAACTTGAAATGGGTTTATTGAGCATGATTATGGGACAAGTGCCGATGTAACTTTTACAATTAGCTTTTCTACGTGATAATTTTGCCTCCGATAGTGTTTCTTCGCCCACATGCTACTCCCTCAATCAAGAGGTACACTCTTTGTAATGGACATAAGCATGGCAATACAAACGCCTAGTGAGCCTTTGATACCTGCATTGTTTAAAATGATTGGTTTGCCATATGAACCCTAATGAATGGGTGGAACTAAGTGGGATGTAAAATAACATTTTGAAGGATTTCTTGAGAATTATCGCAAAGAAAAAGTTGTGCAGCATCATTAGAGGTTCACATCTATATGGGCCCTACATGGTTGAAAATACCCCCCAGAAAACACATTTGGTCCTCTTAAATTGATATTAGAATTGAGAACTTTGACACTTTATCACAATTAGATTTCTCATTGTGTTGATGAGAAACCTGATAGATTGGTTGACCTTACACATTGTCTACATTGGTGGAAAGTTGGAAGCAAAATATGATCTTGAATCAATCACAATGTCAAAATGTCTTTATGAGTTGTGAGCATTTCATGAGGTGTAAAAGATCATTGTTCTTGAAATTATGTGATAGATCTCATGGAGGTCATAGAAAATTTTAATAGCTACATATGGAATTGTTTTGGGTGTAATTTGAATTGCACTAAAGAGGTGCTAGAGGGGGTTTGACGCCATATGAGGAACTAACGACCTTCTATATATTTGCTCAATTGTTGGGGTTTTATGGAATAGTTAAGGCTCCCAACATAAGGTATGTGTTCATCCTTAGGGAAGTCACCCTTCTTGAGTTTGTTGTTTGGTTCTTCTGTGTGCACCCTAGAAAGATGCCCCTCTCGTTGTTTGAGTTCCAGATGACCTTGTATGTCATCGGCAATGAAATCAGATATGTCATTTCTCTCCAAGATACCAAAAAAGAAAAAAAAAATTGCATTGCTAAACCTCATACTTCCACACCCTTTCTGAATAAAAGCAATGCCATGTTCCATGTGGACCTCGCTGCGCACTAAAACTTCGGACAGTCGTAATTTGAGGATCACAACATATTTATCCCGGAACCTCAGCCATGCTATTGCCTTGCCTAGGGTAAGTGCATCTGGAGCTTGGCAATGTTATGAACAATTCAAATTAACAAACAAACAGAGAGAAGGACGAGATCAATCACCTCGGGAGAATGAAGCTTGCCAAGCTCGGGGTACAAGCCATAGCTCACGGCTCATTTGTGTCTCTTGCTCACGATGTTTCCGCCATGGCTTGCCCGAGTGCAGAGTAGCGTATGTCGCTGGGAACAGGTGAGAGGAAGGGCAAGCTGGCGATGATGGAACAGAGGATTTCCACAGGAACGATGGATGACCACACCTTCTTAGCGCTCGCAAACTCATGGCTGTCAATGGAGACTCGGATGCCCTTGTTGTCTTTTTTTCTCTATTGCCCTAACGTTCCAAGATTGCAGACTCCGATGCGCCCAGAAGAAAGACTGTATTGTCGAAGAAGTAGAGGACCTGGAGGAACATTGGAGTTCTTGATTTAACCAATGCTGGAAAGAAGGATGCCGACATCAGAAACTCTCGTTATCTTTTAGTTTTATTTTATTATCGCCCTAAGGTTCCAAGATTGCAGACTATGAGGGACCTAGAAAGACTGTATCTCAATAAAATTGACTTCCTAGTAGACAATCTGGAGGAGTATTGGAGATTTTGATTTGACCAATGCTCACAAGAAGAATGCCTGCGGTGTAATTGATGTAGAGCCTGAATGTCTTCATTTTTGTGCGTCATTTTGTAATTTCTGAGTGACTATCAGCAATTTTCGCGCCATGAGATGAACTTCAGGTTTTTTAGGTCTGCGCTCTAGGTTTTGTCTTCAGGTTGATTGATATGGAGCTAGAAATAGTCATGGACGAGTCGCAAATGATCACCATCCAGTCTCTTTCAATGTACAGAAAATAAACTATGACAAGTATCAACTATAGCTGTGTGTATGCAGTGATTTGGATAGAGGAGTCTCGTAACGAGTTCAAACTTGAATTAATTCCTCTCACGTCGGTGTGCCAATTAATCTTGGCAGACATTGTCAACCTCCTCAACGCATTGCAAAGGATGCAACAATAATGTCCGAACCTGTGGATCCTCGTTGCGAAATCGAAATTTTTCAACAACATCCTCAAAAAATCGCGCATGCATTGATGTAATTGTGTCGATCCGTCTCTCTCGTTGGAAACAATGCCGTAGGAAGGAGGAAGGTGGTTATTCTTCCCAAAGTCCTTCACACTGTCAAACTTACATAAATATTTTTATTTTATTTATGTAACTTTAATAACCTAAAAATATAAAATATATATAATAGAATTGATGTTTTAATTTATTTTATATGCCGAGAACCAGATTTGAACTAGTGACACAAGGATTTTCACTCCTCTGCTCTTACCACTAATCCATCCCGGCTTTTTATTATTCAAAATTATCATAACATAAAAATTGAACTCATGTCAATAAAAATGAAATTTATTTTTGTATTATATATAAAATTTTGGGGGTAGAGGGGCTTGAACCCTCATGGTCAATAAAGCCAACGGATTTTTTTTGCCACAATTTTAATTTTTGTTAAAACTAACATGTAATATTGGACTCTACCTTTATCCTCGTTTAAATTCTCATAAATAATTTAATTAAAAAATAGTTAAATTTTCTTAATTAAATATATTTAATTGATATAATAAAATATTAATTAATTATAATTATTAATTAAACAATTCGTTAGGATATCTTCCATCGAGTTTTTGCACCTTTTTCTTTATTTTAGAATAAGATTTGGCTCATGATTACCCATATACTTTTTCAACTTGGGTTTTCATGAATATGAAAGCTAACACTTAGTAAGTTTTTCTAGTCAGGATTTATTTATTTTATAAGTCCGTAGCATCTACCAATTCCGCCATACCCCCCTTTGCTTTTAAAATAAAATAAAATAATTGTCTTTAAAATATTATTTTATTTATTATTAAAAATAAATATAGTATTTTATATATTTTTATGCAATAATATAATTATAATTCATTTAAAAAATATTTTATACAAAATAATTGGTTATTACATTATTAAATTAATATGGCTATAATAGTCATAAATAAATAAATAAAAATTATTTAAAATTAATTTTATTACTTTTTTAAAATTAAAAATAAAATTTATTCAAATTTTACGTTATTTATTAATTATAATAAAGCTTGCTTAGCTCAGAGGTCAGAGCACCGCACTTGTAATGCAATGGTCATCGGTTCGACAGTTCGACTCCGATAGCGGGCTATTTTTTTATTGGTAGAGATATTAGTAAAAATTAAGTTTTAGAAGATAATCTAAATAGTATAAAATTTCAAAATTCAATAAAAAAAACAATAGTATTTTTTATTGTTGTGTTTCTTATGTTATGATAATTTTTATTAAAAAAGAAATAAATTATTTAAAATTTATTCTTATCTTATTTTCAATTCAAAAATTGAAAATATTGAATTAAAAAAGTAATTTATTTGATTAATTTCTAATATTATTCTATTTTTTTGTAAAAATAACGAGTTTTTATGTCCCGCTAATCTCGTGTAAGAATAAGAATAACTAATAGAGCTTTACCAGGACTAACTAATAAAACACCTCAGTTAAAATCTGGGTATATTAATCAAGCTATATCTAATAATTTTTTTCTCAAAATCGTATTCGTTTAGAAGAAAAATAAAAACTAAGTTTTCATTATGGAATAACAGAACGACAATTACTTAACTATGTTCGTATTGCTAGAAGAGCAAAAGGATCAATAGGTCAAATTTCATTACAATTACTTCAAATGCATTTAGATAATATTGTCATTCGATTAGGCATGTCTCCAACTATTCTTGGAGGAAGACAATTAGTTAATCATAAACATATTTTAATTAATGATTGTATAGTAAATATACCAAGTTATCATTGTAAACCTCAAAATTTTATTACTATAAAAGATTGGCAAGAATTTCAAGCTATTATTGCTAAAAAGCTATTATTGCTAAAAAGGTTGAAGTCGTTGGAGTGGAGGTGGAAGCTCGCTTGGCAGCTTCCAACGTGAAGGTTTCAAAACCAGCTTTCCTTGGGCACATGCATCACACGCTCCAACCTTGTTTGCATCGCTGGTACAAATAACATGTCCATGTGAGTAGAAATTCACATCAAAATTGTCAATTGCATCAATAGGTAGAAACTCTCATGTCCTATAAGTAGGGGCAACATCCTCCTGAACATCTTGGCTCCTTGGTGACCCATGCATCCATGCCACAAGGTGATCTTACTTGGAGCAATCACCGAGTATGCTGAGCCTCCACTAGGTGGAATAGTTTTACGTCCGCTAAGCAAACGGGAGATTACAAGCTCATACAGGCCAGTTGCTCCGCATCGTGCGGTGGCAAGGCAAATCTGCTCTTGCCAAAGCTCAAGTGTCTCCTCACCATCCTTGATCGAGGTCAAGACGTGAATACCAATCGCCCGGAGGTCTCGAAAGCTGATCAGGCTTCGATTAGCCGCCGGTGCGTACATGGCATGGTCACAAATGAGGGTGGCGCCTCCAGGCAGTGTGACACGTGCCTGGCCCTCACGGAATCTGAACATCCGTCTTCCAGCTACTGTGCTTAGCTCACAGGTCCGCGAGGCTCTCGGGTTTTCACTTTTGCTTGATAGAATAGTATAGTATTTTGCTTTTCATCTTATAGCATCTTGTCTCCTTGTTTTTATCATTATACTAGCATGGCTTCTTCTACCTCTAAATCTCCGTTAGAGAAGAAGGTAGCCAAAAGCATACAACCTCTAACTTTTCTAGAGCTGGAGGTCGATGGGAGAAATTATTTGAAGTGGTGTATCGATGCCTTAGGCAAAAAGATAGTCTTCTCGTGGCGAAATCTGGCCTCCAGTTGCCTCCATAAGTCTGCTGGGTCTTCAATTTGTAAATATTGTTGCTCAAGTGAATCATCAATATGCTTTCGCATAAAAACTAACGCCTAGCTCTTCTGTGATGCTGTAAAATTGTCTGGTACCGGATAATTCAGAATGCCTTCTAGGTCGTAAGCTACCAAATTTGCCTTGACATCGATACACCACTTCAAATAATTTCTCCCATCGATCTCCAGCTCTGGAAAAGTTAGAGGTTGTATGCTTTTGGCTACCTTCTTCTCTAACGGAGATTTAGAGGTAGAAGAAGCCATGCTAGTATAATGATAAAACAAGGAGACAAGATGCTATAAGATGAAAAGCAAAATACTATACTATTCTATCAAGCAAGAGTGAAAACCCGATAGCCTCGTGCTGATAACGTGTTGTGACAAAGGAGAAAACGAGATAGAGAGAAAAATATTGTAACAACTGTGTCTCCACCTGTGAGGGTGGTATGTATATATATATATACTGGGTAAGCCTACCGAGGCTCTTTTACATTTAGTAACTAGCAGTAACTAGTGGTCGCTATATAGTTACTGAGGTGAACTGAAGTCGAGCTTTTACTCAACATGTTGTGACAAAGGAGAAAACGAAATAGAGAGAAAAATATTGTAACAACTGTGTCTCCACCTGTGAGGGTGGTATGTATATATAAATACTGGGTAAGCCTACCAAGGCTCTTTTACATTCAGTAACTAGCAATAACTAGTGGTCGCTATATAGTTACTGAGGTGAACTGAAGTCAAGCTTTTACTCAACACTCCTCCTCGAGCACTTGGTTACTGCTAAAGAAAATTTTGAATGCTAGTGATTGCACTCGGGTGCCAAGGGTGCCAAATACTCCTCCTCAATCACTAGGACCTCGTTAAAAACTAGCTCTGAGTAAAAACCTTGGGTCTACGGACACCTGGTCATCGACAACGGTGTCATAATACTCCTCCTAGACACAAGGAGTCTAGTTTATATATCATGTTGCCTTCCCTCGTTAAAAACCTTACTGTGATAAAAAAAATCCTCACAATTGAGGTAAAAAATATCACGAGTGAAGGCAAAAAGAGTGGAAGGGCCTAGACATGATTATTTACATGTCAGGTAGGGATGAAAACCTCCGCATCCCTATTCCCTGAACAATTTGCCTATGCCACCTTGAAATCACCTTGAAGTCGTTGGAGTGGAGGTGGAAGCTCGCTTGGCAGCTTCCAACGTGAAGGTTTCAAAACCAGCTTTCCTTGGGCACATGCATCACACGCTCCAACCTTGTTTGCATCGCTGGTACAAATAACATGTCCATGTGAGTAGAAATTCACATCAAAATTGTCAATTGCATCAATAGGTAGAAACTCTCATGTCCTGTAAGCAGGGGCAACATCCTCCTGAACATCTTGGCTCCTTGGTGACCAATGCATCCATGCCACAAGGTGGTCTTACTTGGAGCAATCACCGAGTATGCTGAGCCTCCACTAGGTGGAATAGTTTTACGTCCGCTAGGCAGATGGGAGATTACAAGCTCATACAGGCCACTTGCTTCGCATCGTGCGTTTTTTTTGTTTTTTCTAAATTATTATAAAAAATAAAAGTAAAAAATCATTTGATCTTTAATTCTTTAGAAAAAATTATTAGTTAATCAAATATTAGATCACGAATCAATTGGTTTAAAAATAAATGAATTATTAGTTGTCAAATATTATTCTCGTCAAGCTTAATTTTTTAAAATTTAGTTTTCAAAACAATATTTAAAATTTTACAGAATTATTAAACAATAAATTTATTATTAATTTTTTATAGCACATTAAAATCAAATTTTAATAAATTTTTTATTGTGCTTGGTGTTTAAAATAAATAAAAATTATTTTAGATATGAAGAGAAAAGAAAAGATCTTGTTCTTTTGTTAATATTTATTTTTATTAACTAAAATGCAATTTAAGTTAAAATAGTAATATCATTAATTACATATATAATAAAAAAATAAATACGGAAAGAGAGAACATAGAATATAGTTCTATGTGACTCAGCCTCGGTGACAGAATCTATGAGGGGGATTAATGATTTTTTGTTTCATCCATCATTCACGAATCTCTTAAGCTAGAAGTGTGCGTAGGGCTCTCTGTTCCTTTTAAAGACAACTAAGACCACGGATTCCTTGCGGCATTGAATGAGGCTACTCTGTTGAGAAAGACACCCTTTGGTAAAATGAGGGTGACAAGTCAGTGATATTGTGCAAGTAATGCATAAGGAGAAATGTGGACAATTACGTTACGTTAGTCAGTAGTCACAAAACGAGTGTAGAGGCACGAAGATGTGACGGGTCTTGGCCCACTCTCGAGATTGACTCTCCATTTCCCAACAGCTTTCTTCGTTGGCTGGACACTTGACAGCTAGCATTGATTTGGGAATATACATTCAATTGTGGTATGCCAGGTTCACCGCTTGAAGCCGTGAGCTATGTTACTCGCTCTAGTTTTGCAGCAGGAGCAAGGGAGTTTTGGTTGCTCGTGTGGCTATGGTGTTCCCTGGTTGCAGGATTGTGGTATGATTTGAAGAGTCGTTGACATATTGCTCTATGGTCAATGTCGGAAAGAAATCGTATAGGTTACCACATTATTCAGCTCTTGGTGAATATTATCAACAATTCCTTCGATTTGAGCATACCTTGCTAAAACTCCCTTCGACACGCAGTTCTATTCGATTGCATACTTCATAGATTCGATGATGTCATTAACTCTAATTCTACAATATTTCATGAATTAGGTTCTTCCGAATGACTCAAAAAGCTCGTCAATGTAATAATATGTCCACTAATTCCTAACATAGATATTGTAGGTCTTTATTACATGTACCATACATAGAAACAACTCTTGCATATGTCAAAACGAAAAGATAAGGAGGAAGGAATTTACACCTCAAGCATGCATTCGTTCCGTCTCAGAGGTGATATACGATAACGACATCAATGTGAAGAAAGACTTTGATGATTGGATTCATATTTTCCTGCCAAGTGTTGGAAAAATGGAAGGAATGTTGATCGATCGCAAATTTCAACGCATTAGATGGCATGCATCTGTAGATTCTTCCGAAAATGCGAAGTCTTTTGTTGTCGTTGACACAGTATGTTGTTTGTGAACTAAAAGGCCAATCAGGAGGAGTCGCTTTGCGGCTTTGGCTGGAATTTTGAGGCTCCAAGATCCTTGCCTAAGGTGATTCTGCAGGTGAATAAATGCTACATCAACGTAGCATTATGTAATCAATTAAGCTTAGTCAGCAACGGACTTGATCATGCAGTTCTTTGCTTGGTGATCATGGACACAACGGACTGTTTATTTTGTACAGAACATAGTACACAGGAGACGCAAAGGATAAGAATGGAGATCCAGGACACTAATGTTACGTCACAGAACGGCAGGCTTCACCGTGGACTTCCTTCTCCAATGCAGCTCAATGTTCTTAATAAGGTCAGTATTTCTCCAGCATTGAACACCGTGGCCTTTCTACCTTTGTTGGGATCCTTGAACTATAAGCTCCAGAAATATCTACATCAACTTCCACACCATTTTACTGTATTCGGATACCTAGTCTAAGTTCAGGTATTATAAAGTCTCTCCTCTCTTTGTAGTCCCACCCTCACCACCCATTACACGTGTTAGCAACCAAGGATGCTGCAAGACTGACACAAGTATTCGTGCACCTTAATTCTAGTGAACTGTAGTTCAAACCTTCCGTGATTGTGGTAGACACCACAAGTAAATTATGTTTTGCGATTCATTTCAACATAGTTCCCTGTTTACTTATCTATTGACCTCTACTTAATCTGTTTAATGTTGAATTGCTCGAATCACTATGAACAATTGATGGCTCTCTCATAATTTCAAACCATTTGAAATGTTTATACATGTCATGGCATGTAATGGATCGAAGCATTTAGTGCGTGTGCTATGTCTAGAGCAAGGTAAAGAGGTATGGTGATCTCATCCTGAATACTGGGTTGGAAGACAGAGCACACCTTGATTTGTTTAAGCGGGGAGCTCGAGTTTCTATTGTCTGTGTGCTTCTGTAAGGGAGTAAAAGAGTTTTTACTTTCTCACACAGGAATCACCTCATGAGCGGATGTTGTCAGCTTATGGGCGAAATCAGAAGCTTTCTCAGAAGAGTAAATTTCCTCTCAAGAACCTTGACATCCACACAGGAGAAGCAGAACTCATCCTGGCTGCTCTTACTGGCGGTGGTTTGACTAAAAAAAAGGTTTCTGGGTGTCTGCTTCCATTGATGCATACTGATAGGAATGTGGGAAAACCTGGATTAAAGCACAAAGTTGGAATCAATGGTATCAACTGTGGACAGACACTTGAATTCAAGGCCAGCGGCGGAGAGAAGACTCAGGGCCCAGGTCCAGCTGTACTTCTCGCACATTCTAAAAAACTTTAATATTGTGAGGTTCAAGGGCTCTTTTTTTAAAAGAAAACAATTTTTTTGGACATTGTTGACCTAACGAGAGCTGTGTGTGCAATTTTAAAATTAAATAGCAAAGAACCTTCGTATGTCATGCATTAATTGAACTCCAATGTGCTTGTGGGTTATCACCTAACTTCTTGTAGTTTGTTCCGAGCCAGCTTGTACATCCAATGATCTTGCAATTTTTGAACAGGTGTTGAAACTAGTTTGGATGCGAGTGATATCCTGAAAGTGGTGGCTAAAGCTGCTTCTGGACGAAAAAAGGGAGGGTGGCAGTATAAAAAAAAGGTCAGAAGCAGGGTTATAGCATCGGATGAATGTATGAAGGTTTGGATGTCCTAGCGTCCTGCATTAGTCCTTCACTTGAACCCTGTGCGAATGTAGTTAATGGAGCGAATCCATCTGCTGATTTTATTTTGATTGCTTGTACTGGAGCAGAAATCAGGAGACACCACTTGCCCACAGTGGAATAATGTTACGTGATAGATGATTGAGTGAGCAAGTCAGGAGACATAGTTCCCCTTAGTTGCGAGATGTAGCCATGGATCGCGTCATTGCGCCGAGAGTGTATTTTGAAGTTACTTATTGACCACTGCGAACTTGATACCTGCAGGCTGGTAATAGGTTGATTGACTTGACAAACGTTGAAGTCTGGTTGCAGCGGTTTGGTACATAATCTACCGTATCTTGATTGTCCAAATTATGAGGGACTGTCCTTTGAGCATGTAAATCAATGACGTCAAGAAAATTCAGAACGTATAGTCATGTTTACTAAAGAATTTATTATTATTATTTTGCACATCTATTGGAAGTAGTCAATCTGATTCATAAATGTTATGTCTAGGAGTGGAGAGTCCTATATATCTGTCTTATTCTCACTCTGGTGTGTTGAGGCTCTCGTTTAAGACCAAACAAGGGTGACAGTGTTCTCTTGTGACAACATGGTCTAATGTTTGGGTCGTCCTACCTAAACCATCTTGATATGAGTTCTTAATTGAGTTCTTGATATGAACACCGGCTTCAAAGTATTTGCATCTTACAACATTCTCCAATATCTGTGTGACTTTATCCATGTTCTTATATTTGTAACTGTCTCAAAATGCCGAAAAAGTCCCAAATTAACGAATATAGTGATACCAATATCTTTAGAAATCTCAGTGCTTATGGTTGGGATTTGATGAGAGGCATCTATATTCAAAACATTTTGGTCAAGAACCAGCTTAACATTTTCATGAAAAATTTGCAACATTTTAGAATGACTTGTGGATGTGTTCTACCACTTTGCCTACAGCTGACACAACTACCAGCAAAGAAGAGACCCTTGGGCTCTCTCCAGCCGAAGAGACGGAAGATTTTCGAAAATTGGACGAACTTGAGAAGAGAGATGACCGAATACCTCTCAATCCAGAGGCTGCAATACTTGAAGAAACGATTCGTAAGAGATTGGCCGTGAAATCCATAACAGAGGTTTGTACACATTATTGCTAGTGTTTTTGGTCTTGTAGGCAATTCTGTAAGGTATGCAGATAAAGGGGTGTTCATACAAATGAGTAAGCTGGCTTTCTCAATTTCTCTTGGAATTGGCAAACTTGAGTGAGAGACAAACCTACAATACAGAGAATGAGTGAGGGTATAGGTGTGTTGAAATATTTAACAGAATTTTGACAGAGACCTTAATCCTGGTCACATCCAGGCGAGGAATTGATTCACCTATGAACTCTCTTCAATTTCTCTGACCACCCTGTTCTCTTGGTGACAAATTTTTGAAGGTTTGCGTACTCTATTAATGGAGACAGACCTTTTCATATAGGTTGATAGTGTGCCATGTTCTCGTATATGGTCCAGCAACTGATGCAGAAACAAAGAGCACTACTGGCGGCTGCCAAGAAGCTTATGGATGATAAGATGCTGGATGTAATTTTCTAGCTTATCCACCTGCTGCTAGAAATTGCAAGCTATTGGACTAAATTACTGATTTTCAAGCCATGAGTTACCAGGGTAGTCGCACTTAAACTAGTGAAGTAATGAGTTGAAAGGAGATGGAATATGCTTGTGCCACTATATGCATCTTGTTTTTTCTGGTTCCTATACATTCTTGTTGTCATTCTATAGACGGGTTTTTCATGATGTTGAGTTTTTTCATGATGTCGTCAAGGTGCAGTGCAGAACGACACCTTGCGGGAGTTCCTAAACAATGTTGACTATTCGGTACACTCTTGCTATGACTGTGCCTTGTACTTCCAAGTTTTTTTTTCCCCCTGAATATGATAAAGCAATATTAGAGTTATCCGTTAACTAAACCCCAGTTTAGTAGGGAGTTGGTTGCTTTGCATGCAAAGACTTTCCATGTTCGGTAAGTTTAGGGTGCATGCTTGGAATCAATGCGGAGGCTTGAATCCGGGACATTCCATATTGGTTCATTGGGTGCCAAACTCGTTTTGGCAAGGTAAGCCAAAACGAGTTTGGCACCCAATGAACCAATATGGAATGTCCCGGATTCAAGCCTCCGCATTGATTCCAAGCATGCACCCTAAACTTACCGAACATGGAAAGTCTTTGCATGCAAAGCAACCAACTCCCTACTAAACTGGGGTTTAGTTAACGGATAACTCTATTAGGTACTCAAACTTGTAGTAACACAAACTCGTCTTCCTCCTATGGATCTGCATGTTTTCACTGATGAATGACTATAAGTGTGCATTACGGTTCAAAGATGCCTTCACTTCATATTAAGTTCACTTGAAACCGAGACAGACACACGTCTCTACCGATTGACTTTCACATCTCCTCAACAAAAGATATTGTTTGCAAAACGTATCTCAGACATTAGAATACATTAGAATGTCTTATCTCAGACATTCTAGTTTGATCACACCTGAATTTGTACTGAAGGCTTGGAAATTTTGAGTCATTGGGGTTTATTCAAGCAGATCCTACCTACGAGAGGATACTGTGTTAACTGTATTGTCGTCAACCTCGTAGACCTCAGCAAGCCATAGATTGTGAGTTGGATTGTGAAGGCATCGTCCGAGATTTCTTCATGTGTGACTATGATAACAGATACTTTTAAATGCACCCCTTCGACCGTACCCAAGAGCAAAGGTTCTTAACTGGTAGTTGCCGAGCGAACCCTTTTTATGTCTTTTTTCTGTTCATTGTGGGAGTGTGTCAGTGCATTGTCTTAATTTGATGAGTGAGCAGGAAGCCATATTGGGTGATGGAGTCTACGTTCGAAAGACCCCTATTTTGATGTTGCAGTTCAATTCTTTTGAAATAATCTACACCTCTACTGAGGAGACATCTGAATTTGAGAGTGTTTGATGTGAAGTCCACGGTTGAATGGTAGCCATCACTTTTAGTTCTCCTAATGGCTGCTCTTGTGTTGTAGGAAGCTGAGGCGCACCTCCTGGCAATTGGGCAACCTGTATGCAACGGAACTGATCTGCTGTTGTAGACAGAATCATTCTATAAACTACTCTAATCTCTTTGCCTCCAATAAATATACTTGTGAAAGTTCATGATCCTCATGAAAATTGAACATGCCCTGCTCCAGTGTGCAGGATGGAGAACCTAGTGTGATCTTCAAAAGCGAAAGTACTACTTCTGACAACAGTACATCTCAACTACTACTGACATTTTATCGGTGGCTTAGCTTCGTTAACATGAATTTTTTCCTTTTTATTTGTAATTTATATGCTGCGGCCCACTGTCTGATAGAGGGACCATCAAAAAAGGCGGTTGACAGCTAGGGATGATAAAATAGCTCACTTGTGTTGATATTAGGTTCGTAGTTTTAGCCCTCCAAGTTACAGGTGTTGCGAGATTGAAGTGCAAATATGTATGTGCAGGATTGAAAAAGAGAAGAGAATATTTTGAAGATACCAGTGATGGTGACGGGGGAGCTGATCCCGTACCAGGGAGGCACGAAGGAAGTGTACTTTCAACTGGATATAAGCCATCCACTGCCAGAAGTGAGAGGTCACTTGGCTATAAGTCACTCAGTGCCAGAAGTAGGTGGTCACTCGGATACAAGCCATCAAGTGCCAGAAGCGGGTACTTCTCAGAAGGTGACAATGCATTCATTCACCCTTTTAGAACTTAAAACAATTTCTTGCAAGTTACAATTTCTAAGTGCAGGTTTAGATTGATGATCATATGCCTCCTTTAGATCTGGTTATTCACCAATATCGACATCCCTGTGCTTGGTTCATTGGAGATTCACTCTGGATGAAGTGAAAATGGAGGTTTAAAGTCAACTATGTGTATAAATCTCTGATTACACCACTTTCTGCATAATATAAAGGTGCGCAATTAAGCTGGTCAGGTGGTTCATTGCATTGTGCTCGAGACTTATTTGGAGAGTATACAGCCCTGTGCTAAAGCACCTGTGACTCACAAACTGGGTTTTGATGCCCATCATGAGACAGGGACTATGTTCCGCAAAAGTGACAAGTTTGGGGAGCTCACTCAAATGCACAAAGATTTGGTAATTTCTACTGGCCTTTTACAAGCAAACAGTTTACAGAGTTGCATGATGGTAGAGGATTTGGGCGAACCAACCCATACAATCGTTCCTTGTTGGATGCCTAAACCCTTGCCTCCAAGGAACCAGTGTATGGGTTGTTTCGCCCCAGCCATGGTAGAGTGAGTGGTGATCAGATCTTTGACTAGAGTACAGATAAGGTGAACCTGATCTCTGCCATTCTTTTTCCCTGAACAGCTTATCTTAAAGCAACAGCTACAGTTTTCAAGAGCACGAAGCTGCACTTTTAAACAACGCATTGTACTGCCCCCAACCCCAATCAAGACTGTCAATGAAGTGCAAGCAAAAGATGAATCGGAAATTATGCCTGCAACTTACCGAGCATTTCATACAGAGCACCTGCCTAATAGACAAGGTTTGGTCATGGTGCCCTATTTGGAGAAAATCAGTGTGCAGCAAGGAAGACAGAAACAAAAATTCCAATTACCCAGGCTTCAATTATCTGGCATCCAGCAGCAAAGAGAATCTTCATACCTAGGCACTATTTCCTCATCAAGGTATACACCTCCTGCAATTAGATCCTTCAAAGTGATGAGTATTATATATGCATCACATTCTGCACCTATCTGCTGTTGTCTCACTACCAGCACTTTGATTTAAAATTAGATTTGATTGGTTCCAATATTGACTTCTGATTTTTATCTGATAACTAACTCACCAACGTAGTGGCGTATTCAAGGTATGAAATCTTCTCAGGATCATCACAAAAGGAATCACCAAGGAAGCAACATACAAATAAGGGTGACATCTCTCCACACAAGAATCTGCTTCCGATAGCGATCCCAAGTAGATGAACTGCTCAAACACCTCGATTACAGCCCCTGAAGCCTCTGGAACTGTCCCCTTTGCTTTGAGTAACTTGAGGCACATTCATGAAGAATCTATCCTCTCCCAGCAAAAAAATGAATAAGGTACTGGCCTGATATCTGGCAGTTTAAATTGTCTACAACCCATATGCGAAGTGACTACAAATAAAGAATCATGGTGCATAACAACAGTCACCCACATTTGAGAAGCTGGAGCATGCCAATCAGATGTGTAAGGGGGTAAAATTCTTGTCGCAGATGCATCTAAAATTTCCTGCTCAGTGTACAAAGAAAGGCATGTTGGGCTTAATCGCTACATGTTACAAGCTATCTACATTCCTTAGAATTGAGGAGGCTTTTCCTTCTTATGCTACCTGTTGAAGTGGGCAAGGCGTGCCCGTCTCAACTCTTCTCTAGATCTCGGGGACAGTAATCTTCGCCTTCTCACAGGCCAAGCTGGAGCTGATGGGGATGAGGTTTCAGCGGATTCCCTGCCACGGTATGTTCCACACATGTCACAGGCTTCAGCTGCTATAATGTTGTCATATGTACAACTCTGGCACCTCCAAACATCAGGTTCTGGCTGCTCATCCTGAATTCGTGAGGGATTTGCTATCCGGTGTGAGTCTCTTCTCGAACCAACAACTCCCCTACCGTAAATCCTGCTTCTTGGTCCCCACAATGGCCAACCCAGGGCCCTTACAGGCCATGAGACAACAGAAATCAACCTTGGCATCAGCGACCACAAGCTAAGGCTGCTGGAAAGGACTCTTGGTGAACACATGTAGATAATTCCTGCGAAAATCCCACATAAGTGACCGAGGAAGGAGGTTCCCGGAACAAACATCTGGATGATTATAAGCTCCACCCACGCGGCGTATCGTGAAGGCACCAGCACTCCATACACGTTTGTGTGACTTGGGGAGTTCCAGTTAAGTACTACCTTCAATGCAAACAGGACGCCGGAGAAACCCACAGAGCATTCCGAGTAGAATGGGGTTGAAGTCTCTGTGAACATTGTTAGAAGCGTGGAGGATGCAACAACAAGGCTCTGCGAGAGACCAAGGAGCACAGCCACCATGGTTGCAAACTTTTGGCTTCCCATGGCGCCCTCCAATTGCACACCCTTCCACATGAGTGAGATCATGTTGTACACCAGATGTGCTTCGTCAACATGGTAAAATGCAGATAACCACAACCGCTTCAAGTCCCAGTCCTGTATTCACAGGTGCCATAGAATCACTTAATGACCATTGAAATATTCCCAAGATGACACTGGCGTTGTAGACACTCAAGGTTTTCAATTCAAAGTTTGATGTCAAATCTTTGTGCATTCCTTTGGTGCAAACAGGATAGGAGACTAGACTCGAAAACAGCATGTCCAGGATACTACGATTATGGTGTAATCAGCTGGAAGTGAGATGAAATCCATGCATCGACAAAAGATACATGCTCACGTACAATAGGACATGGATAACCAATTCAGCTGTTCGCAAGATGACACTGGTGTTGTAGTAACTCTAGGTTTTCAATTCAAAGTTTGATGTCGATTCTCTGCATTTCTTTGGTGCTGACAGGATGGGACAAGAGACTCAAAACAGCATGTCCAGCATACTACGATTATGGTGTGAGATGAATAAGGCAAGGAGAGAAGTATACTTACCTTCAGAATAAAGTATGGATTGAGACAGACTTCATTTATAGTTGGAAGCACATCCTCAAGCCTGCCAGGTCGTAAGTGGATCAATGTTTGCAATGCTATTAGTGCCGCAGTCACTGGAGGCTTCCTAGGCAACTGGATGAATTTCGTCGCAGCATGCATTGCCAGCATATAAAGCATTCCATTTCCTTGCACGGGCCTCCTCCCTCTCGACATCTTGTAATCTGCGACCAATTTTGCGAATTCAGGCGCCGCAGCTTACGTATACGTATCTGTTCGCACCTCTAAGCTCATTATACCAAGCCAACTGGCGAGGAGCTTGAACACTACCTCTCCGAAAAACCTGCGGCTGAGATTTAGGCAACCGACGGAGTGCCCACGGCTCAGTCGAAACCTTCCCGAATTGAGTCTCTCAAGGGCAACAATCAGACAACTCAAGAGACCCTGCCAAAAGGTTTCCAAAACCCTAAAACTTCCGCACCAAAACTTCCCCTGCCTCCTTGCTATCTACAAACCTCGTGAAAGATGGGTAGCAATTTGGAGTCGAATTCAAGTGGGTTATTGAGAATTCCAGAGACTACGACTTCGCTAGAGACTTGCAGGCGGAATCCGGAACCCTGCTCTCATCAATTTCCGTTGCCACAATCTGCGTGGCATCATCTACAAAGTTGAGATCATCGAGGCTCAGTTACTGCGCTACGGAATGAAATTGAAACTCGTGCAGTCCTTTACAACTCGGGAGTTGAGAAGCCCTTTATCTTAGTACAGTATGTGGGGCACTCTTTCGTTGAATGGAGGCGGGACGTCACCAAAGACAGCCTTCCCGAACCTTCTCGGAGGAGCTATAGCGAAGCTTCTCGGAGTTATCTTTAATCTTCTTCCATAGCTACACTCATACCGTAGAGGGCACTCCATTTCATTTTGAAACCACCTGTGTGAATAGGATCTCACTTTGTTGGCGGTCTCTCAAATGCACAATATTTTCCATCCAATAGAAATATTGTAGCCTACAACAACTTAGACTTTCAATGTTTCTTATTGTGGGCTGGAATATAGTGTGCATCCATAGTAACATTCTCATTGTTACTACATTGATTATCTCAATTAGTGCGTGTTACTCTTCGGAGTTACGCAATGCAATAACATCTTACTCAGGAGTTCAATCTTAGCTTATGAAAGTTCAATACTATGGTCGGACATTATAGAACATAAATGACCATGCTTGGTAAAATATTACATTCTCATTAAATAGTTATAACAGTGTGGAACTCTGAATAGTAACACACATTAATTGGGATAATTAGTGTATTGTTCTCCCTCTTTAGTATGACACGTTTGGGAAACACAAAAAAGGTCGTATTACCGAGGTGTTGTCTTCTCGTTATAATGACAAATGGCGTAAAATTGTCGTACTATCGAGGGAATACAGTCTAACCTCGTTTTTTTTTGTTTTTTTTTTTGAGACAGAAGGCCAACAGGCCAGCGCCAAAGCACAAGAGGCAGACCACCTGGCAAGTTTCTGTCAAGTAGAGAGGAGATTTCACAGCCGGGAATCGAACCGCTAACCTCTTCTCTAACCTCGTTAATACGACACTCGTTTATATGACACTCTCGATATTACGACACATTCTTGTGCGACCAAATTTTTTAGTTCAAAACTCCCTCTTTTATACGACTACGACACTCAATAATACGACATTTAGAATCTCCGTTTTGTCATATTAAAGAGGTAATTAATGCTAAAATTCCTTTCATCTATTTTATGTACATCTAAAATACATCCATTTTCACTTGGGAACGACTTGGGAACTTCACTTATCATTGGGAACTTAATGATAATTAGGGTTACTAGTGTAAAATGAACTTGGTTAGGGTTAGAGTGGCCTCCTTCCTATTTTTTTGTCAGATTATGAGCATGAAGATGTTTACAACTTGGATGAGACTGGATTGTATTTTAAAGCACATCGTAATAAAACATTAGCACAAGGGAAGGTGAAGGGTCGGAAGTTACAGAAGGAGCGTGTAACACTTGCTCTTGCTGTTAATTCAATTGGGATTGATAAGTTGAAGTTGCTTGTCATTTATACATCTAAGCAACCACGATGTTCTAGAAGGTGGCAACCTCGTGAGTATGTTCGGTGGCTCTCAAATAAAATAGCTTGGATGAAGGGGGATATATGTGAAGCTTGGATTTTGCAGCTCAACAATCAATTCAAAGGCCAAAATCGAAAGGTGACTATGATTTTGGATAATGCATCTTCACATGTTGTTAACTCTGCCAAAGTTGGTAAATTTGGTGGTTTTTCAACTTTGGAATTGAGCAACATGAATTTGGTATTCCTTCCTCCCAATATTACAAGCGTAGTTCAACCTTTGAATCAAGGTATAATACCATCTTTCAAAATTCAATACAAGAAGAAACTTTTGCAGTGGGCTTTATCACAGTATGATGATGCTACATTGAAGGACCTAAGGAAGGTGGTGTTCAACATCAGACAAGATATCATGTGGAGTTATGAAGTATGGAGTGAGTTGGATGCACAGATAGTCATGAATTGTTGGAGGATGGCGCGTATGTTACCTACAACATGGAATGTCGATTTTGCCCTAGTTGATGAAAGGGAGAAAAACAAAATGCAAGAAGAATCAAATGAACTTGGTAATTTGATTTCAAAGTTGTGATTGGGTGATGAAGAGATGTCAATCAAGACTTACATTTAGATGGAAGGAGAAGAGAACACTGAGCTAGAATTGAGTACTGATGAGTTGGTGGATGCTGCTTTGGGAATCAATTATGCACAAGGCTTTGATCTTAATGCTGATCTACATTCAGTAGATGTGGATGATGTTGCCCCACCTATAATAAAGCTTAGTGATGCTAAACGTCATGCATCATTGTTGTCTAATTTCTTATTAGACAACTCTTTACATTTTGGTGTTAATGAAATTATTAGTTTTCAAAAGCTAGTAGGGAATTTAGATAAGATGACAATTGCTAACTTGGGTAGGCAACACCAAGATCTTTGAACTCCTATTTCAAGAGTTCTTGAGAATATTTGTATTTGTTTGGAGTTATAAGTTATTATTTCATACAATCTATATTGCTTAAACTCGTTGTATATATTTTTAAGCTCATATTTGCTTATGTTTTGGTATTCCCTTGATAGTATTGTACCTACGCTAAATATTATATTTAGTGTCACTTACTATTTGGAATTACTCAATGGTATATCTATAAACTGCATCTCTTTTTTGCCAACAAAGATCAAATTGGTTCTTTGGACATTATAGAACCTTAGCATCTTTACTTGGTAAATAGTAAAACGATAGAGCATTGTGTAACTCCAAATAGTAAGCGACACTAAATACTACATTTAGCGTAGTGTGGACCACACTAAATCAGATGTATACTGTAATGGGCTCCAAGAAGTTCACTTGCTACATGATATTCATAGATGATGGCAAGTAGACAACAGTAGTACAAGCAAGCATGGTAGTGTGTGCACTAATTGACATTGAATCAACATAGCAATTCGTATCAATTCAAGTTCTGAGTCTTCAATTGAACTACTTGTAACAGTTTGACATTTCTTACTAAAAGAAAAAAATGCATGTCATAGTTAAGTCCAAAGGATTTTATCAATCCAAGAACTGATTACTAGGCAATTTCAAAATCACTTTGAAGACGGTGGAGCTTTTACTACATCTATCACTTTCTCGAAAAAACATCAGCCTCTGCATGTCCAATCCTTATTGATGCACCCCCTTCACTTTGAGTCGAAGTTGCACATCGTAAAGTCAAGAGCAAGTTTATATACTTCAACACAAATACTGAAAAGAAAATTAAAACCCTTTGTATACTCTTCACTCTCATTTTGATGATAACCTACCTCAGTTGCTTATTAGAACCTGGTGAGTGGGTCAATATTATTGCGCCCCTCTTGCCCTACAAGCATGTACATTTGGTTCCTTCCATGGCACACCCAATTTAACAGGACTCAGACTTGAGCGAAGTCTGCAAGAAAACATTAGACGTTATCACTGCATGTGTAATTTGATAGTACTTTGCTCCACATTTTCATGTGGCCTGAAAATACTTGACAAGGATTTCTGACAAACTACTGGGCACCAGTGACCTTGAAATTCTGAAGAGGTGTGTAATCAACACAATATAGAAAGTGTTCCACTCTCCAAACAGAACGGTTCTGTGAGTCACTACGATCTAAAATATCACCTAAGAGTGCTCTATAATATTTCATCTCATTAGACTTATCCTTTAACTCAATTGGACTTGTCGTCAAGAGTCGATTTAACTCAATTGGATTATTGTCAGTAGTTGGTTAAGAGTGCTCTATAGTAATATTTGGATGCACTCTTAAATTTGCATACAATATCAATAATTTCTTTTCACTTGTAAACATGGAAGGTTCAAGGTATTGTATCCAAAACAACCAACTCCTGACCTAAAGTCATGTTGAGTTAGAGGATAACCCTAGTATGCTGACATATTTGGATTCTTAAATCTCGTTAAGATTGTTCCGCTACCCAACCCTGTTTGATTTGAATAAAATGGGAGAGAGAGAAAGAGTGGAAGATCACCACAGTTGCATTCAAATGCAAGGTTTGTTGCCCTGTCACAGAGAACTACATCTTGACCAATTGTAGCATTTAGAGAATTATATGTTTCTTCAAGAATTTTTTATTGCAAATCAAGAAAATGAATTCAAGTCTCCAATTTGTATTTCATATTTTTGGGACATAACATGAAATAGTTAAAGTGTCCTGCTGGGTTGATGTATAATGGACCCAATGACAACTCACATTAGATTTCAAGTAAACCCATCATAGAGAATAACGGTTACCATTGTCGTCTATAACTACATGATGTTTGACCTGTAATTTGATATTTTACACTCATCATGTGTCTTGGAACCGACACCTAGCGAGCTAATTACACACTAACTTGGTTCTAAAGACCTTCACTATGTGTCTTGAATCCAATGACCTAGCAGCCAATCATAGCAAAGGAACGTGAAGAAATTATCTTGTCCTTGAAACCACTCTTACTTTGTCATAATTAGAGAGATTGTGTTCTTATTTTCAGTGCTTGCCTCTCCCATGTAAGTGCTTCTAAATTTCCTTCATGGAGATGAGCTCCACCTAACTGACACCTCCCGTCCCTCATTAGGTCACTGCATTGGGAACCCTACAAAACTATTTTTGGATTTTGTTCCCTAGAGCTCGACGAAAGGGCACACCCTCGGTAATAGGACAGCATACCTTACATACAAGTGAACATGCATGTCATGCCTTTGATCGGTCTTTCAGGACGATGGTCGCTGCATTGCGGCCTGGGGCACCCATGACACCGCCACCTGGATGAGAACCAGCACCACACATGTACAGTCCCTTCACAGGCGTCCGATATCCAGACCTGTTTTTAAAGAGAGGCACAATCAGTAAACACATTCGTAGCATGTAGGTTAGCTTCGTATTGATAAGGGCCAATAAATATATCACCATGGATTGAAATTATTCAGAACTGAACGAACTCATCAATACCATGGTGGCTCAGAGAACTCACCAGCCCTTGATTGGACGAAGAAGAAAGAGTGCATCCAACCCCATAGCACCATGAAAAATGTTTCCACCTGAGATACATCACACAACATGGAGCTGTTAAAGAGTGATGGTGATATACATTTGAGTCCAGATTGTGGAGTGAGAGGTGGTCAGAGGACTCTTACGCTCTTGGTAACTGAATTAGAGCTTCAACTTGACTTACCAGATCTTCAGCATGAGCAACAAATCATAGCACACTAGAACTGGGTTGTGAGTTGTGTTTACCAGTCAGCCCCAGGACTCGCTCCAGATCCGGAGGTGTGAGCATGTCATAACCCACTATAGAGTTTGAAAATCCGGGAGCATACTCGTCTATCAAGTCAAAACACCTCTTTGCAAAATGGTCCTACATGAGGAAAACAAAGAGTATCAGTTCGCTGCCAAGCATGTGGACAGGAATTAACAATCAAGCCCAGCGTGCAAATGAAACCTGGAAATGTAGATATTGAAATAATTCCATACCCATGGACGACCAGAAAACACAATATGAAATCCGCATATTTAGTCTGGAACAAAGCCGGATGACTGCTGCAAAAACTCATGCTTACTCTTGTAACTTGGTCTTGCCAATCTCCATTTTTGAGGTCAAAAGGTGTATACTGGATGAACAAGTTAATCACATGTTTTCCTGCAACAGCATCGACAAGGCTAGAGTGTGAGGCTAGAAACGTAATATAGAAGAACTGGTTATAAGATGCAAGAACTTTGGGCAGAAAATCAACCAGGTGGTGCGATAGTGCGGTCCAATACTGAAGGGATCGTCATCTCAATGAGAGGCCTAGATGATGCTCGACCCTGCATTGCCTCCCTGTAAGCTATGTCAATTTCGTCCATGCTGCACACAATATATGGCAAAGTTTTGAATATATTAGTCCCACCTTACGACTAGCATGCCCACGCAGGTGGTGCGTGAGTGCACGTGATGAGCTACCTTGAAAGGATAATCTTTGCACACTCCAGCAGCTACAAAGTATGCTACACTCGATTGCACTGCTGAGACTACATTGAAGAGTGAACTAGACATGTCCTTCCCCCAAGCCCACCTGTCTGTACCAAGATGGATGGTTCCATAATGCTCCGGTCCAGCTTGGCCTGTATTTGGACATGCTCGAAATACTGGGAGACAATCCACTGCAATGTTCATCTTTGTCGTTCCCTAGCATTTTCACAAGAAAACTTATTTGACATGCATCAGTGTACTTGCATACCAAGATCTCCCTATACCAAGTTGCCAACTAAAGGTATGAAATCTGAGGAATCTAGAGCAATCTGGCCCCCATAACTATACCAATTCAGACGCTAAATGATGGTCCGAGGGATCAAGTGAGACTTTAGGTGAACTAAATTGTTATGACATTTTTGTGTTGTTAAATTGTAACACTAACTTATAGTATCCACGGGGAGATCACTCCTTTGTAAAGTTGAACAACCACGTGCACTCATTTTACATGTAAAAAATGTAAAAAATCTACATAAAGCATCACCAAAATGGGTCAAAATTTTATCAATTTTTTTTCATGAGTAGATATACACGGTACCTATTACATAGTAAAAAATTGTAACTAAATTTGATGATTTTGTTTTTTTATAAAACATACCGTTTCTAACTAGAATGACGCAGAATTGAACTAAAACAATTACTACAAAAAATGAAGATGACTAAAAATTTCAAAAAAATACACAAAAGATACCATCAATGGTTATGTATATGTAGAAAAAATATCATAAAATTTAAAATTATCTATGGCATGTAATGTAGGGGTAGCAAACTTTGTTTGCACGTGGTGTTCAACTTGACAATGGAGTGATCTCCCCGAGATAGTATCACATTTACTGTTGCTATGCATTTTCATGGAAAAAGAGATGTCATTGGATCATGTGTCCGCCTACTACCATGTACTAGAATTTCGGGGGAGCTTAATGCTCTGATCCAAAGCAATCATGTCATAATATTAAGTAGCAATGCTAGGAGGGTAACCTTTGAGTACTCGCAAATTTACCTCAACAAGAAGGGAAAAGCTTGCAAAGCAAGGGTGAATAAATGGATAATTTATCAAATATAGAAGCTTCAAAAAGGTATCAAAGAGGTTTCCAATGCGGGTGTCGGGAGACTTTTCCAAAAAGTGCAACTACCTTTTTGACCTCACCAACTTTCCCGTTGCTTTATAGCTATTTAGATTTGTTTAGATCATAATTTAGCCTAGATTAGAACCTTTACCACCACTTGGCATTAGTTTTGTCCTAGAAACCGACATAATTAGTTCTAAGCATTGAAAGCAACTACCCAAATAGATTAAGAATAGCCTAAGTAAAACTCAAACTTAGTGCTACCTTTGCTCTTGAAAGAGCATCAAACCGGCACGCGCCGGTTTGATGCTCTTTCGAGAAGGTCAATCCGGGCTTGCTACTTAATGTTATGGTTGGTCTGAAGTTAGATATTCACAAGTTTCACTTTCAGAGTAAAAGATACTCAACACTTTACCACAACCCTGTAAGAAGTCTACTTGTTGAGAAGTCTACTTGTTGAGAAATTACATCATAAGCAAAACATTATAGCACTTGCATAACTTTGAATAGTAAGTGACGGTAAATATCACAAACACATAGCTGATGAATTACAAGCAAAATGGCTGCAAGCTCCAAAAGTTACGAGGAAAATGACTACGGCATCAATTTGGATGTGCTACACATTACGGTATTTATGGTCACTTTGTATTCAGAGTCTTGCAATGCTATATGTTTTCACTAAGAATTTAAGTTTTCTACCAATTAAAGTTGTTGGTGTTTTGCGATGTCCAAACACCCTATTTGACCTTTGCTGGTAAAACTTGTGATCTATAGTAAAAAGTTAAGTGATGTGTGATTCCAAATATTAAGTGACATTGAATACCATAAACAGTGTAATTATCTTGCAATACTCCTGTGTTTAGTGTCCTAGGAGAAGTGGTGCAGTGCTAAGAGAGTATGTGTTACGCCCACTCACGATAGTACACTGTTTATGTTTATAGTAAGTGACACTAAATACCATAAACAGTGTTAGTACATTATTATTACGAACTACTTCAACATATGGTTAGAGTTTGAGTTGTAAACCATGTGGTTTGTCTTCTAGTGGGTAGATGAGATTGGTGATGTTACCCAAGGTTGTAAAGTTATCCTATGATAGTGATGATTATGGCCGATACCAATGTTTTTACCAACTGGAATATACTCTAGAGTAGATCCAAAAAAGTGAAGATATCGATAAATGCTCACCATATTCATGATACAAAACATGAGCATGTAATCTGGACCAATGGCGAGAGTGCAACCACTTGACTGCTTACTAAAACTAAGAGAGCATGAAGATTTGTAAAACCTAGTTTGGACTCGGAGACACAAGACAGGAATATTTGTCTCTTGCGTTTCGGACTCACTTGGAGGGACATAACAAAGAATATTTGTCTCTTTGTATATTATTGACACACCGAAGACAAAGGCCATTTACACTTAGAAGTTATATCCCTCACTTTTCATTGCAACCACAAGAATGTCTACTAGGTCGGGATGACACCTACCGTTTGTACTTCTGGACCACTACAGGACAATAACCACCGTGTCACTTTTAGGGTCACAACCAGTGTTCAAGATTGAAGTCTTCAATGCCCTTCAAATGCGATTTGGCCCTTCAAAATATACCTCTCTCAAAACAGCCCTTCAAAATGCAACCCCAAATTGAAAATGAAGACGTCACTTGAAGTCCTCAATATAATATGCCCGCCACAAGAACCAACAAGCGTAGGGCATTGTCACTACAAGAAGTGGAGTTAGATGGTTGACTCTTAATTCTTCACATTGTACTAGAAACATGTACCATATAATTCATGCACAAGTTTAATATGAGTTTTGTATTTCATTTCTATATTCTTAGATTGACGTCTTGGATTTGAATCAGCCCTTCCACTGAAGGGCTGAACTTTGAGAGCCCTTCAAAATGAAATTCATATGAGGGCTTCAATCTTGAACACTGGTCACAACTATGCTGCGCTTGTGAAGGCGTTGTCTTTCCTCCAAAAATGTCCCACCTTGGGAAGACTTGGGATTTGTGCTGCCAACAGGCCCATATTTCTCTAGTGAAAGTATTGTTGTTATAAAAGACTAGTACTTACAGATTTGTAGTCGATGGACTTGACACCACTTAAGAAGTCTTCTGTCAAGACACGATCTGGCATCAGCTTCTGCAGAACCAAGTTGGAAGTAAGATTGCAAAGACACATGAGATATTGAATGTCAGACAAAGAGCTCATAAGGGATACCAGGCAATGACTCGGTAAGAAAACCTGCATCCAAGTCAAAAGTTTAAGCAGCAAACTCAACATGGTCAACCAATGAGCACATTTCTTCGACTCTTTAGTATCATTGACAAAATTTCTTCCACAAATCAATCACTTAACTACCTAGCATATTGTTCTCTTAACAAACACCAATAAAGGGCCTTAAAGTGTGCTGCCAACTACAATTTGAAGTATGTATAGATACATGTTTACATTAATTTTTACATTGATTGTACATGCCTAGAATGAGGTCATGCCAAGAGAGTGACAGAAGAAACAAACAGCTGGCTTAAAGACATCATATTCTGAAACCGTACTGGACAACAATGAAATCGTACCAAGAAGGTGACAGCAGGTGTAGCATTTGATAGAACTTGCTTTGCTCGAACCACAGACCCATTGGCCAACACAACCTGATCACTTTTCAATTGAACAATGTTGCAATCAAAGATGGCATCATTCCTGTTGGTTACAGACAAATAATAAATTTCGTTGTTGTCCCCGAATACTTTGTTAGAGGTGTCACGTGTTTGGGTGCAGTGAGCCCTACTCCTTACCACAAAAAGTATGGAATGGTATATTTTTGGGACATATATGAAAAGCTCTGCAAGACTATAAGCAGTTAAAGGACATTCACGCTGGATAGGAAGCATACCCCAGTGATTCTCTTTTCTGTACCCACTTTGTCATCCACCAAGAATTGCTTAGCCTGAAAGAAAAGTACAGCCACGGTTGGTCCTTGGAGTACTACAGTGCTCATGTCAAGCCATCAGAGACTGCCAAGAATCGTAATACATCTATGAAACAACATGACCATAGAGGAGAGGAGAGGATTGATTATTCACCTCTGCATTTGTGGCTAAGGTCGCTCCAGATTCAGCTGCTGCTTTCGCTACTGCCATGGACACAGACCCCATTCCCCCTTCTACGTATCTGCAGCAAAGCAACACCATGACCATTATTGCGCCTCATACATTTCAGCCTTCCAGTTCTACCTCTGACCAAAAAAGGTAGGGTAGGGTTTAAAATTCAGCTGTGACTTTGAAGTTCTGGAATTGCTGGTGATCTTGTTGACAACCTGTCAAATGGTCAGCTATATACACAGTGGTAGCCTCAACCAGACATATAGCGTCTACTGATGGAGGACATTAATTATTTACACTGATTATTGGTCTTGGAAGAGTTCACTTGGTGCAAGTAAATCCATTCTTTTCAGATTTTAAGGTGACGACTTAAATGAGAGCAACTGAGTAAATCAGAAACGATAGCCAACAAATTCCAGTGATTCCAGTACCCTCCTTAAGAAATAATGAAATCACCGGCGATTGCTTAAGGGCTGGCCAACAAGCTGATAAAGTCCCTCCTTCCAACCGTCAGAAATGCAAATTCACAACCATCTGGAACCAGTTCGCCTATCATGACCTAGATTCCAGTGTGCACATGAGGTGGTCCATGAATGGTCGGTACACTTTTGTTGAAGTAAGAACTTCTCATCTTGAAACTTGACACCACTAATCAAAATAGTGAAACGGCCCTGGCAAAGCATAAGATTATTGTTTCTTGATAACCTCAGATGATCCAGATCTTGTTCCTCGGGTCCACAGTTTCACAGTCAAAGCGGTGTGTGCTTTACCAAAAGAAACATCAGGAAGAGGATGAGGAACTCACGACCAAATACCACGAGAGCCATTTGTTTCCCCCATGACGTGATGCAACAGCACGTATCCACTACCTGGTGTATGCACGCTTGCCTACAGTTCAAACAATTTTGAAGGTCATGCTTCACTTTTAACTGCCAGCTAACCGACAAAAAACATGAAATGTTCGAGAGCTAACCATGGCTCCAATCACAGCATTTGTCGCCAACGTGGTCTTTAACACCTCTGACTGCATTGCACCAAGACAAAAAATTAGATTTTCTGCAATTCATTCTAAGCTATCAAAGTTACTTGGTGAGTTTCTCTAGAAAGTAGAAAACCAACATAGAGAATAACGGCCTTTCTAAGGTGTCCAAAATCTTGAAATCATGGTGCTTTGTTGTATAGTATGGAGCAAGAACTCCTTCATATCTGAGAAGTTACATTATATGGCTTGAAATCATCCCATGATATTCATTTATTGTTCGTTGGAGACTATAGAGTCCAACTCCAACAGGAAGTAATAGCTCCTGTGGTGCCTTCTGCTTTCATAAGCCTTGCACAGACATAAACACAATTCACAAGGCCAGCACAGTCTCTCTCTTTCAATTGGCACATTCAAGTGCTTTATCCCAGTTTGAAAATCCATGCACCATTGTCGTCTTCAAGAACAAATCATTGTAAGAAGTACCTCAAACCAATTATTCAGCACCTTTGAAGCAGGTGCTAGCAGCAGCTCCACAAAGGCTCTACCAGAACCCATCACCCACACATGGCTCCATCAATAGCCCTTATCATGCAGCTTTATGCTTAGGATAATCAGGAGAAGAAAATCCAGACCTGCCTGCTTCTCAGTTTACAGGTATAATGATTATGATTTGCACATGAATATAGAAAAACTCCACTTAAATCATGAAAGTTATCTAAAAGTGGACTGGAACTACTAAAGTGAGAAGTGGCCTGTTTACCAAAAGAGGATAGTTGAATGCTCTTGAAGAACATTCATACAAGTACGTGTGCAGGTCACTTACGCCATTTCATGTTGCTCCATGTTTGAAGATCGTTTTAATAAGCCTCCCACTACTTTTGTCCTGGACCAGCCATCTACCATTTTTTCCAGGAAAGAACCTCTTCCCATAGCTGCTTCTGGAGGGACTGTGTCCAAGAGTGGGTCCATCACTGAGCAAAACTTCATCAGCATATGTTCATACCTACATCAGGGATATGGAAAATTTTCAGGTGTTTGCGTGAACAAAAACATGCTCCAAACTAGTTCATGAGTAAATCCTTATAAATTCAATTTGCATGTACTGACAGCAATGACATTGTTCAGGACAGAATATCTTGGACAGAAAAGGAACATTGAGTTGACAATGAGATAATGCGAAGATTCCTGAAACAGCTGAGATGACTTACTTCGGATATGCAGCTGCATCATTCTTGGAAAATTTGGAGATTTCTGCCTCATTGAGCTTCACATCAGAGCCCATTAGAAGAAACTTTCTATCTCTTGTAGGGGTGAAGGAGGATGGGTTCCTAGGTAGCAACTTTAACCCGTGCCTTATCAAATCAAGCTCCCTGCATTACATGTGGTTACAGAAGTCACGCAGTGTTCTCACTTTTCTTCACCTCCATAGACAGAAAATTCTGCTGTTGTTTAAGTTACCAAACAACGTCCATTCCCATGTATCTCTGCAGACTGCTTCACACATGTTGGTGCCGATTCTGACAGCCACTAGATTTTCTGCAACTTCCTCATCACATTCATCCGTGGGAGTTGTGATCTCTAGTGGAATGTGTGATTGTCAGAAAATCTTGCCAGAGATTCAAATTTTTTAGAACGAGAATAGGTTTTTGTAAATTGGTCTCACCTTAAGCAAATTAGGTTCTTTGAAGAATGTAGAAGATGTAAATGCAAATCAAAGTCCTTGGAGCTAAATTGGATTCTAATTTTTTATCAACAGAGGCAGGATAGATGATAACACCTGAGGACAACCTTAAATAAGCACCGACCTTTCCACCAGGTTGCACTATCTTCAAAAGAGTGTTAAGACAACATGGAGTTCGTTGCTTGTGGGTATGACACATTACTCTATCCCTTTGAGCCAAAAGAAGGAGAGAGCTCACCGAATAATTCCAGGCCGCAGAAGACTTTGGAGGTAGCTTGCTCTCGAGAACTTAAACCCTGGAACAACCTCCTCTGTGACTGCTGCACCACCCAACACATGGCGCCTCTCAAGCACTGCAACTTGAAGGCCAGCTTTGGCAAGATATGCAGCTGCTGTGAGGCCATTGTGACCCCCACCAACCACCACTGCATCCCACACCCTGCAGAATGAGCATGATATGTATAAGAACAGTGTGGTGGGACTACAGAGTTTGTGATACATAAATTCATGAACTCGTAAAATAGATATGTTGCTTCTCACAACAGATTAGAAAAGTATCATGAGAACAACCGGGCAGACAGTTATGCACAAAAGAAGGCACCACCAGTTATCCACAAAAAAGGCACCACGAGTACATATACGTTTTCAATCAAGTATCGTCACACTGAATCAACGTTTTTCTGAACCACTGAATCAACGCCCACCTAAGTGAATATCATCATAGTCCGTTCTCCATGACAAGCTATACTCACAACAGAATAGAACGTGTCATACGACCTGCAGAATTTCAACTCATAGTAGCGTATGAAACAGTGAAGTTCTTAATTAGTAGTCTCTAATTGTCACTGATGTTCATTTATCTGAAAGGGCAAGCAAATTTCTAGTACAGTGCTGGAAAGAACTACATAGTGATGAGAAGTATGTTGAACCCTGTCAAGCTCTTAGAACCTTGGTCCAAACTTACTTACAACACGAATGAATAGCACCATAATTGAAGTATTCATGCAATTTCTGCTGTAAGTGGGAATTTTCAATATGAACACTGCTCCATATAGAGTTATCGGTGACATGTAACCCGTCCTGTGATTATTTCCTGCAACAATTTAAATATTAAAATCCTTGATCAATGACAACACAGACAAGCTGCCGCTAATACCCACTTCTATACTTAGTGAGCTCTTGGCGACACTTTTAAAACAAAACAATCAGCTCAACAGCAACAGTACATTCACATAATGCAGAATACAAATACTACCACCCCAAGGATTTCACGTGTCATTTTATTCTATTCCTCTTATTTTGGAAAGTGAGATTCAAACAGAGCCAAAATTCAGCTCGAAGATTGTCAACATTACCTCTGCAAATTCAATGTAATAAATTTAGCTCAGAAGTTGTGGAAGTGACGCAATAACATCAATGCCTGCTAGTAAATTTAATGAGCTCTCAAACATACTTTTAGCAGGGAACAATGGGCTCAACCAGCAACGACACATTCACATCATGCAGAATACAAATACTACCACCCCAAGGATATCACGTGTCATTTTTATATTTATTCCTCTTAATTTGGAAAGTGAGATTCAAACAGAGAGGAAAAACGGCTCAAAGAATCTCAATACTACATCTGTAGCTCAGTTGTGAAGTTGACACAATAACGCCAATGTCCTCTAGCAAAGTTAATGAGCTCTTGACTATACTTTCAGTTCAAAACAATGAGCTCAACCAGCAATGACACATTCACATCACGCAGAACACAACAAACTCTATGCTGATTATCCCAATTAGTGCGTGTGGTACTAATTCCCAAAACACACACTATTTGCCAAGTCTCAAGTTTAGTGAGGGCTGAAATTTTTCCTGAGTGATACTAAATTCATGAATACGTGCTCATTTACCATGCATTTCAAGAAAATTAGTGCATGCTCTAAGGTGCTTGTAGAGTGATAAAAAAACATTATTTGCAAACACATGCTTGTCAGTGAATACAACGAGGATGAATAGTGCTTCTATGAATAGTAATTTTGGTCAATAGTGCCAAGATGAACAGTGCTTCCTATATCTTTTGATGGCACTAATTTCATTGCGTAAAGAAATTTAGTATCACCTTCATTATATTCCCACACTCACTATTCGCCCTCCATTACTAATTGGGATAATCAGTGTACCCCAAGGATATCATTTATCATTTTATATTTATTCCTCTTAATTAGGAAAGTGAGATTCAAACAGAGGGGAAATTCAGTTCCAAGATTCTCAATATTACATCTGCAAACTGAATGTAATCTAGCTCAGTTGTGGAATTGACAAAATAACGCCAATTGCCGGTAGTAATCTCTAATGAGCTCTCGACTATACTTTAGTTCAAGAACATGAGTTCAACCAGCAACGACACATTCACATCATGCAGAATACAACATATACTATCCTGATCATATCACGTGTCATTTTATTTATATTCTTCTTTGGAAAGTGAGATTCAGACAGAGGCAAAATTCGGTTTTGAGATTCTCAACGTTACCTCTGTAAACTAAATGTAACTCTAGCTCGGGTATTGTGTGGAAGTGACGCAGAAATAACGCACAATTGCCAGGATCATGCAATCAAATGGCCCTCCTAGTCCTAAACACTGCACAAACGTGGCCGAAAATTCACTCCCTGCAAGAAACTGCCAATTGGATCCAAGCGACATAGAAGCAATAGAGACCTAATACAAGAAACTCACTTCTCCGTAAGGAAGTTTGTGCCATCGGCCTTGGCGTCCTTGACAAAACAGCGTGCGAAGACGCTGGATCGACGCACACGAGTAGGAACTTCTAATTTGCGCCATAACGCCATCACCAACACAAGCAATCTCCACTTCCTCCTCACGCTTGCCGATCCGCCATGAAAGCTCTGCCCTAAATCTTCTTGTGTAACACTCAGAATCACGATCATGCAAGAATCGAGCAGGACGTACGCCAGGAAGGAATTCGCTCGGTAACGCGCACGGATGCACGCATCGTTGTACGCACGGATTGAACAAAGCTTACCGTGTTCGTTGAAATGATAATTAGTTGCGCATGGTTTGACGCCTAGTGTCCTACAAGGACGTTTTAGTCCAAATGATCATTTTTGGAAGGTTGGATGGGATGCAAATGAAATCACTTTCCCCTAAAAAAAACATTTTCCAATAGATGGCATTTATATTTATTTATTTTATTATTTTATTCTATAATTTTGCTATTATAGTTTTAATTTATTTACTATGTTTACTATATGTTTATATGTTTATATGTTTACTATATTTTTATATTTTGTGACCAAAAATGGAATTAAAATTGCCATAAGGAGTGTCCTTTTCATTTGAAGGAATTGAAACTTGAATGTGCAACCGGTGAACGTTTGTTACCAATTGAATGCAACGGAACTGCAAATCCCTTAACCATATTTCACTTCTCATGATATCAAAGTTGTAAGTAGGTTTTTATAGAAGACAGTCATGCAATTTTTAGATGACTTGGATCCTATAATGTCCCAAAATTGATTTAAACATATGTAGACATTTATAAATCATAAGAAATCCACATCAAACTATAAGTAAATGAAACTTGACACATGGACATTAATCACCATCAAATATGTCTTAAAAAATGGTCGCTCAAAGATTATCTTAGCTTAGTATCAATTGTCATTGAAATTAATATTCCTATTCAAATCATAAATACCCATAATTGACTCTCATGTTTTTACACAACATAAATCCACATGTTCTCATGACACCTAAGAAGTTTAAGCCAAAAGCTACCTTATCTCAGTTTGCGAGAATTTTATTTCATTTGAAACTAAAAATTGCTTACATGGAGTTCAACAAAATAATCCAAGACACCAACCACATGGATGTGAACTTCAAGTTGATATCAACAAGTTTGATTCACAAAGTATTTGCTTTCTAACCTTGCAACCTTCCTTTTATTTAGCATATGAAGAATTTGTGTTACTACAGTCTCACCTCGATAATACGACACTCGATTATACGACACCTCAATTACTGATAAATCATTTCAAAAGATATTGAAAATAGCCACAACATAAGTTATTTATTTCCTTCATGCAAGTAAGAAATAAGCAAGATGTGAACATCAATGTCACAAGACTCATATAAAACTTGAAATCCCAAAATATTCAAAGAATGGCCTTTACTAGGTGGAATCCCCTTCTTGGTTAATTGGACTCGTCATATCAATAGGACCCACCATCTTGTGTATATCACATAGTACATAAGACCGTACTTCCACTCTAAGATATAAATGGGGTTTGCAGTTTCAAAAATGAAATACATCATGACAATCATTAGTCTAGAAACCCCCACAATCACACCAAACAATGATGCTACATCACCTACTTATTCAACATTGATTTGGGTTCACATTTGAGCTCACAGCTATGATCAAGATGAAGCATCTCCCTCTCTCTCTCTCTATCTATATATATATATATGAAAAATATATGAAATATATATATAATTAAAAGTGGGTTAGAATAGTCAAGAAGGTGTAAAATATTGGGCTTGAAGAACCCAAGAAAATATCAAATACTTTGGAGAATTATCATGCATAAAGTTACATGGTCAGATACAAACGGAGGAAGTGGTTTTACATAATAAAGGGACTAGCCCATACCCAAGTCTGATAAGTTGCCACATGTAAGATAGCCGGGCCATCCATCACAAGAGGGTAAGCTAAAGGTTAAGGATTCAGGCAAGCCCTTAAGCCCTACTTAGGATTAAAAAAAAACTATATGGTAAACCTACGGCACGAGGTAAGAACTCATCCGAACGGATGATGAACCAAAGCGTTGATGCAACATCTACGCTTAGTGCTACACGAATTATGGCGTCTTCTAAGATGCAATGGGTTGGCAATTCAATTCCCGGCTGTGAAATCTCCTCTCTACTTGACAGAAACTTGCTAGGTGGTCAACTGCCTCCTGTGCTTTGGCGTTGGCATGTCAGCCTTCTGTCTCAAAAAATAAAATAAAATAAATAAGGTGCAATGGGTTCACTCCCGTTGTAGGATAATGACATAGAGATTGGCACATGGTAGTAATTTTTTATTCTTTATTAGATCTTGGGCGCAAGCATGGTAGAGTAGACCAAAAAAGTGCTCCGGTATCCTATAACCATAGTTTTCTTTGGTAGTCAAACACCTAAAAGTAGTAGCAAAATGTTGTTTAAATTGAATAGTTTTCAATGGTGACCTCTATTGTTGTGTTAAGTGATCAAATGTAGAATACCAAGATGAGATCTTCAAAACTTATGATTAAAGTAATGCTCAAAAGCAAATGGCTAGATTTGGTTTTGGACGTAAATTTCATGACCTTAACTATTTTGAACTTGATTTTTTTCATATAACTTAAAATCTATTACAAACTTGAGGCCATCATTCAAAAAATGGTAGAAAATCATCAATTTTATTTTATTTTATTTTATTTTAAACAAAATGTTGACAATTACTTGTTGGACATCACCACTTGCACTCCACTTGAACTGTCTCCTAAAATATGTAAACTTCTTTTTTAGATTGTTTTTGTCAACAAAAATTGCTTTTCTTTGTAGATCAATATGTTTTGAAAATATTTATGATATTTTTTTTGCAAAAAATTTAAAGTTAGTAAATAGTTTTGAATCACTTTCACTTAAACACGTGCAAGGATCAAGAGTTGTCCACTTTATTACGTTTGCACCCTCTTATAGTAAAACTCTATGTATGCATACTTGTTACCTCAATAACAAGTGAAATATTGTTGTGGATTCCTTGTGTACATGACTAGCCTCATATTTGTGGTTATTGGTTGTATGGGCACAAGTGAGGCAGTTCCTTCAAGCATGGAGTTATACGGGTTCATAAGAAGGAGGGAATGAAATGTTGTGTCCTAAAATGATCTATGTATCAGTAAATAAGTTGTTGGTAAATGGTTGCAGAATGATACTAAGTTGCCAATACAGTACACTAAATGTGATATTTAGTGTTTGATTATATTTAATGTTGTTACCACCCTACCCTCCTCAACACTAATTTCCAATTCCTTGTCAATTAGTGTTAGAAGATATGCTAGAAGATATGTTGGAATTCTCCTTTTATCATTGTCATTTGTTTTTTCATATCCTTACTAACACTAAATTCAACACATGTAACTTCCACATATTACCATGATTGATATTTAGTGTTTGAGTTTACATTTAATGTTACTTACTTTCATAGAAATATTGACATTTAGTGTATGCGTTCGTATTTAGTGTATCAAACACTAAATATGATATTTAGTGTAGTTGCTTGGCTGGGGATTCGTGGCACTCACTAAGGAACATCCATCCAAGATATCGTGGATGAAGTGGCTCCAATAAAAAAAGGGCCCCTATGGGGTTGAGGGCCGATTCATTCGAATATGACATCACTAGACTAATTCGGGGCCTTTGACTCTGTTTCCGGAATCAAATTGCCTAAAAATAGTCATTTAGATGATTCCTGCGTTTTTTTCATCTGCATGGATGATTTTACTTGAGTGCCACGAATCCCCGGCCTAGTTGCTTGGCAAACTATGTGAAGTATCTCTTATGTCATGGACAAGACTAAACTAGCGGCATGCATTTTTGAAGATTTTAGCTTGGCTTCCCAGACGCCAACACATTTGCATGGTAGCCAAAAGGCTAGATACAGTGAACAAGCAAAAGGCTATCTGGACATGTCTTTGCAATTTGTCTCTGAACAAGGAAATATTGAATGATTCTTAATGCAATTTTATTGGAATATCTCTCTCTCTATACTATGTTTTTTCTTAACCATAAAGGAACCAAGCCAGTAATTTAATTTAGCCCCAAAGTAAAATTACTTTAGGGTTAGGTTAGTTTTACCTAACGAATATCCATCATAGATCGAGACATTTGCATCTATGACCACAAAGAGTTACCTAGTCCTATATTAAGTGAAAGAGGCCATGAGAACCTCCTTTCCCAGGTTAAGCCGCAGTAGCAGTTTACCCTAAGTAACTTATGGGATTAGTGTAAGTTGTGCAAGCTAATTAAGGTGGGAAGTATATGCAACCCGCCTCTAATTTCAGTCGCACGAGGTTCAAAAGGCTAAGGAACAGGTAGAATACTCTATGGTTGTATGTGTATTCGATGATACAAAATGTATGTTTATGTTGTACATAATTATGTGACATGGATAACAATTGGGTTTTGTTGTTATTCGCCTTGTGTACGTTACTAACCCTCTCTTTGGATTTGGTTGGTGGCATGGGCATAGGTGAGGCATGCCCTTCACAAATTTGACGGCATACTTAGGTTTTGCTTATCATCTTCTTTCAAAAATAATGTGTACATAATGCTTAGGCATTCCATTGTGATGAGGAATGCAAAGAAACATTTTAAGTTGTGATAGGACTTTGAAGTATTTTTGAACAAGTCTTATATATTGTTTTGAACTTGATTTTGTAAACTTTGGATGTGGAATGCATTACTTTGCATAAGGGTACATATGGTAATACCTTAGTAGTATAGTTTGCTTAAAGGTTTTTACTTTCTTAGAAACATACCAAGAAGAGACAATGACAATAGTAAGAAGGTAGTGAAGCAAAGATATGGCCATGAGGGATGATCCCACCCACCCTCCCGGGTTTTGAAAGGTACATACAGTGACTGCCAAAACTGAGTACGAAAAAACCTAGTCTACCTTTAGCCATTCATTTTTATAATTTATTGCATTTAATGCCAAATCAGTTGATGGCTCAAGTATACATGCATGTAAATGATTTGGCTACCAAATGCAAGATAATTTGAGAAAGATCTAGATCAAAGTAAATTAGCTCCAAAACTCAGTTATGCTCACACTTGGATTACGCAATGAATGCTACAAATCTGACATGTACAAGTGGTTTTCTGGGTCCGGTTTTTTGGGTGGGAATGTTCTTGGCCTTCACATTTATAATTGTGTCCCCATTCAATGCACATCATGTATGCAAATTGAGCAAAATGGTTTCATTGAGGTCTCTCTCTACTGCTGGTAGAAAGCAAATAGAAGAAGTTGCTTTAAAGAAGTTGAGGAGGGGTGAAAGTACTAGAAATGTTGCTAGAGACTTACAAGTATCCCAAAGTTGGGTTGCACAATTTCATAAGCAACATTTGAGTGAATTGAGTGATGTCAATCACAATTTTGGTGCAGGCCACAGGTGTACAGTGCAGTTGATCGTAGAGCTTGTGTGAGAGAAATCACTGTGGGTGGCTTAGAAACTGCACATAAAGTTGGAAATTACTTGAGAGAAGAGCTTCATGTTGGTATGAGCGATAGTACTATGAGGAGAGTGTTATGAAAAGCAGGTTTGAAATGTAAAGTGAAGTAAAAGAAACCAAAGCTCACACTTCTTCAAATTAAGGGACGATTATAATTTGCTAGACGTCATTGCCATTGGACCGATGATGATTGGGATCGTGTAGTATTCTCTGATGAAACAAAAATCAACCGATTTTGCTCTGATGGTCACAGTTGGTGTTGGTTTCGTGATGGACAGAGTAGAAATGCTGGAATGGTGCAACAAACTGTCAAGTTTGGTGGTGGGGGAGTGATGATGTGGGGTTGCATGACTCCGAGTGGCCTTGGTATGATGTGTAGGATTGAGGGAAGAATGGATTAGTACATGTATAGAGAAATTTTAGAGCGAGAGTTGATTCATACGTTGCATGCATACAATTTGATTTTTCAACATGATAATGACCCGAAACATACATCCAAGAGTGTGCGTTGTTGGCTGAATTTGCAAGAATTTACTGTTTTGAAGTGGCCGGTGCAATCTCCAAACTTGAATCCGATCGAACACTTGTGGGCAACTTTAAAACGTCGACTAAACCAATATGAGAGACCTCCCAAAGGAATGTTAGAATTGTGGGAGCGTGTTGAATTACTCCCAATGAGTGTAAGAACTTGTATAGGAGCATGCCTAAGCGCATTGCAGCTGTTATAGCTGCTAAGGGTAGGTGGACAAATTTTTAACTTTGTTCCAGCTTGCATGAGCAAAATTGAGTTTTGGATTGAACTTCACTTTACTTTTTGTTTGTACATGCATACTCGTGTGTAATAGGCCTCAATTCCCATGGAAGTATGACTAATTGCAATGGTAATCCTATGCAATTTATGGTTTCATTTTTGGTGCATCCAATTTCCTTACATTGTTTGTTGAATTTCAATATGTTGTGTTTGTACTCAGTTTTGGCAGTCACTGTAGATATGTAAAAGAATGGTTTGGCCTCTTAATAAAAGGTTGTATTACACAAGGACTAAGCTTGAAAGTAAGCATAGCACTACTCAAGAAAACCCTCTCTCTCTCTCTCTCTCTCTCTGGTTTGGGATTCAAGATTCAATGGTGGTCTTAGTATACCACCAATTCTCCACATCTCTTTCAAAGTTGGCTTGTTGTCTGTGGGGAGCATTTGGTAAGGTATGTGGGCTTTATGTGGGCTTAATTTGTTATCTACATTTGAATGGTGTATGGCAAAGTTTGTAGTTAAAAATGGACACTAAAAACACACATGATGTAATGAGATTGGATCATGTGCTCAAAATATAGACACCGTTCTAGGTTCATTGGTTGACATAAATGGGAGGGTTCAAGTGATCATTTGAAGAGAAATAAAATCTTCAATTTGACTTCTTGTAAGTTTTGCATCTCAACTCCAAATCTAGAATTTGAGATGATAATCTCTATGATTTGCAATGGCTAACCGGATGAGGCAATTCCCAGTCCAATCTAGCACCCAAAATTGTGTGGGGAGTTGGAAGTGCCCACCATTGTAAGGCTACATTTCTTATGAGATTGAATATTTTGAAAATGATGAAGGAAGGGCCCAATACTAATTTAAGATGATGTTGTTTGGGAATAATTGGGTCTTCTTTTGCAATTGGAGTTGCACATGTGTTTTTTATTGAAATCCAAAAGTTTGGTGACCGGAAAAGAAAAGAAAGAAAGGAAAAAAAATACAACAACGACAACATGGTACTATGCAAACTCAAGATCTATGGATCAACTTTCAAGCATAGTATTGCCGACAAGTTTCAATTGACTTGAGACATGCATACTCTTAGATAGATTTTGGAACATGTGCAAGGATGTACTTCATGGCACATGACCATTAGTTTGAACCTTAAGCCATTCCAATTACATATTGTATTTGGGATATGGTTTGTTTTTATAACCCCGTTTTGGGCCACACAAAACCTCAATACGACAAGACATTGGTGTTGGCAAGAAGACTTTGAAATCAAGTCCCAATGACGAGCTTGAAATATGTGCGCCGATCTTAAATTAGAATTAAAAACAACCAAAGCCTTAACATCACCAAGAGGTTGAAGAACATTGCTCTTAATGTCTTTCATCGCAAACCACAAAGCCTGTATAAAGACAACTAAACAACACAAAGAATAAATTGAGAGATCAAGATCATCGTCCACGGAGAGCTAAGAAAATCCACAAGGGTTGTTATGGACCCCTTTAAGAATCCTTTGCAAAACATAGAGTTAAACATCCATGAAAGCAAACTACGACCACAATTGGAGCTTTAAATAGAAGGCTCATCAACCGGCTCAAGGAAATTGTGGCAAAAGGAACCATGTTAGAAGGATATAGAGTCAAATTTAGAGTTATCCATAAAGTTCCTCAAAGAAAGATGAAACCTTGGGTTAATTCTCGTAAACTCGAGGTTTGGGAATAAATGCACGATTTCATTTGCTTTACTTTACAAATAACTCTCATATCCAGTAATTTAATAAGCGATCAAACTTTCAAAGAAATGAGGTCCTAAGGAAGAGTACATGCAAGACTTTCACCGATTCACAAGCATGCTTGAAGCCAAGATCTTGCGGCACTAAACCTCATGACCAGTGATTTTAATTTCAAGTTTTCAAGAGAGGAGCATTGGCTATTATTGTTGGAGTGATGAAGCGACATATGGATGGTTATACTAATTTCTTGCTATTTCATCCACAAAAATCATGGAATAATTGTTGAATATTGTATTTTCTATCTTTAGAATCACAAATTTCCGGCACATAGCCGGACTAAAAACCATTGCTCATGACATACCACTAGACCATCACCCTTGGAGTCTGCTTTATTGTTAGGATTACCCAATCTTCTATTTCTTTTTCTTTTTCGCACAAATTGCTTTACCCAATCTTTCAAAAGAATGATGGATTAATTCTTCATGTAGTAATAATAGGATGCATCATAATAGACAAGTACATGAGTGTATTGGTCACTAAACTAGAATGTGTAAGTAGTGGAGACCATATTAAACTCAAGGAATCCACATTAATTTCCAACTTTGAATACAATGTCGAGTGGCACCTCAAGTGTTTATCCACATGATTAGATTCACTTAAGTTAATGTAGGCCACTCTATGTTCTTACTATATATATTTAAATGTGAAAGATTTAGCAATAAATAGTGAAACTACATGATTTCAAGAAAACATGATTTGTGATATCCCATGACAATGGGGGCCGTAAAGGTGAGTGGACACCCTATCAAGGTGTTAGCCTTCCATACACACAAATTTCAATTGGAATAATCAATTGATTGGAAATCAATGTGGTCTTTGATATTTTTCATTTTGATCCTTGTCCCATCCCCACTAGTTCTTTACTTTAGTGGGGTTTAGTGCAATAAAATCTCTCAACAAAGTGCAAAGTGCCAGTATCCCTAGACGATACATAGAGTAGTGGTAGGAGTACTTGCAAAATGCTTCACACTTACATTGACATAATGATCTATTTGGTGTAAGATCATAAACAACCCTCCTACAAACCCATTGGTGATTCTTATGTGCAATCCATGTTATATATGTTCTAGAAGGAAAAACTGCATAGGTTTAAGGAATATGTCACATGTCAGTTATCTATAAGTAGTTCTCGAGTACACGAGCTTGTTGATCTTCTCACATGTGCCATACATTAAGACCGGTACATATTGTGAAATGAAATCCTCATCATACTGCCTTGAAGCCCCAAGGTGCATTATATTGTTGTGTTAAAATTTTAGGGTGAAAAAGAAAGTATTAATTTTCAACATTGTAGTGTGTATGGTTGGCTTTGTCACATGTTGACTTGCATGATTTGCTTCGAGTTGTATTGTGTCAATATGGGATAATATTGGCGTTTTGATCAATATGTGGGACCCATTCCACTCCCTTTATGGCCACGAAAGGATCATGACAACCTTGCCACATTTTGTACCTAACAATCCCATAGCCATGATACCTAAGGTAGGCCTACCCCAAAGCCACACTAAACCTCAAACCAACATTGTGTACCTAGGTAGTCACATATAGTGTTGGCTAGTAGGTATGACAAGGCTAAAGGTATGGATTTGGTTTTTTAAAAATTTGTGCCAGCCATAAGCGGGGACAAGTTGTCACACTATATTTGATAGTTTTGGATTGCAATGATGTCAAAACAATTTCTATGTCAAGATGCTTATTACAAGAAGAAAAAAGATAAAGGGAAAAGAATCCACGAGAGACTGACTTTCAATGTTAAGTGCACAATGGGTGGTAGTCTCACATGTGACCATCAGTTGACCAAAAAAAAGAGTTGATGCTTCATAACATTATTCAGTCAAGGACACATGTTAAGATCCCTAGGAATAAGCACAAGTAGATGTGTCAAGATCCGAGGATTCATAATATGTGAGTCATGATTGCCACTAATGAAACTTAGCAAGGTTATATCATGCGGAGAAGGAGGGAGCCAATTTTAGGGCATGTTTACACTATGGGCAAGGGTTGTGACTACAACATTGTCAAGGAATTTGACATTCACTTGAAGGCGATTACATGGAGAATGTGAAATCATATTTTTTTGGTCACATGTTTTAAGTGTAGAGTGAAGACATATGCGACCAACTTTCAATTGAAGGCTATTTCATTACCAACCCATATGGTCCATCTACACATTAAATCCTAATAAATCAAGGGTTGTGAGATTTTGAAGTGTCACGGTCTCCAAGTTTTGTGTTACAACCCTCCTCTTTGAGGTGGGCTGGGTGCAAAGTCTGGTAGACAATGAAAGTATGAAGGTTCATCCATTCATTAGATTTCTTTTGGTTGAATTGTTATGTTAATTTGTTTTTCCATTGAAGTTGACCGCTAGGTAACAATTGACCAAGGGGTTGACTATGTCAGTTCACCAAAGGATAAATTGTTGGACTTAGCCTCATTTAGGTGACATTTTTGGGTCCTTTGTCACGTCGCCATCACAAGATCTAACACGATATTCATCCACATTGCCGTAAGTCAAATTTAATCATTGACTTAGGCTCGCAAAGTATAGTATAAGTGAAACGGACGGTCTTGACATTTTCACAAATGAAAGATTCGATTTTCAATGGACACAAATTCCTTAAGGTCTAGTGTAAAGTGCCCCCTTACGGGCTCATTGTAGAAAGAGCCCAAACGATGTTTGTTAAGTAATAGTGTGGATAACATAAATAAAAAGCCACATGACATTCTTCATTGTGCATCATTGAGTACAGCTGACATGAAAATACTCATAAAAATAATAAAAATAATACTAATAAATAATAAATAATAATAAAAGTAAATAATAATCATAAATTGCTGAATGGTGATAATGTCATGTTTTCAACAACAATTGCGGCAAGGACTGCTTCACAGAGAAGGCGGAGGTAGTACCGAGTCTCGACATACAAAGTACACATTAACTCATGGCCTTCATTCCAAGAGTACTCTTAACTTGTTTGGGCTGTTACCTACAGAAGATTATAGAAAGGAAACCATAACCCCACCTAGTGTGGTTGCCACTCAAGGCAGTCTCTTTCTCTCTCAAAAGTGAAGCCCAGGGTGCATCCAGGCATGAACTTGGCATCTACAACCGCTTTCTCAAATAGTGGAGGCCAATGCCTAGGGACTTTTAGGCCCTCTTTACACTAGAGGCGAGAAGTCATGGAGAAACCTCACAAGGGCCATGGCTCATCCTTGAGAAGCCAACCTTTGAATTTGATGGCCTTTGGATGTAGTGTAAACTGAGAAGGGGCCACAAAAATAAAGTGCTGATTTTTTTAAGTGGTCGTTTTGAAATATTTTTAAAAAATAAAAAATGATTGGTTGTGAGAATTTTGGCCAAACGGCCTCCCGGATTTGGCGTCAGGCCCACCTCTCAAGGTGGGCCTGACGCAAAATCCGGGGGCCTTGAAAAATGTGCACTTTTGCTGCCATGAAGGACAAAAGTGTTGTCCATGTCATTTTCTCCTCCTTCCATTCCTCGGGCTGAAATTTTCGGGTGTAAAGTGACATTCTTTGGTCTTCTCGGTTTCTAGGCTTCCCATTGGCTGAAATTTCTCTCCTCACGGCTTCTCGCCTCGCATGTAAATTGGCCCTTAGGGCCGCTTCAGACTATGGCCGGCCAAGTCGAGAGGCCATGGGATTGAATGGCCAAACTTTGTTGAGAGTCCAAAGAATAGCCAGTAAATTGTCGGAATTGGAGCCTTCAGCCAGGCATAGTGTGAAGCCTCCAAAGCACCCTCGCTACCTTCTATTTACAATAGCCACTATCCTCTATCTAATACATGTTAGGTCTTCCCAATTACATTAACTATTGAACCTAGAACGGTGTCTATATTATGAACACATAGTCTCAATTTTATCACAATGCGAATCTTTTTGGTGTCTATTCTTAAGTACAAGTCGTGCCATTTATCGCTCAAATATACGTGTGCAATTAAGAGGAGTGACCACATATTAAGGCCAATACATGTTATGCTTATCGAAGGTCATACCTACTAGACTTGTTGTTAATTCACATGGATGGCATGTGTCATGCAAGTAAACTTAGGTACTTGTCACGGTGTTCATATCCCGTGAGGCCATGGATTGGCATGTGTCATAAGCTAACTCGCTAACCCCCGACCACATGTATTGAAGAGTTCGAATTCAAACTCCTCACGAGATGCATGAGGCTGATGGATAAGCTTTATTGAAGCTTTATTAAGCTTTCCTTTCCGACAATACGTTCCCAAGAATGCACCTCATTCTTTGCACTTGGAAGCACCTGGTGCATTGGCTGCGAATTTGTGATGGCCATGTAAGGGCATGTTTACACAAGAGACGTTAGGCCATGGCTCTTGAGAGTCCTTGAATTCTCATTGGTTGAGGGTGTCATGGGCTCAAGCTTTATTAAGCTTTCCTTTCCGACAATACATTCCCAAGAATGCACCTCATTCTTTGCACTTGGAAGCACCTAGTGTATTGGCTGCAGATTTGTGACAGCCATGTAAGGGCATGTTTACATGAGAGATGTTAGGCCATGGCTCTTGAGAATCCTTGAATTCTCAGTGGTTGAGAGTGTCATGGGCTCTTGCTTTAGGTTTACATAAGGGGTAGTTTAGGACCACTGTCCATAACATCTTTATTGGATGAAAATCTTACATGGAATCCCATGTGGCAAGTATGGACAATGTTGGTTGGGATTGTAGGGATTTTTTTGGGACAACTTTTGAAGGTAGGCATGGCGGAATTTGCTACGGTAATTTGGGTTCTCACTAAGGGCTATGTTCCACGAACTTCTCTATGGTCTCATCCAAAAAGCGGGGTACCATGGTCATTTAAAGGCCATGTCCTAATGCCACTAGTGTCAACAAGCCCTAAGTTGAAGGTGTAATCGTAGGGAGACCCTTATATCTAGCTTATGAGTTATGTTTTTCAACCAATTCAATCTTAGAATTAACACATGAGACCTCAAATTAGTTAATCATGTCTGTTTAGTTGGAGATGAAACAACCACAAACTACGGAGGGGAGGGGGATATAATATTGCACTCCCTAATCCCAGGGGTTGGGCTCTTCATTGGAAACCTAAATGACATGCGTGGGTCACTATGTAATTAAACCTGCTATATGCAAGAAATTTATAGAGGAAAAAAATGTATACATACTAATGGTAAGTTAGAAAAGCTTGTGTATTTATACTAAGCTTCTCAATTCAGTGTCATAAATGCCTCCACTAGATATACAAAATGTAAATCATGAACTAAATAAGCCTTCATTACATATGCAATCCATTTTCACTTTTCTTATTCATAAGATGTAACTCAATGATTGCATAAAACAAACAAAGACAAGAGCACAATAACCTAGCCACGATCCGGAGGGCAAAACTTAAGGGAGCCAACGAGTGCTCCAGGAGCCTCTAGTTGTAAAAACCTAGAATCCACATGCAAACCCTAACAAGAATGGATAGCACATTTATTTGGGACTATTGCCATATTACAAAAATGGATGAAAATGTAAATTGGATGAAGCCAACACATCTGTTGTCGATTTTTTTCTTTGAACCTTAAACACACACCCTTCCCCCACACAGTGCATGGGGAGGTGGGACACTTTATACTATGTACAAACCAACGTGAGTTTAGAAAGGGAGAGGTGTTGTTTTTCTTTAGTGTATACATTTAAGAAGATTATCAAGAATTTTGAAGTAAAGGTAGATGTACAAAAGGGAGCCCTAAGGTTTAGAGAAAAAAATGACAATAGATGTGTTAGATTCATCCAACCTATATTTTCATCCATTATCGTCATCTTGTAATAAGTCCTCAATGACTTGTATATGTAATAAAAGCATGTTTATTTCATGATTTTATATTTTTTGTATGTAGTAGAGGCATTTATCACATTAAATTGAAAAGATTTAGTATAAATACATGAATCCATTTTCTAGTTTCCTTTAGTACATGTACATTTGATTTTCTCTATAACAGTCTCATAGAGGGGGTTTTATTTCATAGTCAACGACGCATGTCATTGAGGTTTCCAATGAAGACTAACCCTTGCCCCCCCCCACCTTTTGTACATCTACCTTTACTTTAAAATTGTAATAAACTTTTTGAATGTCCATTCTAAAGAAAAATAAGAACTCTCCCTTATGTATACTGTATGTACTATGCTAATGTCTCAAATAATACCCCTTTCTATACTCATGTTAGTTTGTACATGGTTTGAAAAATCCACCCCCGGGTCCCTAACACAGTTGCAATTTGCCATGAATCCCAAGCCACATGTGTTCCAAAACTACAAATTTTGAAATCTACGTCCAAAACCTGATTTAGCCATTACCTTTTGAGTAGTACTTTTAATGATGAGTTTTGAAGGTCTCATCTTGATATTCTATATTTGAGTACCTAACATAGCAATAGAGGGCGCCATGAAACAAACTCCAATTTAAACAGTATTTTGTTACTACTTTTAGGCATTTGACCAAAAAATCATGGTTTGTGTATACCGGAGCATTTTTTCCGTATACTTGACCGTGCTTGCTCCCAAGTACTTACTTCCAGTTGAGATATGCCTTCCCTCGTCCCATGTCCTTTGTCCCTCGTAACTTTGACTAGAGTTTCATGATGTCTATATAAGCTCATCTATTAGGAGGGTGAAAAGCAATGAATTATTCTATATGTTGATTTTTAACGATTTTCAATTGTTTTGACTTTAAAAAAAAATATTGAAAGATTTCGAATTAGTCTAATGGAGTCTAATTGAAATGAATCATCCCTCAACACATAGGGAAACCTTTTTACCAAAACTCTCTCATCCATTATGGATGTGTTCACTTAGATTCCATGATGACACCGGGCCCACATTGTTATTTTGACATTGGTTGGGATGCATGCCAACTTGTGATGAATCCTCCATCACAATTAAGATGGAAATCACGTTTGCAATAACCACCTATCTTAGTCCTACCCAAATCATGATCGGTACAAATAGTATGGAAGGTTTGCGTGACAAGCTCGTAACTGGACTAGCGCATGTGGCTAAGTCCAGAGTGGTCGGTTGAGAGAGACACAACGAGGCCTACCATACTTGGCGAAGTTGTTTCAACTTGTCATTGTGATAAACATCCTTCTCACTTAATCTTGCTAGAAAATCTATGTTTTATGTATTAAATCATGATTAGATTTTATGATGGTTGATTAATTGACACAGTCTAACTTACATCACATGCAGCCAATCCGCCGCAAATTATCATTCCCAATAAATTTATGAAGCCACAATAAATCACACTTCCTCCTTGCCTACATTTCAAAACATGTAATATACACATGTTCAAGATTTTGCAAAGTCATGAACAACATTGAAGAGTAAGCAACCTAGATGTGGATTATATGCAAATTCTATACTTATGTCTGTTCCTAGACATGGTGAACATATATGCATAATTCTCAGTATTTTAAAGTTGTGTAGAATTAAGGTATTTGGCCCTATTGTGGACAACTTCACGTGCAATTTTGGCTGTTGGATTGGATTGGAAAATATCTCATTGTCATATAAAGTTTCAGAATTTAAGTTTGTATGCAAACGTTGTGGGAGATAAAAAATGACCATTTTCCTGTTATGGGACACTAATTATAGATGTCACCTTCAAGATGAAATTCAATTTGACCAACAAAAAGGTCCGAGGGGGCCCTCTCAAGCAATCAAAGGCAAAGAAATATGACCACAAAAGACTCAAATGCCTTAAAACCTCCACACATCCATTCGCACATGCCGTATGGACCACATATTAATGGGCAAGAGGAGAGTGGATGACGAGTTCCAATAGCAACAAGACATTCATTGACTCTTGCCCGTTATGGGACATAACTGGTTTACTCATGTATATAAACTATATGTTATGGATGAAATGGCCTTTGTGTGGATAGAAAAACACAAGCAAGTTGTTGGAAATGCCCTCAACTTGGATGAGCACCCGGTTATAATTATTAGTTGATTCCGCTTCTACATTCACCAATAATACCTTATCATGCTAGACACCATGCTTGTCAAAAATGAAGTTGATTTCATGCCACATCGACTTTCTCCCTTGCACAACCAACCACGACTTGACACGCGGCAATTTCACTCAAGATATATTCGTGAAATTAACTGTTGAGTGACTGCATGATCTCAAAGCACAAGTATTGTAAGTACTTCTTTGTGAGTTGTACAAGTGCACGTTGGAGGAGTTCGGAGATGATATTTCAAGGTCGATAGCATGCGTGGAATCAGTGTCAAAAACAATCGTGAGTTTTTCTGAGCTGGGTACGGATCGATCGAATGGAACCGAATTGGTTGAATCAAAAGAAAAAATTGGTTGCAGTAGTGTTGATGCTACTTTAGTCACGAAATTAACTGCCGTTCACCCTCTTTTCTCGCTTTCTCTGTGCACCTCTCGGAGCACATTCGCACCATGAGACAGCTTAAATAACATCAATTCTTAAGTGATACATAGATTCTCCTAAGCTCATTAACTGGCTCATGTGGAAAATTATGTCTATCGATTAAATTACATGCTAAAAGTCTCAGTCTAAAATTTCTCGGACTTTTTGCCAGTCTCTCCTCTGCAGGTTTTCTCTCTTTGGCATCTCGTTGGCGCTCTTAAGAGATGGAAAAAAAGTAGTGCCAGGTTGCTCCTTCTTCATTTACAGGAACCCTTGCTTGCACGCAGCTCGATTTTCATATTCAAACGAAATGCTGCAATTCGAATCTTTCTTGACAAGTGCTTGCATATCCTCACAACGATTCCAAATACATCGGAGCTCGGCACAAGTATTAAATTAAGAATGTTATGTGAGATCGGGAGCTCAAGAGACAAAAGAAATTTGTTCTGTGCGTATGCGATTTATATTTTTTGAAAAGATAAATCCCGCCTCAAACAACGAATGGAACACCGATTCAAACAGGGCGTTGAAACACTCTGTGAAAGATTATCTTGGAATCCGTAGGAATGTAAGGCAACTGTGTCAGCTTGAATCAGCGAGCCGTGAAAGTCCTCAGGCCGCCATCACCAACCTACTTACTTGATGTTGTGCACCTGAGCTCTCTGCACCAATGGGGATCAATAGTTGTTGTAATTCTTAAAAAAAGAAAAGAAAATTTTCGGCTCTCTTTCCAAGCGTCGGATGAGGAGGTCATCGCAAAGTCGACGACCGGAGCATCAAAGTATAGTATTATAAGGTGACTGGCCATGGAAGGCAGAATTTCTTGGCCACTGCTTCCGGGGAAGCAGTCTCGGGGATCGCCATCGTGGGCCCTTCCCTTACACAACTGCCCGAGGAAGACGAGTGGCAGTTAACGAGCTGCCCCGAGAGGGCTAGGCCGCGGAGCTGGAGCGGCCTATTGCTTAGTTGTCACAACTAAGTGTATAAAGATCTTTCGTGTACTCAGTGTATTAGCGCCGCCGTGTATTACACAGTAATATATATTTTGTATGTGAGACAACTAGCGCCGTGTATTACAATGTATTATTTATGTCTGCGGTTTCACTGTCTGAGTCCCGTCTGAGTTGCGCCTGCTCTAAAAGAAGCCGCTAACTGGGTGCAGGGGGTAGGTATAAAGAAGCAAGTACTGTCATCTTTGTCTGACAGAAGTAGAAGATGCACAACATTGCAGCATGAGAAGCCCGTCACCATGTCTACCTCGCTCCTTCTGCTCAGCATGAAATCCTCTTTATGTGAACTCTCTTTATGAGAGGCCTGACTACGAGAAAACTCGAACCTCAGGAATTATAATATCACGTTGTAGTTGAGTGCAACGTCTCGACAAGCGTTATCATGCTAATGATCAGATCGATGAATCTGCCGAATATCTGGTGAGTTATACTCTTTGTTCTTAGTGTTGATGAGTTTAAGTCCCGTCAAAGTCCTCCATCGTTCGGCGGTTTGAAACGTTGACAGAAATCTTGACGGAAAATAATGTGACATTAACCATTGTTTCGTCACCAGATATGGCTGCGTAAGAGCATCTTATTAATCGAAAGTGTGTTGTACTAGTGCATGTCTGCGGTAATCTCTGCATCGTGGCTGTATGATATTGTGGAGCTGAACAGCAAATTGTAGATGAAGAGAACGTTGACGCCATTACGTCAGTGCCCTGAGGTTATCTTTTGGAAAACAGCTGAAGTAGTTCTTACCTTTAATTTGCTTCAGATATTCATATTTGGATACGTACCAGTTTAAGCGATGCCTTTGTGAGCTGCGATCTACTTACAAAAAGAAAGAAAAACAATCTTGTTTTGGTTTGCAAAGGCTGAGGAGTTTATTCTTAGATGTTCAGGTATTCGAACTGATTGTTTACTCTCAATGGCGGGAAAAGCCACGGTTGTTCACAATCTGAGAGAGTTAAAAATAGATTTTGGCTGAAAGTCTTTTGTGAGAAAATGCATGATAATAGAGGACCATTTGAATATATAAACACAACCGCGTCCATGAGAAGACGCTTTTCAAACTGTAATTTGAGAATCAAAGTCGAACCTTCGAGGTCAGGATCTGATGATGATATTCCAACACTAGGCCGTCAAATGTACTGTGTTCTACATTGTTTGTTCTCGCCGTGTTGTAAAATTATGGCGTCCATTACTCAACTGCTAATGTTCGAGAAGAATAGAGAAGATGTCTTACTTACTTACTTGTGCGCCAGACATGTGACATTGTGCATCTGTCCAAGTTCATGAGCTTAATACATTTTCCTACAAATGTCGGGCAAATGCCCAGCTCATTAACACAGATCTGTAACAGAAACGTGGAGCTTTATTTGGATATATGTTCTGCAGATTACATTGACAGATTTTCCTGGCGTAAGGGTGTGACCGTTGCACCTCCTTGACGAAATTGGTCTTTATACACATGGTAAGAAAAATAGTTTCTTTATCCCGTTCATTTCATCCGGTTAAATTCAAGTCTTGGCTGGACAAGCAGATGGAAGCCGGGTACACCTTTTTCAAAAATCCGCGACGAGGCGGATGATATGTGATGCTATGCTACAAATGTATGGTGCAGCGAACGCAGACAATTACAGGTGCATTTCACTTGGGCTACGTTTTGTAGAACTTTGACATTACGGATTGAAAAAGCCATCGCAAGACTTGACGTGATTTCGGCGCTTCAAATCAATGGCAGAACCACCCTTACCGATGTCAACTGAACGCCAACAAATTGCTAGCTTAAGCATTCTATTGCAAATCTCAATGCTGGGGCTCGCCTTTGTCCTAGGTCATATATTGCGACGCCACAAATTCTACTACTTACACGAAGCAAGCGCATCGCTTTTGATAGGTGCCTTTTTTCTCGCCAATTTGAACCTTTCTCCTCTTCAAAATTTCTAGCTGACTTCTTGAGGAGATCATTTTATCAATCAACTGTCCGCACCTTACGGGAATTGTCCACCCTACGTAGAGGCTTTCTTTCCTGAATGTGAACAAGCCAGGCATGGCTACTTGCATTAAGAAGGCGTAATTTCCTGTAGCCTAAAGCTCACTCAAAAATTAATATCTAGGTGGACTAGACTGAGGACCCCTATTGGAGAATTCTAGAGAAATTCGTTTTCACAGCTAGAGCCCTAGATGTGCATAACACGTGTGTTATTCATCCAGCGTCTTGTCTTTCTCCACTTCGCAAATCTGACGCAACTCTCGTTTCTGGCAGGATTACTTGTAGGTGGAATTGCACGTTTACTGAGTCCTGAAAAGAGCTTCAGGTATTTTCTTTCAACCCAACATCCACAACACATGAATGATGGCACATTTACCATCTCAACGTAGTACAAATTACAAGTTTGGCCTCTTTTCTCGTTGGGATGCAGTCCGCTGACAGAGACGAAATCTTACATTAGAAGCATGAATGCTAAGGTGATCGTAACAAATGTATGTGATATGTCAAGGCAAAAGTTGTAATGAGATGCATATTGAAATGAAACGATTGAAAGCATATATCTTCATACCTATGAAGACCAAAATCGACTTGACTATATGTCTTCAGAAACTACAAACAAGAATCTCATAGGAAATTATCTATTGACTGTGTAATGTTTTGCTGCAGCAACTGGTTCAACTTTCACGAGGAATTCTTCTTCCTCTTCCTCCTTCCTCCAATTATCTTATATCCTTGACATCAAACTTAATAGATTAGATTTCTCTTTAGCATATATGTGTATATTATGTGTACATAAATGGCCAGAAGAGTGACGATCTTCAGGAACGCATTGTTACTATGCCTGGCATATGTATTTAGCTTTCTTTCCGTGTCCCTTTAGGACCCCTTACCCCTGCATTTTCTGGTTATGTTGAGGTGACATACTGCAACATTATATACCCTTAACTTCTAAAGTCTCACCGAATCTGGATTCAGCATGCAACCGGTAATTCACAACCTAACCTACTCACACTTCGCCCTTCATACCAAAATTGCTTGTAAAGATGTGAAGATTGCTTGCTCACTGCCTATGATTATAGGTGAGTTGTTCATCGTGTCTACTTCCGCATTTCTTCCACGTGCTTACCTTGCGCTTTTCCTACAGCAACCATTTTTCTCCAACTTTGGAGCGATCTGTACATTTGCAATCCTTGGAACTATTATTAGCACAGCAATCACAGGGATTCTGGTGTAAGTGATGCGCTAAACCTGTGCAATATCGTGCCCATCTAGCAAGTTTGTGGTCTTGTCTTTATTCTAGCTCACAATATTTGATATTCTTGCCAAAACACGCTTATTAGAACTGTAGAATTGCTGTAGGAAAGGTTATAATCATGTAATCATTTGCATTGCAGGTATCTTGGCGGATTGCTTTCCCTCATGTACAGTTTGCCATTTCTTGATAGCCTCATTTTTGGATCTATAATTTCAGCAACAGACCCGGTGTCCGTTTTGGCTGTTTTTCAGGTTATTCTTGCTCATTTAGATTGTCGTTCTCCCTGGTTTTGCAGGATATTGTTTGCAAAAGAATTGTTTGTTGATATGAACCTTACTCCTCAATTACATGGCGCTTGTGTAAGAAGATAAATTATGAAAGGTTTGGTCTGTGCTCATTAAGTTTCTGACCGAATATCAGAGCTCTGAAAACGTGTCCTTCCACTTTCCTTGAAGCACTTAGAAGCCGCAGATTTATGTCCATATAATATATCTTACTAAAATATATGATTCTAATATGGATCTTGTGCACCACCAGGAACTTGGCACGGATGTGAATCTGTATGCACTCGTATTCGGTGAGTCAGTTCTGAATGATGCGGTAAGCACAAACACAATAACTCGTGGATGTCAATGAGTTTTCTGTGTGGAAGCTGAATCATTTCCTTACGGAATTACCTTTTTTCTTTCTTAAATCATGTATATTTTTCATCAAACAGTTTTAGCTCAACGGAATCATCACTTGTAACTTGGAATGAGAATTGATGGAATACTTGCCTTGTGCATGGGGGGTTAATCTGAAGGTGGCAATGTCGTTGTACAGGTGAGTGTAATCCAACATACCTAGTCTCCCAGATTACTGCCAATACAATATGTGTCTGAAACACGGTAATCCCAAATGAAAAAAATTTAGGGTACAATGCTATCCACGCCATGAGTTGCAAGTTCTACTTGTCAAAGTTTAAATAAATGATGCCTTGACTTGCATACATTCCACCTATCAAATTGAAAAATGTTTATACCCTGTCCTGACATGTCTTGTAAACATGTCACTCACATGTCATTAGGGAACTTGGAGGAACTCACCCCCAATTCTAGGATATGCTGTGCTCTTTTTCCATTACAACTACGTAGAGATTTGTGAGATGTTTTTAGCACTATCAGAAACGGAGTCACAAATTGATCGTAAAACACATACTTTTTATGATATTGTCTCGTTTTAGTACGTTCCACTTTGCCACTCAGGCACAACATAGCCAAATGTAAGCATGTCTATATTTAGAATTGTGGTATCTTTGGCATGGTAAGTTACCAGCTTATGACCAAGGTGATGATAACATACTAATATAGTGTGATCAGGCTGCAATAACCGATATTAGGTGAGCAGAGTCACGCAGTGATGTCTTTACTAAGAGGAGGCTATCCTGAATTTTTTTGTGGGGAGACAGGACTTTGATGTCGGTTCGACAGCATCCCTCTGCTAATTACAGCATCACAACTGCTACATGGAGCTTCCTGGTGATCTTTGTGGGGTCATTGGGCTCAGGTATCTTCCATTGTGCATCCGAAGTTAAGCCTAATATGTTCCCAGAATATTCAGCGCTGACCCACTTTAGGAGGCTGGTGTGTGGCTGCCAATCTCATTCTGAACTTGAACGTTTGCAGGAGTTTCTGTGGCACTTCTTTGTGCTTTAATATCCTTTTTTCACACATTACCTAACATGCACATGAGTGTGACGGAGAGGTAATTTTGGCTTGCATCTTAGTGTGGCCCACAGCAATTGCGTAGTGCCATGTAATATGCTCAACAGCTCTTTGGTCATCATGGGAACACATTCTTTGCAATTCTTCCTCCTCCTAGCGAGCACCCTTAACTCAAGACAAACCTGTTCAAATATGCGGGACTGCATGTTCACAAGTAAGACTTGATGGATCTAGCTATTTAAAGTGCTAATTTCCTTGTTATCTTTCTATCAACAAAAAACCAATATTACTGAGGACTTTGGTCTGCAGTCACTCAATTTCAAAGTTTCTCTAATCTGGGAATTTGATATCTGTACTTTCGCAGTGCATTCTATATTATATTATACTTGTTGATAGTAAGACTTGATGCTGTGAGTCTATCTCATATGACCAACTGATCATTCCAGATTCGTATATGTGTTTGTATTGGTGAAGGCTGCAGCATCTGGAGTGTTGCCTAATCGTTCTTTTTCCATATTTCGCGTAAGTAGCACTCACCTTAAGGATTTCAGTGCTGGCCAGTAAATTCCAATGACATGATCCATCTGGCTACGTCGAGAATGACTGTAGGAAGACCGTGTTTTGCATTTTTATGGTTGGACCGGGCTTAAAATAAATACTATGACAAATTTCATGTCCAGTAGTTTAGTCTTCCTTTTGCTTGATACCACTCATCAATTACAGGTCTCACCAATTTTTTTATTTTATTTCCGCAGATACATGTCTGCTGAGGGCTTAGGGCTCTCAGGAATTGTAGCTATTCTATTCTGCGGAATCGTAAGTGTATCCCAACACCCAATATCAAGGATCTTATATGGCAATTACTGTCTTTGCTTGCTTTGCTTTTGTGGCATGACCATCACATGGTAATCACTATGACGAGGTTGAGAGGGGCCGAGTCTGAACTATGTATAGTGCGTACAGGGAGGTGATAAGTTATTTAGAACTGCTGAGGTATTATTCAAGATCTTAATCTTGTGTGGCTATCTGAGTGGACATAGTAATTCAAACACCGAATACCTTTGCAGCTCATGAAACACTACACATTTCCAAATCTCTCCGAAAGTGCTCAGGAATTTACAGCAGCATTCTTCCAGCTTATAGCGTCATTGGCAGAGACTTTTGTGTACGTTGTTGACCTCATCTTCCATGATTACTCCTATTCCCAAATCTTGTGCAACCACAACTGATAACTGGAACCTTTTCGGGTCAGTCTTTATGTTGTGACTGTTGGGATATTCGTAAAATGCTCGTTGTGTGGTAGTTGAAAAGAACTTCCTGATCTTCTACCTTTTCTATAATACGGTCTGAGCTACAATGTAAGAGAGTAATATTTTATGCGGGCTAATTGCAAATGCAATTTTAATTCTACTGCGGTGATGGTACAAGCATATTGAACCTGCATTGCAGATTTATGTACATGGGCGTGGATATTGCAAACGAGCGCCATCGTTGGTCACATGTTGGGTTCATCTTCTTCTCAATAGTATCCACTCATTCTTTGCTTATCTTGTGGGTCAGCGTGTAGGTACATATCTATCGAAATCGGTAGCCTGAAAGAGCTCCACCCACTTGAAGTTGAGGTTTGGGACTCAAATTAGGTTAAGTCGCAGGTATATCACCAAACTTACGGGTCAAAGCATAGACATGAATTTCGAGTTGGGACAACCTTTCAAAATAGTCTTTTTGAGCTCAAAAATGTGAGATAATGTTATATCGAACTCCTAAATACGTGAACCCAGTACATAGCAGACTTCCTTGACAAGTGGACGTCGAATCTGCAACAGCTGATCATTATTGTAGCAAGGTATGTGGAATTGCAATGATTTCGCTTGTTCTCAAAGTGTAAACTTTATAAGAGCAAGTTTCAATTTGCGAGGTGATTTGCAATTGACGAAAATATGTCCATTGATTGAAGGTGTTTTCAGCAACAGTAGGTTAGTTGTTACGAATATGTGATTAGCTTTCCTAGCGCTCATTAAGTAAAGGAAAGCTCATTGAAGATCAGGATCACAACCACGTCTTATCTCCAGAGGAAAGATCATAACTATCTATGTTCTTCGAACAGGGCAGCAAACGTGTTTCCACTTGCACACTGCATCAACAAGGTCCGACCTGCCTCCCAAAAGATTCCAATTCAGCATCAGAAAGCTCTATGGTTCAGTGGTAAGGACTTGTTCATTAGATTCTCAAATGACATGGATGTGGAGTGAAAAAAGTGTAAGGTTCATTTAGAGCAATTTACTTCTCAGACTGGCCGAATGGTGATTGCAGTCATTGGTTGTACAGGATTGCGAGGAGCTATGGCATTTGCCCTAGCATTGCAGTCGGTACATGACATTGGTGATAGTCATGGACAAGCAATTTTCACGACAACCACCACCATCGTTGTACTGACGGTAAGAAACCAGTTGCAACCCAGTTAATTCCTGATTAATTTGGACTCATACGAACCTAATTTGGGCCAAAATTTGATGCCTTTCATGATGTGTTGGGCGCAATAAATAAGCCAGTTGCAATTCGCGGACTTTCAGTAAAGTATGCCATTGTAGGTCCTCGTAATTGGAGGTTCTACATCGACCATGCTAGAGAAACTGGATGTGGCGACCGACAAAGTTGAATATATAAATGTTGCCACGGTATGCACATGTAACTCTACATCCTCTAAGTAGTAACCAGATTCCTGTGATTGTTTTGTTGAGATCGAACACTGTACTGAGTAGTTCTTTACGAGAGGCATCAATATAGCGGAATTTTTGCCGATCCAAATATTCTGTTGTTCGCTTTGCAGGCTGATAGAGATGAACTGGATCATCTCGAAAGTGCCTCGTCAGATGACGACAAAGTAGCAGTTCCGATTCCTAAAACCAAATTTACGTCTACGCTTCAGAGTCTGCGAAGAAGGTACTGTTGGAATGCCCATTTGTCATTTGCGAAGTGACAGTTGAAATTAGAATGCACTTACTTCCTAGATTCAATCCTGACATGTGGGACCTTTCTGGAATAGTACTTTCATTTGTGGTATTTTGGATTTGTGAAATTATTCCTATCAGCACATCGTTCAAAGAACTTGACAGAAGATTCCTGAGACCATTCTTTACAACGAGCAAAAGTGACTCCAAACTTCTTGGTCGTCCGAGCAACTCATTCAACGAATCAGAGATCAATGGTACACACTATTCGCTACTTCCTACTCCTTTGTTGAATTCGATTTCTGCTCCAATGCACGTGCTTGTACATTCACAAGAAATCTGTGCAAGTGCATGAGAGCTTGTATTCTAGTATATATAGATCTACTACCAATTATGTATCGTAGTTTCTGCATATGTAAGCACGTATGGTCATACTGGTGACATATATACCTCCATTCCTGATATTACCCCATTTTCCACTCAATTTGCATCTATGCTTTTTATCATTGCTTCATTAGCAACTTCTAAAGGTGATTTCTGGAAAGGAGGTTTTAAAGGCCTAATGGGAGAGATCCAATACAATGTCTTAGTGTTGTCCAACAAAACATTGCAGCATAAATTTAAAATTAAACTTAGCTTTGGCCTAGCCTGCTTCTAAGGGTGTTTCTCCGATAAAATAACACAATAAATCAACCCCAGCTAAGGGCGATGATACATTAGTTATTTCCCGGCTTGGTCATACCTGGTGGATGCCCTGGTGAGGTTAGGGTTTTTTTTTTACCTTTTCTTTTGTCTTTGGTAATCCTTTTAAAGAAAATCTCTTATACTCGATTTTTGCAGCCATTGACTTATTAGTAGTGCATGGCACGTCTTTCCAACATTAACAGAAGCTGCAAAAAATCTAGTATTTACATGATCTCAGATAGGACTGTTTATTGCTTCTTTGGAAATTCATTGTACTCAGTGTGCTGCCTGATTTATCCTTCTTCCATCATTCCCTAATCAGTCCATCAATTACAAGCTGCGGTTTTCATACAGGAGGTTCCAAAAGGATTCACATCCATATTGCATTTCGATACGAATGCATTTCAGGAAAGTTTATTGCAATCTACTTGATTATATAGTCAAGGGTGAAAAATATACTTAGTTTTTTTTGGGGGGGGGAGTTGCAGATCGAGAAAGTTCAAAACTCGGACACAGCAAGAGCGATACTGGCGTTCATTACGGCCAAAGTATTGAGAATGTGTCTCACCAACTACAAAACCGCAACCCAAGTACTACACAGGAAATCTTCCAAATAGAAGACGAGGACAGCTAGGACCACCTTCAACTGCATACTGTCCTTAAGAGAGAAGAGAAGCCGGTAACATGCGCTTCCACATCCAATGCTCAACATTTCAGTGTTGAGGGGCCCAGGCAAAGACAACATAAGTGGGAAACGTAGATGTAACCTGTGGGGTTTGAGTGTGTTTCATGCAAAGTATTTCAAGTTGATCAACAACAAATATCACTTGAAGGACTAATTTACAGAAAGAGTTTCAGATTGACTAGCACTTGTGTTCATCTGGCGGGGGTCTTGGGGGGCCAGGTGAAGCCCAAAATCACACCTTGTATATTGATCTTCGTGGAATGACCCGACAATAGGGTTCATTATGGCGTACAACAAGTTCCAACGTGTCCGCGCGCATGGAAAGACAATGATGCAAACATTGTGATCTTAAAGCCCAAGCTACCTAGGGTTATGGAGACTTGTGTAAGTGTACTTGCAAAGCATGGTGTATTTGATATTCCCTAGTGCATAAGGGCATGGGTGAAAGGAATGCTTGATGATGTATATGATGTATTGATGTTAGGTCACAAATACAGTAATGAAAGTGGAGTTGAGAAACTTATGACTAATTTCCTACCAAAGCATGTGCATAGTTGTTGCATTCTACATGGGTTGCGTAGTTGTGCAATTTGAAGTACGTACAAGCAACCCCAACTAGTGTTGGTCAGTCATGAAGTTTCAACCAATGGTTATGGGTTGTGGAAGTTGTGGAGAAATCATTAATTTCATGTTGTAAATTTTAATATCTTGATAAACATCACGTTATGAATATGTTAACGGCCAATAGTGGGTGCCTCAACATTTTGGATATAAATCTCACATTATCCTTATCTTTGTTTTTAAAGCTATCGCTATATCAAATGCGGAGAGTGACTATGAATCATTGAATTAAAAAATACATCAATAGAATTTTAGTGATGAAATTATATTATACATTATCTTAACCCTTGAGATTCAAGAATTTATTATGAACATTTGCATCTCCATAACTTGAAGGTTTTCAATTAAATAACTATATTTAGTAGTTTCTAGGTGTGGGAATCAATTTAATGGTCATCTATTAAAGTTTTGGAAACCCTTAGATACCGATTGACCATAACCATGTGATACCTGGTCACAACACATGAAATTAGCCACAACGACCTCCAAACAAACTAGAGTATTGAATCTCCCTACTATAGGTATTGACAAATTAACCCCTAACTTCCCCAACAACCCATTTTTGGTTGATGGATAAATTCTTCCCTACATTAACCCCACCTAACTCATTCATCCACAAAAAGAAAAAAAGAAAAAGAAAAAAAGCTATAAACATCAAGCCAACGTGGATCTCTACCCGTAGACTCATGAGCCGTGTATTTTTGAAGATGATTAGGATGTTTTAAAAAACATCAAAGTGGGAAGTGGTCATGTTTTTGTGTGTTATGAGCTCATATGGACTTGTCATCTCTACTTCAGTACATGTAAAGTTCTATTTTTTGTGTCTAAGTGAAGATCTCTTCTACCTGGATCTCTTGTTGGGAGACCTAGTAGTAATGGTTGGAAGCCCTCAATAAGGGATGAACCTTGCAGTTTCGTGGCATTTGAGTCCATTGGGAGGTGAGGCTATTTTATAATAATAAAATTCAAGAAGAATGAGATTGTGTGCTTTTAATTTAAACTTGTTTCACTGTATTTGAATCCATTGGCAGGTGAGGCTATTTTATAATACAAAATTCAGGAAAAAGAAGATAGTGTACTTTTAAGTTTCTATTTTCATTCCTTTATGTGTTCAAAGCTTATGTTATTCAAGGTGTTGTACTAACGAAATTTTATATCCATGATATGATGAAATTGGCTTGAGATTATTCAAGATCAAACAATCAACTAGAGTGTAGTGTAGAGAGCTAGAGAAGTGTAACATGATTTTGTTCACCAAGTTCCTGGATTTAAGCCCACCCAAGCAACTGTAGTTGAGAATACAATTTTGGCGAGGATGGAGAATTAAATGAAGACAACGATAATGAATTATACAAGTATAGGTGAAGGAAGAGTCAATCTATCCACCTAGATCAATTATGGAGATTGAGCATGAGGCACTGAGACCTTCAAGATCGCTTGGAGGAGTCTATGCACAAGAAATCAGATTCACAACATCGATGGAGCAGTGGAGTATTTGCAGCAGAATTTCCCTGAGTACCGGCGCCAAAAGGTGGAGCCTCTCAAAAAGTACATTAAGCAACACTTGCCATTGGCACCCAATGTGCATCAAGAAAGGCTAGCTCATCAAGTGACAATAAGGGAACCAAAAGCATTCCACGGATCGGTTGTTAAGCAATTACAGAATGGTGGGCGCCCATACTTTGCACTTCAAGAATTGGATAGTCATCACATCAATATCAAGTTGACCGAGGATAATTTAAGGGATAGTCAGAATAGCATAGTCCTTCCAATTCCAAGAGTGGAAAGAACTTCAAGTGAAAATAAAACAGATAAACCAGAGGAAGGTGATCTAAACCGTTTAAATGCCAAATCTCAAAAGCGGGCTCGGCGTGACAGTGTTGAAACGTTAGAGAGCCTCCATCAAAACGTACGAAAGATATTTCTTCCTTCAACCGTTTCGTTCAAAGATCTTGGAGGCGTTACCATCATATTGGGTGTAATTAAAGAAACTATAGTGTGGCCACTTCCCTTCCCAGAGCGATGTGCGAGATTGAGGGTTGAGCTCCCTCGAGGGGTTCTCCTTCATGGACCTCCTAGGTGTGTAAAGATGATGTTAGCCAATGCAATTGCGACAGAGACCGTGGTTGTTGAAACCTTATGCACACAAGCTGTGTTTACTGTTAGTTTACCTTAAGTCAACTGTTAAAACTCACTTAGGGTTACCATTTACCTTAGGGTTTCCTCAAATGGCTAGGGCACTCTCTTTGTATAAGTACTGTGTATATCACTCTCAATAAATGAACTGAGTCGTTCCAAAGTAGTGAGTTCTACTTTAGTTTTAACATGGTATCAAAGCAGGTTTAGGATTAGATTTGCATTCCTTTTGCCACTTCTCATATTCTCTCAAGGTCTTTATGTCAACCATAGAAAACCTAGAACTTAGGAGATACGGCAAGCAGCCAACAAGCTCGCACCACTCAACAACACAACATCATGGTCAGAGATAATGGACTTCTGGAGAGCTACCACCTTGACGGAGGAGCAAACTTCGGAGTATGGACGTACCGAATGAAGAATTTGCTTCAGAGGGACGGGAGTTTTCACTACTGCCTCACACCACCGAACAAGATCATGAGTGAAGAAGAGACCATGGCATGGCAGCAAGTCATGAGCATTATCAACAGCAATGCAAAGAACAACGCCCTCAAACTCCTTCGCCGCTACAATGACCCATACGAATGCTGGACCGGATTGAAGGCAAGATACGAATCCAACAGTGGACCTCGCCGAGTGATGCTCATAGACAAGTTCTTTGCTTTGAGGAAAACAGAATCGACTTCCATGGGCACCCATCTTACCGAAGTTCGAGAGATCGCAAATCTCCTAGAAGAAGTTGATGTCAACATTCCTGAAGACATCATTGTGTACTACACCTTGAAGAACCTGCCAAAGGAATACGAAATATTCAAGAGGATGCAGATCGCCGCCCAAACCCTGCCAACTTACGAACAGCTAGAAGCTAAGCTGATCTCGGAAGAGACATCGATACGTTTAGAAACTTAGCAGAAGGAAGAAGGTGAAGCCTTCCTTCTACACCACAACAGATCAAGAAGATCTCAGCCTACGTCAAAATACGGACCTCCTCCAAGAGCTCCGAACTCCAGGCACGACTTCACCAACAAAAGGTACGCGGATTCGGGAGGACCACCTGCGCCGAGATACTCGACTCAGACAACTCACTCGCACCCTGGGGTAACACAGAAAGGGAATTCATCTGTAACCTACCAACCTCGGTACAGATCCAAGGGACCCAACAAACACAGAAGCGATACCTACAACTTCTGCGGCCTCGACGGACGCTTCGAACAGGAATGCGATCTAAGGTCGATCCTAGACCGCATGAAGGACTATGAACACAGACTCCTCGAACACCGAAATCGAACTCTCAATGGACAAGCACACCACTTGGAAGAATCACCTGAGGTACACAATCCGGACCAGGACTCTGAAAACTTTGAACTAGCGGATCAAGTCATAGACGCTTGTTTAGCAGAATTGAATATGGTAGAGACACCTCAGCAGACGAGCTCATGGTATCTTGACTCCGGAGCCACACACCATGTGTCCGGAGATCCATTAGCATTTACAACAATCTACCTAGCTAGTGGGGCTTGCGTCCGCTCTGCAGGAGGACAAAACCACAATGTAGCTGGAGTCGGGAATGTCGACATCCAATTTTTGCCCGGAGCAATAAAATCTATCTTGTCTATCCTCTACACCCCAGGTATCATGAAAAACTTATTGAGTGTAGGGTCCCTGTCTGACCAAAACAAAAACTCTCATTTTCAAATCTGAAGGGTGCTTCGTGATTGACAACACCACCCTCAAGGTAGAAGCATTCGCCCCTAGAGAGAACAAAAGAGGTTTGTATAAACTGGCAGGAGATCCGACAAACCTAGGACCAGAAGCAAATTCAATCCATCTTAACTCACAGGCTAATCTTTGGCACAAGAGACTCGGGCACTTTCATACTCGCGGCATGCAACGCATGATCAATTCTAATGCAGTCATTGGTATGCCAAAAATTCATTTCTTGAAACAGACATGTAGTAGCTGCGAACTTGGGAAACATACCAAAACTAAGATGCCCAAAGAAGCTACATATCACGCTTCGAAAATTTTAGAACTAGTATATTCTGACGTATGCGGACCTTTCAAAATCAATTCCACAGGTGGAGCAAGATACTTTGTCACCTTCGTAGACAACTTCTCAAGGAAGTTATGGGTTTACTTTATTTCTCACAAGAGCGAGGTTCTGGCCAAATTCCAACACTTTGTGCATCTCATGGAAAGCTCCAATGGACACACCATCCAGACCCTCCGCACCGACAACGGCGGCGAATACACGTCTCAAGCCTTTCACGTTTTCTGCTCCTCAAAAGGTATAACTAGAGAGCTCACTCCGCCCTACACACCACAACGCAACGGCGTGGCCGAACGACAGAACAAATCTCTACTTGACATCACCAGATGTCTCCTAATGGACAAAGCTCTTCCAGGCCATCTTTGGGGCGAAGCAATCAAAGCGGCCAACACCATACTAAACCTTCGATCAACTAAACGACACCCTGACAAAACACCGAACGAGTTTTTCTCAAGTAACAAGCCCTCTGTAACGCACTTACGCATTTTTGGCTCTCCAGTCTTCGCACACATTCCCAAACCTTCTAGAACCAAACTCGAACCCCGCTCCGAAAGTTGTGTACTCCTTAGTTTCGACGAGGATGCCAAAGCATACAGATGCTATCGACCATCCACTAGGAAGGTTTTTATCTCTCGAGACATCTACATCGAAGAAGATCACTTGCTACCCACAACTATAGAAATCGACAAAAACCCTATTCAAACGGACCCCACATTCGACAACATTCCCGCGCCAACGAAGACCAAGGAGTCGCACACGTTTCCAACCCTCTAGGGGCCACCTCTCTCCACTCATGAGCAACCCTACTCCGCACGACAGCCTTCGCCCCCACAACCGAGGACGCCGACGATCTCCCTGCCTCCCGACTCCCTCGCCTCCCCACCGCCACCGACCCCCTCTGCCGAAACACCTCCTTCACTGACTTCTCTCCCACCTCCTGCACCTGACCATCCCCGAAGATCCGACCGCATACGCCGCTTCCCACAACATCTCCAAGACTTTGCAACCCACCTTCACCTGGAAAACCATGACCCCTTCTCCGAGGAGCAGACTGATCACCTTACTTTTCAAGAAGCCAGTACCAACCCACACTGGCAAGCCGCCATGCAAGCCGAAATCAACTCCATCCACAGCAATCACACCTAGACCCTGGTGCCGCTCCCTACCAACACAAAGGCCATCACTTCCCGATGGGTATACAAGCTGAAACCTGGCATCAATGGTGGCCTAGCTCGATACAAGGCCCGCCTGGTTGCTCGAGGCTACGAACAAAAGTTCGGCATTGACTTTACGGAGACCTTCGCCCCGGTTGTGCACTGGGAGACCATCCAAATTCTCACGGCCATTGCCGTACACCTCAACTGGCCCATTCACCAACTCGACGTGCTAACAACCTTTCTCAACGGCATTCTTGAAAGCGACGTATACATGCACCAACTTCAAGGCTTTGTCCAACCAGGAGAAGGCCATCTTGTCTGCAAGCTACTCAAATCATTATACGGCCTCCGCCAAAGTCCCCGAGCTTGGTATGCCCGTCTTCACACCGCTCTTTTGGCCTGGAACCTCACACAATCTCACTCCGACCCTAACCTCTATTTCACTCACATCGACACTGACACTGTGGCCTTTCTAGTCTATGTTGATGACATTCTTGTAACAGGCAGTAACCCATGCCTCATCACTCAACTCAAAGACCATCTACAGAGCACCTTCAAAACTAACGACCTCGGCCCCATTCAACACTACTAGGTGTTCAGTTCGACCGAAATTCCTCAGGTTTATGCATGCATCAGACTAAGCACACACTCAACATCCTTCATCGATTCGACATGGAGCACTGCGCACCATCCCACACCCCTCTACCCGAAGGTATGATACTACCTAAAGACACTACCACTCCCCATGTTGATGCCACAATTTATAGGATGCTAGTGGGTAAGCTTCTCTTCCTTACCAAAACACGACCCGATATCACACATGCGGTCAGCGTAGTTAGTAGGTTCATGCAAAGTCCTCAAGAAGCACACTTACAAGCTGCAAAACATATCCTGCATTATGTGCGCCGGTATCCAGACCTTGGCTTGTTCTTCGAACCAGGGGAGGAAAATCGTCTGCATGGATATACCGACGCAAATTACGGCCAAGACGTAGATGACAAGATCTCCGTAGGTGCATTCATCTTCTTCCTAGGAAAAACCCCTATCTCTTGGAATTCCAAGAAACAATCTAGCACTTCCAGATCCTCATGTGAATCCGAGTACAGAGCTCTAGCTCAGTGCTCATGTGAAGCTATATGGATTAGAAGACTACTACAAGAATTCAAAATTCTAGGCAACAAACCAACCAACCTTTACTACGACAATCAAAGTAGTATTAAACTCAGCTACAATCATGTTTTCCATGAAAAATCAAAACACTTCGAAATAGATTACCACTTCACCCGACAGAAGGTAGAAGATAGCACTATCAGAGTAGAATACATCTCTTCTCAAGAACAACCAGCAGATCTTCTTACAAAATCACTGGGGAAGACCAAGTTTGAAGATTGCAGAAGAAAACTCCATCTTCGCAACACCCATTCCCTCAGTCATCAGGACCCTACCGAATGACGAGGAAAATAAACCGTCATCGAACCTTCAAAACACGAAGCATCCGTCTCATCAAATTCCTCCTCTTCTTCCCAATCACTATCACTCTGACAGTTATCTAGAGAACATCTAGGATTCAAATTCCCTTTCTCTCGGACACTCAATTGATTTCCAGACCTCCCCTTCCACCTGTCAAAATTACTACTACTACTCGCAGTAGAATTCAATTGACTAGTCTCTCGTCCTTCAGCCTCCGACTGTATCCCGAAATCTGCTAGGTGCTCCAAGAAGAGTAATTTAAATGACTCCAATTCACTCTCAACCCGATCTCGAAATGGAGGGCGACGTTCACGATGCTCTGCAAGATACCGGATGAAACCTAGAGTGTCCACTCAAACCATGTCCAAGGCTGCCCATTCCAATGTTGAACCTACACCTTCCTTCCAAGCACGATTCACTCGCCGAAGCCTCTACAAAAGAGAAATATCCACTCTCCGATGAAAGCGTGGCCAAATTTGGGAAAGCACCAACTCATCACTCAGAGGGGGCAACAACGTCGCTCCCTCGACGACTCTTCCTCCAACGAGTACACTCAGAGATCGCCCTGACCTCTCAAAGACTCGGCACTCAATCAAATCTATCAATAACGAGATACCTCGCTTGAGCATCACCAAGAGTGTCCACAGCAACAGAAACAACAATCTTATCGACGTTATCTCCTTTAGTTTTAGATCCATTGCTTTCACTGTCTCTGGAAGTCAAAAGACTTTGTGTGCAAGAGGGGGTGTTGAAACCTTATGCACACAGGCTGTGTTTACTGTTAGTTTACCTTAAGTCAACTGTTAAAACTCACTTAGGGTTACCATTTACCTTAGGGTTTCCTCATATGGCTAGGGCACTCTCTTTGTATAAGTATTGTGTGTATCACTCTCAATAAATGAACTGAGTCGTTCCAAAGCAGTGAGTTCTGCTTTAGTTTTAACAGTGGTTCCATTTCTCAAAAGATCGGCATCCAAGCTTGCCTCGAGCATTCCAGGCATGGCTTTATTACCCCTCCTTTCAGTTCGGCCTCCACAATTCATAATATTATTTCACCGACACAACTGTACATTTTTGGCTCATAGCAACAGAACATAAACAAAATTGTGATTTTGTAATTTCAGCAAGCAATGATATTTAGAGTTTCTTGCAATAGAATTTGCATGTACTTTTGGCATGCAACAGAGTCAAGTTATACATTTTGCAACATCTTTGACATGCACTTCAAATTAGCACATGGGTTGTTTCTTTCAATAGAGGGGATTTGACTTTCTGTATGACATATTTTTGTGCTCTAGGTGAATTAGAGGCGAATGTCCGGTCTCTCTTCATGGATGCAGTGAAAGTTGCCCCTTATTCATTGATGAGATCAACGCAAGAAGGGATTTGTCATCAGCAATATGAGATCGAGGCAATGTGGTGCAACAACTGTTTACAAATGATCTTCATCATGTTGTAGATTCAAGGACTGAAACCCAATCACACAGTCATGTTGTTGTAATTGGGGCTACAAACTGGCCGGAGGTGTGGGATCATGCAGTTCGACGAGGTGGTTGGTTTGACCAAGAAATATCTCTGGGTGCTAATTCTCACATTAAACCTTAATCGATCATGTTACAAGTGTTGAATATTGGTAGCTATGGAAGAGATAAAAGAATCTGTACTATAACAACATTAGGTGTTGATTTTGAATCAAGGTTGTTTTAATTTGGGGTATCTACCCTAGATGGTTGAAATTGATATGTGCATGGGTTGGGTGGATCAGGCATCCCAGATGAAGAGGCCAGGGAGCGTATATTGTCTATTCAATCCAAGAAATTGACATTAAAAGGTTCATTTGACTTCAAGCACCTTGCGAGGTGAATAGCAAGGTTCATAGGCACAGATTTGAAGACCTTGTCCGAACAAGCAGTCACTTTGGCTTTGAAGAGGATTTTCGCTAGTAAGCAAACTAAAACATCCTTGACTTTAAATGTTGTGGATGAACTTGATGACCAAAATTGGCAGGAACTTTGGACATCCGAAGACATGGAGAATCTTGCAATGACTATGCAAGATTTTGAGGTTACATGGCAACTTTTGTATTTCCAAATTTTGGCGGTGATCTGCTTCAGATTGAGATGATAATGGATTACACTATTGTTTTAGTGGGTCCAATCTTTAGAGGTTAACGAGAAAGTGGCACTTGCTCATATTAAGTGACACTGTTTGATTGTTTCAAGATACCTAAGTACTCACAAACTTGTCAAATTTGTTTGAGCACCACAACTTTACATGTGAAATGATAGAATTGTGTGGGACTTCAGGATGTTGTGAAACTAGTGCAATATTCTATTAAGCGAGTAGGATTTAAACCAATTCCAGAGGTTACGTGGGAGGATGTTGGTTCATTGGATCATGTTCATGAAGTGCTCCAATCCTCCATATGCCATCCTATGATATTCCTTGAAGATTACAAGGTAATGCACCTAATTGGCTTATCAAAATACAATATTGGCTCATGAAATGTTAAACTTGACACAAATCACAATTTTTTATTAATCACAAAGTAACAACAAAGTAAATTGATGACCTTCTGATGTGAGGATGCCAAAGATTAGTTTTGATACATTAGGCATCATGTGTGAAATGGAGTAGGGAATTAGTTCGTGATCTCCACTTGTAGAGTTATAGTTGTAGTGGAATTTGTAGGCACTTTGGAATGAAGGTGTCAACTGGGGTGCTTCTATATGGTCCACTTGGGTGTGGTAAGACTCTTGTTGCAAAAATTATTGCTAATGAGGCAGGTGCCAACTTCATTGCTGTGAAGGTAAGTTTGATTGAACTACCCATCAAAGGTTGATTGTTGTAGTAACAACTATGATAATTTTGAAGTGCATATTGTAATGGTTGACAAATACCATATAACAATAATTTATAATATGGATGCTCATGTATGTGTGATGAACAATTCATGTCAATTGTAGGGGCAAGAGCTTTTGAATAAGTACGTTGGTGGGTGAGCGTGCCGTTCGGCAACTCTTTACCCATGCACGGGCCTCATCCCCTTGCATCATTTTTTTTTTACGAGGCGCGTGGCATAGTCTTACTGGTCATTTAAGCAAAACTTGACCAATGATCACAAGGAATTTTGGGCAGTTGACTACATATGGAAACATGTGATAAGGTGGACAAAACATGGGGAATGAGAAGAATATTGTCTTTTTTGTTCTAATATTTAATTTATCACATGTTGAATTGTTTTAAGTGGACTTTGTAATGTTTAGATGGATGCAATGACTCCAAGACGTGGTGCTAGTGATGCAAATGGTGGCTCAGTTGAATGAATACTCACCTAGGTAAGCTTGATTTGCACTACTTCAACGTCTTGAATCCAATCCAACAACTTTTGAGGGTTTACGGTCTAGAATTTAGGATGGGCAATTTGAGGTGATGTGATTGGTTTAATGAATGACAAGTTTGTAGAAAGTCTAGAAAGTATTACAAATGGTACAAAATATTTATCAATCAACATTATAAGTTATAAGTCTATGCTTAGATGTCTTTTAAAGGCATTGTTGTAATTCCTAAGTATTTGTAGCAAATGTAGATTGAATCATGCTTGCTTGTGTCCCAAAACACAAGTTTTCCCTTTAATTTTCTTGCTAACAAAATAATATATCTGCAATTTGATTCCTCAAAGTAAGTGTCATCAAAGTGAATAGCTTCATAGAGCAACTATGGAAGTTCTTTACTGAGACTCTTATTTGGTACCTTGTAAATGTACAGTTATTGGCAGATATGGATGGACTGGAGCAACGAAAGGGTGTTTTCATTGTTGCAACTACCAACATGTATGGTTGTTTTGAACATGTACATTTGCTATGTGTAAGAAAAGTTATGTGATTTTCACCAACAAGGCGCTAGATCTTACAAAATGTGATATGTTATACTTGGGTTTATATTCTACTCAAAACATCATTCATGATGAATCATAGCATTTGCCTTAATCATCTAGAGTGTCATTTAGGCTTCTAATTGTATGATGTTATGTGCAGACCTGACATGATGGATTATGCTTTGTTGAGGCCTAGACATTTCAACACATTATTATATGTTCCATTTCCAGACCCTGGAAGGCAAGCCTCAATTATGTGCACATTGGTTCAAAATGTATCCATTGGTGTAGATGTGGATATGGGTGCAATTGGTGAAAGAAATCAATGTGAGGGTTTTAGTGGAGCGAACCTTGCTCTATTGGTAAGTCTGGCTAAATCTATTCATTACATTTATGGGATGAGTCAAGGGTTGAAATTAAAATATCAAAGGTGGTTTAAATTCACTCAGCAATATGTTGGTGATCAAATGATGGTCATGATTTGATGTTCCAAGTGCGACTAGCAAGTCATGCACCTTTGGATGAGAAACACAAGAAGGTTCTTTATGCTAATAAGACTCCTAAAGCTGAGGACCTTTGTGTTACATCCCATCATTTTGAGATTGCTCTTACACAAGCTTCTCCATCTGATTCTGACATGGTAAGTAACAAATACACCACTAATCACTTACATAATGTCTTTAGTTTCATACTACATAAGGTTATGCCCCCTTCCCACTTGACTTTAGCTAAGCCTAAAAGTTGGTTCTAAAAACACGGCCTTCACACCATCAACACTATCTAGTCCCGAGCCTAGTTGGCAAATGACATGGCATGGTATAAAAGTGGAGGTTTTAAGCCTCAAGCACCAACCCTCCCATCAGTACCTAGACATGAGGCAAGAATGTAGGACCTTTAAAAGTGTCGCCTCCCGCCCTTGTGATTGGTTGCTTTTAGTCTTAGCTACAAGGGCACGAGGAGCTCCATTAACAAAAAACCGATGGTAAGATAGATGAGTAGTAAGGCATGGGATGGGACAAACACTATCCAGCATTCATTGCTTGGTAGATGAAACAATGAACATGTGTGAAAACTACTTAACCAAAACCTACTCAAAAGTCTCCAGAGCAAGTTCTTGTAGATGCAATGGGATAGCCGGATGCCTCCACTATAACTGAGAGAGCTTTACCAAGGTTTTAGGAAAGACTTTGGTTATTTGGTAAAGTTAGATGGGAAGGGGGCATTAGACTACTTTGTAAGCGGGCATAATTCAACTACTTATCTTAATCAAACACCTATCTGTTTAAGTGGTGTGTGGTTCCAAGAATGGACACCAAAAAGAGATGTGTTTAGAAGAGAATGAATTACTTCTTCAAATGTTGTTAAGTATTGTAGGTTCAATAGTCAATGTATAAGTGGGAGACCTATTTGATCATTTAGGAATAATGAGCATTCTCACATTGATAATGCAGTCAAGGTATTGATATGAGCTACAAAAGTTTTGAGGAAAATGGCTACAGCCTTAATTTTGGTTTTGTTAATCATCTCGTAATAATCCGATTTGAGTTAACATTTACTACACTGAAATTTATATTCAAGAAGTGGGTGCAGAATTTTAAAAGCGTTCGAAGTAGGCCGATTGCATTACGTTACAGTAGTTTGATGAAGAGAGCTAAAACCTGCCCCACGCGGCTCTTACGCTTGAATCTAAACAATTGGTTGCTGTAGACTAATTCGAATATCTCACATTATTTACAAGGTCAAATTGGCTTTTCAGAGGTAACTGTATGCTATGTCCTATCCTTGTTATAGTTTTACCCTGCAACCTTGATAACCTGCAGGATGTCCATACCCTCTATGGTATTGCCTCAGAGATGAGAAATTCCAACATTCCAACGTTCCTATCTTCTAAGATTTAAGATTGGCAACAAATCCAAATAGGAACATCCCGAATGTTATTTACAAGCGTTCTTGTAGTTCTGGAACACTACTAAATTTGTAAACTGCGTGACATGATATCATCATTCCAGCTCCAAAGACTGGAGCCATACAAATTTAAGATACAGAGAAGAATTATCTAGCAAAATGAAAGGGATGCACATCGTCCATTCTCCATACTAGTATTATAGAGTCGACCCACACTGCTACATACAAGACCACAATACCTATCTCCAACATCAACATGCCCATTCTGACAAAGATAACCGCTCCTATTCAAACAAGCATAAAAAGGAGAGGTTTGTGTAACAAAGTGGAAACCAAGTCAACTAATCTGTAAGTTCAATTTGGGGAGTGAACGTTCTCACGAAACAAAATTTTATAAGAAAATGAGGAACAAGAATGATCTGCCTTGGGCAACCCCACAGGTATTGTTTGCACCACAAAGAGTGCAGACAATCGCCAATAACTTGAACCCAGTTCTGCGACGCCCATCGTAGGGATCCTGTCACACGTGAAAATAATCACTCAGAATTCCAGTGGAAGTGAGGCCACTCAAACCCATCAAACAGATATCTTGGTTTAGGTGAGGAAAAGAATACAAGTTGGCTTAATTCCAAATCTTACAGCGGCTCAAATGAAGCAACCCAGAAACGATTAAAATAGAATGGTGGTCATCTCTAGACCTAATTAGGGTTACAAATTTCTAAACCCCCAAAACCCCTGGAGAGCGGCAGACAGGACGCTCTTATGGAGATCAATAGTCCAATCCATTAAAAAAAGGTAAACAGTCTGCATTTCCAATTACTGGAAGCCTACAGACTGGGGCTCATCCACTAAAAGAAGTCTTATAAAACGAGAAATTTCTACTACATCCCAAAGAAATTGCTACAGAAACAGGTGAGACATTCTAATAACCGGAGATTCACAATAATTTTTGCAATATATACCAAGCAACCGATGTACATCCCTAGCCTCCCTAAGTCACTCAAGTCATTGTCTCTGGTAGTGTGATATGGGATATATAAAATATCACTCGTATCTGTCATATGAAAGATGTATATGGGTTACATGGTAGGATTTATGAGTACTAATAGTAAAGGGTGAGAAAGCGTCACATTTCAAACCAAAACTATGTCACCATTGTCTACAAAAAAAAACTTGCGCAGGAAAAATGAGGTAGCTAAACGATTAACGGCAACCACAGCCACAGACAGCTCATGGAAAGGCTAAGTCGGCTAACCTAAAAATTACTACAAGAGATTGAACGCTCATGGAAAATCTATGACCTAACGACTAAATGTTTGACCTCAGACAAAGCATTGCGCAAGGCCATTGATAAATTCTTGTTATCCTAGCTCATTTTTTGATTGATGAATGACACAACTCACATAAGGGTTAGAAAAGACCTTTTGCATGACAAAACTCCTTGAAATCAAGCATGACATGGGAAAACTGCCAAAGGGGCGAATAAACCTAAACCTACAATGCTCTTCCAAGTCTAAGCCTTACCAGGTACCTGTTTGACTTGCAGCAGCTATAGCCGCTGACAGCTGATTGAAAATCTCAGAACTCAGTTACCCTATAAAATCAGAGATCAATTTCTGCAAGGAATTAAACCCTAACAGAAACCTAACGATGGCAAAAGGAATCCAAACCTGCAATGTTACAAGTTTAAGCCTTCTCCTTCCTGAGCTTTCCAAGTTCCCTCTTGACAACGGAGCTCCTCTTGATGCGGGCAACCATGACCTTGAAGCGGTCAAAGTCATTCAACCCAGCTCTCCGGGTGCGCACGGCAAGCTTGCGGCCCCAAGCGCTGTTCTCCCACTTGTTGTAAACATCGCCGGCCTCCACGGCCTTCTTGAGTTCCTTCTTCTTGGGCATCCTGGGGATCTCGATGGTGATGTCGGTGAGGGAGAGACGCTTGAAGTTGATCTGAGTCCTCACCATGTCGGGGGAGTCTACCAGCGCCCTGTTTTGGTCCACCACGTCCACGATGACCACCAACTTCCCGTACTGCGAGCCATAGTTGATCAAGGCAACGCGCCCGATCTCAACAAAGCGTCTGAACACCATGGTTGCTGCTGGAAGAGCAAGCAGACAGACAAAGCTCTGGCTATGGCGGAGCTGTGGCGGCTCTTCGCTGCGAAAGAGCTTGCCCTATGCCCTTCCTCTCTCTTTAGGCCCCCTTCTCCAAACCCTAATTCCAGATCCCGCCTATCTAGGTCCCCAAATTCCCCAAAATCATATGTACGTATGTATTCCTGGATGTACGGTGTCCCTATACCATACGGTTCAGCAGGAGCCTCGGTGAAAGGGTCTACAACTAATTAGGTTAATGGGTTATTCATCCCATCTTAACCCCTATAGCATGTAAGTTCATTCTAAAGTGTGTATTCTTACATAATTATGGATGATATGAAATCTCCATCAAATTCTTAATGTCAATTTTATGGGTGTTAGGAATAATAACCTTGCAGGACAACAAGGTATCACTATATCTATCAAAAAATCACATCACAATCTATGTTCATGTGGTGCATTTGCATATTACAGTATGTATGAGAGGCCCACATCAGGTTCTAAACCTCTTTGGGAATTAGTTCCTAAATGTTTTTGGGACCCGATTTGGACCTCTCATACATCCAGTAATTTGAATTTGTAGAACATGATGATATGTTATGATGTAATTTTTTTCGTAGATAGTGATAGTTTGTTGTCTTGGAAAGAATTTGGCGAAGATTTCATGTCATCCAGTTTGAAAAGTGTGGAATGTTGATAAATTTAGCTTGGGGCAACCTACTTACACATATTAGTGTAGCCTTATTGGATCGGTGTGTCATCTTTGGATATATATATAGTCCTTGTTGTTGAAGAGGCCCATATATTAAGAAAAGATACTCTGACATGGCTAATTCACATATGTGCTACATAGGGCATACAAACCCTGAGCCCTTAATCCTTTATTGGCGATCATTGATTTAAAAGTAAAAAGTGGACCAAGGTTCAGTCCAACTTTACAACATGTTGAATTGTATGGTTGGATCCTTCGATAGAATGTGTAAAGATGATCATGACATGTGTGTGTGTGTGTGTGTGTGTGTACTTGATTGACTATCTAACAACTAAATATAATCAATTGAAATATAATTAAGAAAGTAGTATCTATTGTTTCATCTTATTTTTGACATCATAACATTCAATTCATCAATGAGGATTCACAAACCCCTCATTAATATTAGTTATATTGAAAGTGCATTGACAAATTTGTCCATAGAATTGAGGTAACCAAAAAGTCCAGATTTTCAAACTATGTCCAATTATAAGAAAGACAACTCCAATGTAGCCACCGGTGTGAATTATGGTGTTGCTTCATTTTCAAGTTGGTCTAAATCTATATGTAATCCCGAAACAAAACATTATGAGAACTAGAGAGGGCTTGATAACTACTGACTCCTTTTGAAGGTGAACACCTTGAACATACTGAAATCTCTCATCTCAGAGGCAATACCTTACAAAGTATGAACATCCTATAGGTTATTAGGGTTGCGGGGTAAAACCATAACAAGGATATGACATAGCATACAATTTACCTTTGAAAAGTTGTTTTGACCTTGTAAATAATATAAACAATAATTAATATACATAACATTATTCATATCCATAACAATGTTTTGTGGGACTAACAATATTCCATGAAATATTCTCGGATATTCTCCACATTCAATATGAATGTGAAAGAATATTCCGTGGAATACTTTCAGTCCCACATAACACTGTTATGGATCTGAATAATGTTATGACAACAACCAATTGTTTTGATTCAACTATAAGAGCTGGGTGGGCCAGGTTTTAGCTCTCTCCCTCCAGCAGTAAGGTTAGGTCTGTGGCACTTGGGAGTGAATTCCAACAAGCTTGGATGGAGGACCTTACAACTAAAAATTGTGTTGCCTTGACTCTCGGTTTCTTTGCCGTTTGGAGTCATTTTGCTTCAGTAAGTGGAATCAGGGCTTGCCTATTGTTAAATGGGTAAATGGGCGTGGCAACGTATAAATTCTATCAGTTTTGGCACAAAATGAATTGTTTTTGAGTGGGGTTGCCACATTACTAAAACTGTGAAAACAATTATGTAGCACAAAAAAAAACTGGCACAGAAAAAATCCAATCTCAACAAATGGGGTTCCCTCTTGTTCGCCTTCCCCCTATTCCTAAAACTTGCAATGGCAAACAAAGGTATAGTGACTGCCAAAACTGAGCACGAAAAAGCCTAGTCTACCTTTAGCCATTCATATTTTATAATTTATTGCATTTAATGCCAAATCAGTTGACGGCTCAAGTATACATGCATGTAAATGATATGGCTACCAAATTACAAGTCCAGCAATGCAAGATAATTTGAGAAAGATCTAGATCAAAGTACATTAGCTCCAAAACTCAATTATGCTCACACTTGGATTACGCAATGAATGCTACAAATCTGACATGTACAAGTGGTTTTCTGGGTCCGATTTTTTGGGTGGGCATGTTCTTGGCCTTCACATTTATAATTGTGTCCCCATTCAGTGCACATCATGTATGCAAATTGAGCAAAATGGTTTCATTGAGGTCTCTCTCTGCTGCTAGTAGAAAGCAAATAGAAGAAGCTACTTTAGAGAAGTTGAGGAGGGGTGAAAGTACTATAAATGTTGCTAGAGACTTACAGGTATCCCAAAGTTGGGTTGCACAATTTCGCAAGCAACATTTGAGTGAATTGAGTGATGTCAATCACAGTTTTGGTGGCAGGCCACAGGTGTACGGTGTAGTTGATCATAGAGCTTGTGTGAGAGAAATCATTGTGAGTGGCTTAGAAACTGCACACAAAGTTGGAAATTACTTGAGAGAAGAGCTTCATGTTGGTATGAGCGATAGTACTGTGAGGAGAGTGTTACGAAAAGCAAGTTTGAAATGTAAAGTGAAGCAAAAGAAACCAGCTCACACTTCTTCAAATTAAGGGACAATTAGAATTTGTTGGACATCATTGCCATTGGACTGATGATGATTGGGATCGTGTAGTATTCTCCGATAAAACAAAAATCAACCAATTTTGCTCTGATGGTCGCAGTTGGTGTTGGTTTCGTGATGGACAGAGTAGAAGTGCTGGAATGGTGCAACAAACTGTCAAGTTTGGAGGTGGGGGAGTGATGATGTGGGGTTGCATGACTCCGAGTGGCCCTGGTATGATGTGTAGGATTGAGGGAAGAATGGATGAGTACATGTATAGAGAAATTTTAGAGCGAGAGTTGATTCATACGCTGCATGCATACAATTTGGATCTTGCCAATTTGATTTTTCAACATGATAATGACCCAAAACATACATCCAAGAGTGTGCGCCATTGGCTGAATTCGCAAGAATTTACTGTTTTGAAGTGGCCAGCGCAATCTCCAGACTTGAATCCGATCGAACACTTGTGGGCAACTTTAAAACGTCAACTAAACCAATATGAGAGACCTTCCAAAGGAATGTTAGAATTGTGGGAGCGTGTTGAGGATTGTTGGGCTTCAATTACTCCCAATGAGTGTAAGAACTTGTATAGGAGCATGCCTAAGTGCATTGCAGATGTTATAGCTACTAAGGGTAGGTGGACAAATTTTTAACTTTGTTCCAGCTTGTGTGAGCAAAATTGAGTTTTGGATTGAACTTCACTTTACTTTTTGTTTGTACATGCATACTTGTGTGTAATAGGCCTCAATTCCCATGGAAGTATGACTGATTGCAATGGTAATCCTATGCAATTTACGGTTTCATTTTTGGTGCATCCAATTTCCTTACACTGTTTGTTGAATTTCAATATGTTGTGTTTGTACTCAGTTTTGGCAACCACTGTAGATGGGCCTTGCATGGACACTTCTTCCAATTGGCCCACTTCTTGGAGGACATGAAACACACGATTCGTACAAGATGTATAGAAATCAAGTTAGAAGTTGTAGCCATTTTCCTCATAATTTTTGGAATTCATGTGAGTATCTCATTCTCAACTACATGTCTTTTTGATATCTGTTCTAGGAGCCACACCCAACCACAGATCACTCAAATGTCCAAGTAACCAAATAAGGATTGTCAACCTTAGTGATTTGCAGCTGCTAACACATGAGACAATTCCCAATTGGATCTAATGACCAAATTTGTTTATGGAATGGGTGTGCCCATAACGAAAATGAAAATGAAAATGAAGGTTAGACCTATTAAAATGCATGCTTACTGAACATCTAGGATGTCTCAGAAACACTGACGTTGTGCGAGTGTATCTAAGAAAAATAATTTTCTGAAGCAGAGTATGGGGCATTCATGATGGGAAAGAAGCAACTGATGTTGCCAGAACATTTCTGGTACATCCCACGATCATATTTCACTCAGTCAAACAAAACTACATTTGCAACTACTCCACAGCCTTGCTACAAACTCCCTAAATAGATGGTAGGTGGCCTAATTCTTGTTAGAGTCTTAGACATTTGAGTGGTATGTTAGGTGTAAATCTAGGAACAGACACCAAAAACACTAGTTTATAAGAGAATGGGCAACATAATTTGGGACCTATATGATCATTTCAGAAGAGATTTTTCACCTTCATAATGAATAAGATATTCATGAGCTTGGAAAGCATGAGGACAATGCCTACAGCATTCATTTGAATTCGCAAATTTAGTATCCCAACAGTATTGGGCTAATAATTGGAAGTACCCCATTCAAGACCCATCTACCTTAGGTGGGTAGTTTGAAACCCTCAGTCAATGGGGGATCCCAACGCTTACTCTCCAAACAATCTACAGCTGCTTACAACAAACAACACTGAGGACAGATGAAACTCTTTATGGTAATGCTTTACTTTCCAGTGTTTTGACTGCCTTTCGTTTTGGTAACCAGTGTGGCACTCCTACACATGTAAGAGTAGACAATCTGGCCACAAATTATAGCTGTGATCATAATTCAGTAAATTTCTTCACCAAAGCTTGCTACCATAATAATTGTCACATAGAACTTTGGTTCCCATGTTTTCCATTTCACCGGAAAACCATCGAGAGATGAAATTGCCAGACTATGGTTCAATCTGTAACTCTGCATTTAATTAACAACATTTGACTCTTTGCAGCACAACAACCAAGTTGCGACTAGAATAATTAACATTATGCCACATTGATGCCTTGTTTCCTTTCATAAGAGGTGAACAGGACACCTCCTTCAATCTGTACACAATTCACAGTGGATGTACTCACCTACAGTTCATACTCACCCTTGACAATTCCCTGCAGAGTAGGAAAGGCCAAAATCACAAAAGCTAACAATTATGTTCACACCACATCGATACCCTATGTTCAGGTTTGACCGGGCTCCTCTGTGCCTAAATTCATTTTCCACATCTTTGACGAGGTTACATGACATGTGGCAAATTTAAAAGCAAGAAAGTCAAATTATGCCTAATCTGATCTGCACTAAGTGTGTACTGCACAAAGTCATGAAGGTGTAGATCATATGTGCAACAAAATAGTCTGAAATGGAATCAGGAGTCATATACACGCACAAAGCCGGTCACTGCTTGTCGACATACTGGACACTTAGGATTGGTCCCTTGCTCAACTCTTTGAGCACAAGTCACACAGCAGACACGGTGACCACAATAAATGAAAGCTGCCCGCCGCCTCCGCAACAAACAGATCGCACAGAGCTCACCATCTGGAACCTCTTCTAAATTGTCTGCTTCCTCATCAGCAACCCTCTCTTGCCTGAAGAATACACACGTCCATCAGAATCAAATGATATGTGATCTACTACATCATTGTACATTATATGTGGAAAACTTTAGTTCCCTTGTAAACAGAAATTAAGAAATGCTCATGACATGTGAAACAAATAAGTATTGAGATGTTATGCACATTATTAAAACTTGGACATTACCTCCCATGGTCATTCTGACGTTGCCTTTGCTGCTGTCTTTGCTTCCATTTCGTCCAATTTCTGCAGATACACAAATTCAAGGTTCATGTTGAATTCTCTCCAACACAGGAGGAGCCTTTGCAGACAATTCCAGACATTTCAAGAATCTCTCATATATATATATATATATATATATATATATGCTGCCAGAGATTGATGGGTCTACAAGACATTTGAACAAACGCAGCATAGAACACTCTGTTGAGTTTTGATATGCATCAAAATCAAGTGCAAGGGTGTTATTATGAACTCGGTAATGGATGCAAAGAGCCCTTCCACAGGCTGTAGTAGGCGCCCAGCCTACCGAGCCGCAGTAGTGGTGAGGTAGGTATTGGGTGCCTAGTATAGCTGATAGTGAGGCAACACATATCCATTATTGGACGTAGTGATCATGTCATGGTGGGGTCATCCATTATGAGAGATAATGTGCCTACTTGCATCCAATCTAGAATAGACATGTCAATAAATCTACTTCATCACAAACTTCCAGAGGCTAAATTACCATGAACTAGGTAATGGATACAAGGAAACTTGCAACATGCTATAGTAGGCGCCCAACCTACCGCCGTGGTCATGATGAGGTAGGTATTGGGCGCCTAGTACAATTGATGGTGGGGGGACACATGTCCATTACTGGACATAGTGATCAGGACATGGCAAGGTCATCCATTATGGACGATAATGTGCCTCCTTGTACCCAATTAGGAACAGACATGTCAGCAAAATCACCTAGCTTAACAAACTACATGACAATGAGAATAAAGACTGGATTGGGTGGAACGTTACACACTTCAAGATAGAGTAGCCAAGGACACCAGCTGCTACAGTACTGACAGCCAGGCCCACCCAGAATAAAACCTTTGTACCATTTGCCAATTCAATAAGCAGCTGCTCTCTTGTAAGTTCCGTCCTGCATCAGTTATGCAATCAGTCATGGTATGTGGCAATAGAAAGGATTAAAACAGGATCTCATATCATGGAACAGGAATTTGTTTTTCTCCTACTAGGTGTAGGTGCCTGCAAGATAGAAATATAATTATTATATAGTTGATTTGTAGTTTCAAGGCCAGAGATTTTTACTTGACAATCAGAGCTATTTTACTGTAACTCCACCAAATGCTATTTCGGTACCATCCTATTCACATGGGTCCTTCTACACAATAAGTTGTAGTGAATCAAGGGTTGTGAGATTTTAAAGTGTCATGGTCACCCAGTTTTGTGTTAGACCCCCCTCCTTGAGGCGGTCTGCACGCAAAACGTGGTAGACCATAAAACATTATGCATTGCATGCTATGTAGGACCCCATGTAGGTACTTCCTTGTTTCAAACTTCCTTGGTCCCTTGAGCCCTTAAGCTCTAGTGTACAATGAAGTGAGATGGTCTCAGCATTTACCACCAATGAGTGATTTTAGATATCAATGGTCACCAGCCTCAAGCTCTGCTGTAAAGTGCCCCTCACTCTGACAGGAAAGCCAGATCAACAACTGGAAATCTAGAAATTCTAGTCAATAACTAGAGGCCAGAAAATGGTTTGCGGTGGTAGGGAGACATACAGAAACATAGGCAGACGTTTGCATGACTTGATCACTACGCTTCCATCTGAAGTAGTGCTTAATACTCCAACTGCTGTGACTTCTGCACCAAGTGGTAATATTTTCTCTTCGTCCAACAGGCCAACCTGCAAAGAGGTAGGAAGGTTACTGGTTTATACATTTGTGCATTTACAACTTTTTGGCTGAACCTGGAGCTCAAGTAAGATTGAATAAACCATCTGGACATTTCCAGATTCATTAGAATGGTGATAAAAAGTGGTCACTCACAGGGTAGCGGCGCCCAAACATGGCCTGAAGAAGTGTATACGATGAAGCTGGCACAGGATGCAGCTGGTGGTAAACTGTGACTAGTGGTAATGCATGGCGCGAGTCTTCCATATTGATGTGAACATAGAATGCATTGTCACGAATTTTATGGTTCCAGCGCGCCTCAGCATCAGCCAACACAAATGGTACCTGCCCTGACCAGTGTAGCATGCAGGACATGCTTGAGAAACTAGTACATCAATGTGTTTAGGGTTAGGGTTATACAAAACCCATCCGGAACCCATTGCACACCATACATTAAAGTTATCCTCTAACTCAACTGACTTTTGGTTGGGCGTTGGTTGTTTGCATAGAACACCTTCCATGTTCAATAAGTCTTTGGTGCATGCTTGGAGGTAGTGTGGCGATTTGAATGAACAGCATTCTATGTTGGCTGTTCATTGAGGGTCAAATTAAATTGGGCATGCCAACAGGTGCTAAAAATGAGTTTGGCCCTCAATGAACCTGAATAGGTTGCTAATCATTTAAATTCAAGCACTACCTCCGAGCATGCACCACAAGTGGAAATAAACAATCAATGAAAAAACATAGGGGACCAACTCCCAACAAAAAGTCCTATTGAGTTAAAAGGATAACTCTATTGTTTGAACAGTAGGAAAAAGTAAGGATTATAAATCAGCAGCTTATGACCCAGCAAAGCAACCAGAGCCACAATCCCTGAACCCTAAACCAGCTAACCAACATGTGTTGATAACATTCCAAAGAACAGTTTCACAAGAATACAACGCCTTGAACTCTAGGTCCACGAGTGGACTAGATAAAAAAAACTACCAAGAGGGAGGATATAACTAAGTGGACTTGACCATGCAAATCTTATGCACTGGAAGTAAAACTATCTTCCTCCAAGTAGGAACCAGAAACTATCCACCTTTGAATCTAACCAACATATTGCATCAAAACATATAAATTCATGATACGGGTCGGAAGGTAACTAGGAACTACAACAAAGCAAAAATCGGTACCTTGCTCTTTGTTAAAGAAACTTGCTCCTTAAGAGAACCCCATCCCCACAGGCCCCGCGAATAAGATCCGAGCCTAGAAATGCCTCTCCATTTATTGTACAAACACTGGGTGCCAACACATGCAAAAAATTGCAGTGATGCGAAAAATATCAGACTCAGTGAGAGAGGGGATGAGTAGGGAAGAAAAGTACCATATGATGAGTGAACTTGACCAGGTCTTTTTGTGTTATCCATCCCAAAAAGTTGCTCATCTCAGTGTGCACATACTGTGCCATGGCAACAAAGAGAACCATGCATTACAACATGGCTAAGTTGACTGCTGACACACTCATAGATTATATCCTTTAAGTTCCAAAAAGCAGTGACTGCTTGTAAGCTGCATTCAAATTGATAGGTCTGCCCTTAGATGTAAACTCATTTGAAAGTTTACCTTTTGACCACTCTGCACTCAGTTTGCAACAAATGCCTACAGAATCAAAGATATGTTAGATGTTCAGAATAATGATATCCTCATTACACATTTAAATGTTCTGATGGTTGTGAGCTGTGAAACCTTCATCATAATAACTGCAGAAACTAAGAGTGTTGTGATTCCCAAGCTTTTCCAACAAAAAGGAGAAGAAGAAGGGCACACCGTTTGCGTTCGCTCAATGTAAACAGCTTTTTCTGGAACATTGAGTGCAACAAGTGCATCCCCGTCCGGTTTGCTGTCTTCAGTCTCAACATAAGCTCTGGTCTGCACTTTTCCTCTCACAATCACCAGCTTCTCTTGCTTTGCTTGAGTTAGTGATGTTGATGGCGGCGGCCCCATCCAAGGCCTCGCAGGCATTCTTACTGTATTCTTTGTGGCAAAAACTTCTGGTTCTTGAGGAAATGGCTTAGTCTGCTGAGCATCAGAGGTATAGGAATTCAGTGTAATTTAATTTGAGGAATATTTTCAGTTGATCTTTTCCACATTTTCTTCACTACAATCCATCACTAAAACCCCAAATGCAGGTCCCTTACTAGCAAATATTCTCTGCCCCATGGTCGGTAGAGCAAATCGGCGTCAGAAAATGACCAAAAACATGTGAAATCATCATGTGAAGGAGCCAAGCTAATCACCAGACTTATGCATACAGATCGTGAATGCACTCACCTTCTCCAGGATGCTCGGTTTCTCTCTGTGTGATTGCTGTTGTTGTTGTTGTTGTTGTTGTTGTTCACCTCCTCCTCCTCCTCCTCCTCCTTCAACCAAGGTTCGGAGATCCGCAATGCGTGTCAACGGCGTCTCCTTCACATCCTTGAGAGCTTTCGTATGTGACCACAACTTCATCCATGTGCGAACGGCCAACACCGTCATGCCAATCCCCAACACAAGACCGTCACCCGCGAGTGCCATGCGTGTGAGTGCTGCACAAAGCTCATCTTCATGGCCTGCCATCTCAACCCTTGCTGATTCCACACCTTGCTTCCTCAAAATATTCAATTCATAGAAGAGAATCGACTACATTCAAGTCACTATCTACGAATTTAGCTCATAGTTCCCGTCATTTTGTAAAGGTACTCTTAAGAGATGTGCCACGTCATCATCTGCTCCTCTCACGAAAATAAGCAAAGTTTTGCTCGGAAATTGTTCTCGTCCCAGGGTTAGGTGAATTTCTGGAGCCAACTCAAATCCAGTCAGCTCAACAAATGCCGAATGTACTTGTTAAGGATGATGTAAGTTTCTCATGAAAACCTGGTTCAAAGATTCCGAGCACCAATTTCCAGTTATTGGGTCCGACGCAGAAGCCTACCATTCTGCCGCTGATAATGATGACCACTTTTGGAGCTACAAAACCCTGCTGTGATCCATCCTATAATAATAACACGAGAACTACAACAGATGCGCGGATTTTGTATACAAACCCTATAAGTATGGCTAATACTCCGTAACTCCCGTAACACGATGATGTTGCCGCAGCAGCAGCAGCATCAGAGACCCTCCGAACTTGGCCTTACCGATCGAGAAAGAGGATCCTCGGAGACGATGAGCGAACATCGGCCGAGCCACATGGCGCCCTAACTTAGGCTAGGCTATGCGAGGAGTCTAAGCTTAGCGGATGTATGGATGTGCATGGATATGGCTGTGCATCTCCCAGGCTGTAATGCCAAGTTGCAAAATTTCGGGAATTCTCCGCAAGAAGGGCCTTCCAAATCAGATTTGCTTTGCACCCAAAACACTTTCGCCGTGGAATAACCAACTCATGAGGAGATCTACACAGAGATGTGCAATTAGGTTGCCCCAGGCTAATTTATCAACATTCCACAATATTTTGAGTATTTATTATCACAATAACAAAATAGAATACATGACTTATTTTGGTATTGTGCTTACTAGGTATACGTATGAATAAACAAAGTTATAAGTTTTTGGAATATGGTTTTCACCCAAGGTAATTTGCAGGGGTAAATCAAATTGTTTATAAAGGCAATTGTAGATATAAAAATAGACATGGTGGTGGTGGTGGGTGACCGTCACTCTCCGTTTGGGACTGCTCCCACCGTTCCAGAAAGTGCATGCCGAAATAATTGATGTTTTTGAGAAATACAAAAGGTCGAGGGGACATGTGGGGTGGGAAGTGGAGGGGCAATGGTGGGCCCGAGCACTTGGAGTGGGGGTTGTGGCCTAGCCTGCCAACCAACCAGTAGAATTGCAAAGTCATGGGCTACCAGCAAGCAATTATTGGGGGGTAGCTATCGCGTACCTCTCCATGAGGGGTGCCCGAAACACCATGGGCATAAGGGGACCCACCCGGGACTTGTGGCACCGTTGGTGAGAGGGCCCAAGTGATCCTAGTGTGGGTGAGGGCCCCAGGCGTTGGGAACGCCTCCCACCCACAGAGACTAGGAGTCATGAGGGTAATGCCATAAGCTATGTGTAGCTTATGGCATGCCAATTCTAGAATGCTCAAGAACACCTCAATCGGCGGTGTGAGCTAGGAGATATGTCAAATTGAGTGGGGCGTTGTCCCGGGACAACGCCCTAGTACAGCAGTGGCCTAGGAATGGCTCTCGGGACTGCCAAGGTTTGAACAAGCATAACTTCCTCAATACTTGCCCGAATGGGGCAAGTGAGGAGTCCATCGGCATCTACGTGAAATGTAGATGACGATGGAATGGTTGTTTGTTAGCATCCGAGATCATACAAAGAAGTTATGGTGTTCTGAAGCTGCTAGGGGCTTCCAACCCTAGCGGCTAAAGGAAAATGTCTATTTGGCCCCAATTCTTCGGAGAGAGACAAAAGGTTACTTGACGGTGGGGTAGGGGCCCTGCCTAGAGTCCTAGAGGCTTATATGGGTGAGGTGGTGTGGCCGGCCAAACCCACTTGAGGCTGAACGACACGGCCTCCACGGGCATTGATCCAATTTGAGGACATAGTTGCCTAGTATGGTTTGGGTTGTTGTAGTGTTGCTCCGGCAATGTGATGATCAACTTAAGATTGGACTTCCATGGATGGAAGTCCACATCTAACCATTGGTTACCGATTGGTGAGTCCTGAATGCAAGTGTAGGAGGGTTGGTTCCCCTCCTATGAACTATAAGGTCCGCGGTATGAGGAGCTAACCATTCGCATGACAAAATGCAAAGGGTTAACGCTCGTGACCCTTGCTAGAATTTTAAAAACGACCAAGATACTTAAGAGGAGCTAGCAAGGGTTGCGACGGTAGCGATGGGAGGCTACGGGGGCCTAACCTCGGCACTAGGCGCTCCTCAATTGCCGAGGTTTGCCTGGTGCTCGAAACCAAACCTTGCCCGGCCAGCTCAGTTGCAGAAATCTTTGCCCAACTCATCCGACCCTGCCCGACCCGGCCAGCTCAGTTGCAAAAATCTTCGCCTAACTCACCAAATCCTGCCCGGCCAGCTCAGCGAAAATCTCCGCCCAGCTCATCGGACCCTGCAACTGAGCTGAGTTCACAGAGAACTCCACAAACTCTCAGCAAAGTGTGTGGCAGTGATTGGAGAAATCATAAAACCGTTGAGATCCTAGTGTTTGCAAGTCCAACCGGTTGCATGTTGACATCCTCCGGTTTTTCTTTATTAAATTGGTTTATATTCTATAAATTCCTTTAAAATGGCCGATGTTTTTCCTTGTAGTTTTGAACTTCGACCGGTTATTTTTCAAATTCAACTGGTTCATTTGTAACTAACTGCCAGTTCTCCCCAATCATAGGTGTGTGGCAAAGAATGAACACCACAAAGTGTTCACCGTCCATTAGGCTTTGATGTTTCATGCCACATTAATTTTCATATGCTATTAGGATCCAATGTTGTTTCTTTTAAATGTATTTTTTAATTTAATTTGAATCATTTGGATTTATCAATAATTGAATGGGAAATGAATAATTTCCAATTACATTATTAACCCTTTGACGCGCCATCGTCCATAATCTAAACGCTAGATGATTTCTGACGTGTCCCTTCACCACATACGGTGATGTTTTTCAATTATCAAAAATTCTCTTGATTCTTGTGCTAGTTGACTACCATTTATACTCCATGAACCCTAAACCCCTAAACCCTACATATTTTTACTTCCTTCTCACTTGAATAATAGAATAGTGAGTGTGTTCTTTTGTGTGTATTTCTTTTGAAAAATAGTTTTGAAGCATGGAGGAAAATAGTGAATTCTTGGGTGATGATTGTATTTATCCTTCCGATTTTGAAGAAGAGTTATTTGATGTAGTAAGTGTAGAGAAGCTACTCCAAGCACCACAAGAAAATAATAATTTTGCTTCATGTAGCACCGTCCGAGAGACCTACTTTCACATCTCCGACTATGAAGCAGAGATTGAAGATGATGAAAAGCAAAGAGGAGAGTGTGAAGAAGGAGGGAGAGATGCAAGCTTCACTTCTTTGATTGGGAATACTCCTAATTTTGTAGATGAACCTACCTTACTTTCTTTTGCGGATGTACCTATTGAATCTTTTCCAAAATTTGTTCATTTTACAAATGCTAGTAGAGATCTCATGATCAAATGTTTACAAGGTGGGTTTGTTCCAACATTTAATGAAATTTATGAAAGTGATGCAAGTTTTAGACCACTTTCTTACACTCATAGACGTCCCATTGATTCAAACGATAGTCATCATATCATTGAACGATGGCAAAAAATCCAAGAGAGTGTGAAAGTCATAAATATTGGTGATAGACTTGGTCTATCACCGTTGAAGGATTCCAAAGATAGAAAAATTCATTCTATTGAGAATTGGAGCTTGATAGTACAATCTTTTCATGTGGATACTTGTGGCAAACATTTGACGTTTCGCACAATCTTATCCAAAATTCGGAAGAATTGGAGTATAGATACTAGAGTAGGAGGCATTTTTTCAACATATGTTGAAAAATGTCTTCAATCTTGTGAAACTTGTTTGAATACTCAACTATGGGATGAGGTGCACAATGTCCCAATTGAAGAATTGGATGTAACATTAGACAAATTGTGTGAGGGTCACCTTGTACTACGACGATGGATTCGTACTTATCAAAGTAAAACTCATGTTGTTAAATACTACCGTTGTCATAGAGGTGGAAAAAGAAGGGCATCAACTAAACCTAAGGTGAATAGGTCACAAGTAGTATCACCCAGGAAAGAAGAAAAATGATGTCTAGGTTATGTAATTGTTCATTTCAAATTAGAACAATTGAACCTCTAAACAAAAGGAAACAAATCGAAGGTTCAAGCGCCAGAATGGCTACTATATCGTTACATACAAAGCATAGTAGATACCAACCCGGTATGGACACTGATAAACTATTTCTACCGGTGCACCCAATAGTTGTGTTCTTAGCTATGGAGAATTTGAAGCGGATGGTGTCCACATCCATGATCGCATTAACATCCACAAACGAAGAAAAAAAAATAATGAGTATGGTTGGATGATTGGAACGAGTCACTTTTCGATTCTACCTTATTGCAAAGGAGGTGGAGCAAATGATATATTCAATGAAGTTGAACGGTATGTTGCATTATCTATTTTTTAGTATTTTCTAAATTACTTCGTGTTATGGTTTTTATTCTTATTCAAGTGTTGATTTGGTTTCATTAGATTCTTTAAGAGTTGATGATTGGGATTCCGCTCAAGTGGAAGTGATGAGGCTACAAGAATAAGACAAAGTCATCTTTCACCAATCATATGCACCAAAGCACCCGGAGAAAAAGAAATGACCGTTTGTTGTAGTTATTCAAGATGAGTTCATGAGAGTTGTGACAAAGAATTTTTTTAAGGGTAATGCATGGGCATTAGACTCTACTTTCAAAATAAACCAATGGGACTTACCTCTATATGCGGCTATTGTTCCTAATCAAGATGAAAAGGGAATGCCGGTATTTTATATATTGTGTACGAAAGACAAAAATGAAGGACATGAAAGTATTGCCATAGAGTTGGCATTATCCGCGGTGTTTGCTTCTATCAGAGAGGTAAGACCCTCCGCAATAGTCATTGATAAATATAAAACATCTTTGAACTCCATAAACAAGATCATTTCCAATGACATTCATTGTTGGAGCTTTGTGAATACCATAAAAGTTCAAATTGCGGGGAGAATTCTCCTTTGTCATTTTTATGTGATGAAGGCTTGGAGTGAGAACTTGCTTACTCGCGTTCCGGAACCGGATAAAGAGAAGTTATGGCACTCATTGCATGTTTTGATGCATTGTCCCAATGAGTCTCATTTTGAAGTTCATTTACAAAAGTTGTACAATGATTTTCAACATATTCCAACCGTAAATGTTTATCTTCGATCGGGGTGGAGTGATCCGGATGTTCCGTGGAGAGCTTTATGGCCAAAATTTGGAAGATTGTTTTTTTATGGCGGTATGGATACTACTAATCATGTTGAAAGCCATTGGGGGTGGATTAAATACACTTTGTTACAAGGCAAAGTAAATCGTTCACTCCGAGATCTAATTGTTGCAATCATTGGAAGCGCAGCGGACGGTACCTGTGTTGGGGGGGGCTACCTTGTTGGATCACTTTCAACATGTTCAACTCATAAGTGAATTTAGTCTAACTTGTTTACATTTTTGTCATGGTTAATATATTATGGTCTAGTATGACATTTTGTTATATAATGCGATATTTATAAAATTTAGAACTATGTTTTTATTTTATTTTGTTTTGTTTTAGGTGATTCGGAAAAATATTCAAGAAGAACAAATGATCGATATCTTCAACGCCGGTTGAAAGTAGGAGAGAAAATATTCAAAGCATTTGAATTAGACCCGGAAAATATTTTGAAGGTGATAAGTGAAGAACAATTGTTATTCCGTGTCAGAAGTGAAAGTTGTCATACTACAAAGTACAATGTTTCTCTACAAGCGTACTTTTGTGATTGTGCGGCGCGCATGTCAAGTTGCAAGCATATCTTGGGAGTTCAAATGATTGTAAATATGTACTTATTTCCACGTACACACAAAGATGATGGATTCGAAATATTTTCGCCTATAGAAGATACGTGCGTTGCACGACAAGCTTGGATGTGACGAATGAGGAGAACATGAAAGATGCAATACCAATGGAATCAAAGGAACAAGAGTGGTTTGTCTTGCTTCAAGAATTAGAGATTTTAATTTAAGAAAGTAAACTTTCAATTCACAAGTCCAAAAGAGAGGAAGTTCTCCACAAAATTGAAATAGGGAGAAAGTTTTTGGCATCGTTCAAAGAGCCATTTACATTTGACCGCCCTCAAATAGTCGATCTTCCTTCAATAGGATCCACAGCTTCTTTTCAAACAAATGTACAAAGAACAAGAATGGAACGTGAGAAAAAAAACTATTAAGGACATACGAAAAGAAATTTGTGAGAGACCGCCTTTGAAACACACTTATCACAAGTTAGTCTCCATTGCCAAATGAAAAAGAGCAATTTTTCTAAAAATTCTCAAAGTTACTTGTGACATTTGTAGCACACAAAGATAATGGTAGAAAAAGATGATGAAGTGGTGACATGTCGCAATTGTGACCGTACTTTGAAAGTAGAATAACATTATCATAGCCAAATTTGCATTCAACAATGTTATGTACAACAAATACATAGATTCAAAATCAATTATTTTTACTATGATATTTTTTGATAAATACACTATATTTTACTTGAAAGTTATTGTGAGATAAAGTAAAAAATCCCTTGGTTTCCAAGCCAAAGGATTGGTTTGCGCTTACCCTTAGTTCACAAATAATATTTACTAAGATTCAGAAGTCTTGTGAATGAAAATATTATAGTTAGCCTCCTAAACGTCTAATTAGTCCATTACAAGCTTAATTGCCGTAGAATAGGCAATTTAGTCCCTTCTAATATAATTATCCTACTAGAGCTCAATATAAAGTGGTTTAAAAGCTAATATGACATTTAAATATTTCTAACTATTTGAGAGAAAAGATAAAGAGAGGAGGTTTTTGTAAGCTGCCTCACAAAAATGCTCATAACTTCTAGTTAGATTTTTAGAATGAAACAAAACTAATTGGATTAGAAAAATAATTTTAATAGCTACCTAGATATATAAAAATCATAAGAAATATATACTTTAGCAAGCTGGAGTGAAGCTACAAAGTCAACAGTACTAAAATAGAAGTTGTCTTACGGAAATGCCTATAACTTTTAGACAGAGTTGTAAATTTCTACAAGACTAATTTTGTTGGAAAGAAAATTTTAAGAGCTATCCAAGCATATAAAATATATTAGAATTGGACTTCAGATGAATATATGGTGAGCTTTTAATATATGTTATATCTTTCAACCCAAAATCACTAACTAAGGTTACATTCTATAGAAACTAATTATGCTTTATCAAGAAAGAAAGAAAGATTGGAGTACACTTTGACACAAAAAACAAACACTAAATGAACAATAAGAAAATATTTTTATTAAGTATTAAAAACACCTCGCTTCATCCTAAAAAGTACTTACACTCAAAACTACTAAGTAACTAACAACGGGTCATTCGATCGAAGTTAGAAGTGGTTGGGGTTGGAGAAGAGAGAGACTAAACCAAAGGTCTGAGAATGAGAAGAAGTGTAAGAGTAAGATAAATGCATTAACGGACTTCGACACCCCTTAAATAGGGTCGCCTCACGCGGTGGGGGTCGAGTTCTCTTGTTGACTTTTCTTTTGCCACGTACCCCCTTGTATTGGATCTTTTTAGCCACCGTCGACTATTTTCATCTAAATTTCATCCATTTTTTATTTAGTAGTATCAAAAGACACTTGCGAAAATGGATCTTACATTGTCGAGGCGAATCGGCTAAGTCAAATGACATCTTCGATAGCCAACGTTGTTTACTCTACTAGTTTGATCATCTTGGCGCGTAGTCATCTCGGATCCTTGGAAAATCTTACACCTTAAATCTTATCAACTACTCACTTATTGACTTTAGCTTAGTTAATCCTAAAAAAATCATCTAATAATCCAATTTTTCTTGTATTTTTAGGATTTTACTTACTAAGCTGACTTCTAAATCTAAACTTATCCAACCGATCTTATATCTTACCATCTAACTTCTATTTACTACTACTACTAGGTTAATTTGATAAAAGAATCAAAATAATTCCTCACAGTTATACCTTCCGTTTGCCTTATGTTTTGTTTTTGACTTGGTTTTACGCCTTGTCTTGTCTCTTACGTTTGACTATCTTTTTGCATTTCGCATTAGTTTGTGCTTCCTCCCGTTTTCGCTTAAGTCTTGTTTTGGTTTGTTGACTCCAGAGGGGATAAAGAAGTGCCCACTTCCTCATTTTTTTCGTAATCCATGTTTTCTTCTATGCTTCCTCATCATACCACAAAAACTTGGCATAGTTGTACTCATTGGCTTGGAGTACACAAACAAGAGCATTTGCCCTCAAAACTTGTTTATCTTTGTGGTTGAATGTTTCTTTTTCTCCTTCAATTTTGAAACAAGTAGTTTATAAGCATATTACAAAATTCTAAAAGAGGGCTATGCTATCTACCTTTAATTGAAATTGATATAAAATAGTGACTGTTGAAAATGAAAATGACATGTACATTCTAATGAACTAAAATTGATTGCATAAACATTAAAAAATTAGAAATGTGTGAAAAGAAACGATGAATGAAAGATAGAGATTTTCATTTGAAAACTCATCTAAGAAGCCCCATTCACAATCATTCAAACTAGTTTGAATCTCATCATATCCATCTTCATCGCCGGTCAAATCATCACCGTAGACACTCAAAACATCTCGAATTGCTCTAACGTGGGGGTCGGAGTATTCGAAGAGTAGATTCACAAGGAAAACCTTGTTCTTTATGCGGTAGTGTTTTAGAAAATCAAGTCTCCCATCCTCCATTGCGGTGACCAAAGCACAATGTTTGATTCCCTCAACTAATTCTGTTGGCATTTAGTATTTCACACGTTCACTTTCCAATTTCGCCATCACTGTATCGTTTGCTCTTTTCAAAGCTTGATTGTGAGAGTTTCTCTCATTTTCTGCCAAATGATTCTCCCTCCTTCTTTCCTTTTCTTCCTCGGTTCTCCACTCTTTCTTCTTGGGAGGAGCCATGTTGAAAAAAAAACCTTCACAATCCACAATGTGTCATAGTCAGATTCTAATTGATTATCAACAAAGTCGTAGACCTCTAATTATAACAACACGAATCTACAAACATTTTATATACCCATTCTAATCATTACTATGAAGCTTTAGGCTTCCTTAAAGGACATCACAAAAGCTTCAAAAAATACATCATCAAATCCTAAACTATGAAAATTAGAACCTAAACCTCAAATTCTAAATCCTACTTTCAAACCCATTCAACCAAACCCTAAATACTATACATTTTCCACAATATCACCCTTAAACCCTAAACCATTACAAAGAACCTTGGAAATCAATAAAATACAAAATAAAACAAAACAAAACAAAAACATAGTTCTAAATTTTACATAAAGTCACGAGTTTCGAGAAAAAAAACTTAATACATAAAAAAACCCACATGCTTACCTCAATGCTTGTGGTGATCACAAGAAACTCGCTCCCCTCAGCTAACTAGAGCAAATGAAGAGCCACACACTTTGTTGAGAGTTTGTGGAGCTCTGTGAACTCAGCTCAGTTGCAGGGTCGGATGAGCTGGGTGGAGATTTTCGTTGAGCTGGTCGGGCAGGGTTTGGTGAGCTAGGCGGAGATTTTTGCAACTGAGCTGGCCGAGCCGGGCAGGGTCGGATGAGCTAGGCAAAGATTTTTGCAACTGAGCTGGCCGGGCAGGGTTTGGTTTCGGGCACCAGGCAGACCTCGGCAATCGAGGAGCGCCTAATGCCGAGGGGGGCCTAATGGCAATTGTTGGGGGCTATAATAAATATTTCATGAAAGAAAAACCCACAAAAAGACACATCACCAGCATCAAGTGCTTTGTTTTGGTGTTGTGCATGTTTTGAGGGAGGAAAACTAAAGCCTACCCAAGTGTCTTTAAAATAATAACAAACCGATGCAGCAAAATATGCAACATGCACAAAAGTAGACACCGACTCTCACAACACTCATGGACACAAACCACTTGCGCCTGATACAAATATGTAAAGCACAAACACATGCACAATGCATCTACGACCCCCCCCCCACACACACAAATAAGTCTGCAACACGAAAATTGTGCACTTTAATGTTAGGTTAGAAGGACAACTTCCTCCTCAAAAACTAGGCCCATATGAGCCCAAAATGGTTGCTCATATTTGTTTCATGTTTAGGATCTACTTAGAATTGCAATTGGAGTGTTATTGAAACAATCAAAAGTATAAAAAGAGTGAGGCTTGGTGTGGATTTATGTTTAGGCCTTAAGCCATTTTGTGTGGCTCATTAGAAGCTTAGTGATATTAGGGAGTGTGGTGGTCAAGTGAGTAGTGTTTGATGAAGCAAGAGGAAGGTCCTTGGATTTAAATGTTTGAATTAGAACGTGTTCTTGTTGGTTTAGGGGGTAACGAGTTAGTGGATAGGATAAGGTCCTACTAAGTAGGAGAAGGTTGAGGAACTTGTGGTCTTGGGTGCCCTCCCCTCCTCCTCTTTTTTCTCTCTTCATTCTCTCCTCTCCCTCTCCTCTTGTGATTCTCTCCCTCTTATCTTCTTCTTCTTCTTCCTCTCCTCTCTCTCTTTCTCCTCTCTAGGAATTGGGAGCTCTTAGATTAAAAAGAAAGAAAAAAGAAGAAAAAGGAATGTGTGAATTAGGAAGTAGGCTAGTAGAATTAGTGAGTTGTTGTTAGAGTAATTAGTGAGGGGCTTGTTAGAAATTAAGTAGGTATTTGGTTCATCCGACTGGAAGGCCCAAGGGCAGCAGCTGACCTTGTTTAATCAGACTGGGAGGCTCTCGGCAGCAGCTGGGCTTTGTTTAATAAGACTGGGAGGCTCTCGGCAGCAGCTGGGCTTTGTTTAATCAGACTGGGAGGTCTCGGCAGCAGCTGACCTTGTTTAATCAGACTGGGAGGTCTCGGCAGCAGTTGGGCTCTGTTTAATCGGACTGGGAGGTCTCGGCAACAGCTGGACTTGTTTAGTCAGACTGGGAGGCCCAAGGGCAGCAGCTGGACTTTGTTTAATCAGACTGGGAGGCTGGGGATACTTAGCTAGTTGGATTAGGAGAACGGGTTGGGCTTGGAGCAAGGTTGCATACCTTGGAATAGTATGGGATCTAGGCAATTGCCAAGGGGTTGAAATTGCAATGTTATAAAGGGAGGAAAAACATACTAGGTTGACAATAGATTATGTTACAGCTAGTTAATAGAGTTAGCACATAACGTTAGTTAGATGATTAGTCATTAGCAAGTTGGTTGACCACTATACATTATAAAGTGGAAATAGGAGATGGACTTGTGATTGAGTTGTGTGGAATTGTACTTGAGTACGCTAATATCGCCATGATAGAGAAGAGTGTTTCTTAACACTTGTAATCTTGTTATGGAATAAATTGGTGTGCAATGATTGATGGAAAATGTAATGGATTTTTACGAAGTTGGGAAGAGGGAGTTATGTGAACATGAATGTGATCCCCATTCCCTCACCGGACTAGGACGCTTAAGGGTGGGTGGTTTGGCCTCACATCCCAGTTTGTGACAAATGAATTATGATAAATTTGCGAACATCAACAGTGAGCTTTGCCACTCACTGCCCTAGGCCCAACTCACGTCTACACACCCTCACAACGCCTCCTTCCCAAATAGAAGTAGTAACCATAACCCATGCATCCGTTAGTTGGCACAAGTGAACAACGGAGGCCACGTCTCTCCTTGTTGACGTTACCTACATGCCACCTACATTTCCCCAAAACCATGTACCTCACTCCGTTGCCCAATCCCAATATTGGCACCTAACATTTATCCACCATGGCCCCCTTAGCCAATGCACCAACAAATGTCCACTTATTTCATGCACATGGGTACTTCATATCAATTTTATATATATATTGAACATGGTGAAAGGCATGCATCTATGGGCATTGATGCATAATTTCCAAATTTCCAAATGGTCAGCCATTGACATTGATATGTTGAATGGATGTGTGACGTGGGGATGGCCCATGACATTAATATGCATGGGTCCCAACTGCACTACAAAGATCTATTAGTGTGGGTGGAGAAAATAATTAATGCGGACAACACTAATTTTCTAGTAAAGGTGGAGTTATTGTGGGTTCAAAATCACGAGTCTTCCCTAAGTCTTCACGAAGACTTCTAACCAACATATTAGCTATTAATTATAGGACAAAAGTAGCACAAAATAAATTAATCACCCACATTAATTATACACTTGTTTTTAATATAACCCACACTCATTTTCTATTAGCGTGGGTTGAATTATGAACATTAGCGTGGGCTCTAGGCTAGATAATTACTGTGGCCCACAATAATAAAACTATTTATTGTAGTACCTCACATGAGGAATAGGTAGCCTCCAGTATAAGTTTTGAGTGGGCCCAAAACTTTAAGTTCAAGTCAAACTGGGGTTTCATCCAAATAGTTTCCCATGAACTTGCATCATCACCACATTCATCTCAATTCCATTCACATGACACAATTGCTTATGTATTGGGCAGGGTCTCAAGGAGAGGACATGCCTAGAATTAGGGACCTACACCTCAAGCTACTGCCCTTGACAATATATATATATATATATATATATATATATATATTTTTTTTGAGACAGAAGGCCGACAGGCCAGCGCCAAAGCACAGGAGGCAGTTGACCACCTGGCAAGTTTTCCGTCAGGTAGAGAGGAGATTTCACAGCCGGGATTCGAACCGCCAACCTCTTCCTTGAGATTTGGGTATCCCTCCACCATCATCTGGTAGTTTAGGGTCGTCTCAGACCGACTGCCCTTGACAATAGTGTCCTTAATTCCAAGAATACCATCTCCTTGAGACCCTACTTGACGTAAAGAAATGAGTTGATTCCATTTCAAAAATCTCAGCAGTGCATTATGCCACATGTAATCGGCACAATGCATTTTATAGTGCATAATGCCCCGTCACCTTCAAATGGGGCGTTCACCTACATAAGGAACATAAATTAACAAAGGGGAATCAATCCCAGTTCTTTACGGAGTGTAAGAACTCGAAGCCCGTTACGTCCTCGGATGCATCGGAGGCGAGCATAAGTAAGAATACTACGACTTGGAGGGTGATCATTCATCAGTTTTCCTTACGTTAAGTTATCTGTAGTTGTCACCAAAAACAGAGTGACGACTCAATTTGATTTTGTGAGAGCGACTCTCATTCTTCTATCATAAGTTAACCCTCAACATGAAGGTTGGGAATCTGAAGTTCACCCTGGCCATACATAGCAGATTGCAGCTGATTTTCCAGTCTTACAGAAGTTTGTTGATGAGCTTAATCGATACGCCATTCAAATTTACTGCAGAGTAGAGAAATTTGTGGTTTTATTTGGTGAAGGATCGACGGACATGCAGATCCCCATGACGCTCCCCATGGATGTCCCTGTATCCTCACCACATTCATCTCAAATTCCAACTACATGGCACAATTGCTTACGGAGTGTAAAACCTGGAGGCCCATTGTTACGTCCTGGGATGCTCACACTCGGAAGTGGAGTCATCATTCATCAGATTTCTTATGTTAAGTTAATATTTAGTCGTCACTAAAAACAGAGTGACGACGGAATTGAAAGTGTGCTTGCAGTTTTCTGTCAGGGAAGAGACGGCTCAATTGAAATGTTGTGCGAGCGATTTCTTCTGCTTCGTCTTCTTCGGTCATTAGCGAACACATAGAGGTTTGATATTCCGAAGCTCGCCATGGTCCTGCATAGCAGCTTACAACTCGGGTTTTGCAGTCTTACAGAAGTGTGTTGTTAGAACCCTACCTAGGTTGAGTTATGTGACGGTGATAAGCTTAATCGACACGCCATTTGCTGCAGAGGAGGGAAATTTGTGGTTTTGTTGTGAAGGATCGATGGACATGAAGATCGCCGCGAAGGTCCCGATGGATGTCCCCATGGAGCTCCACGCAGTGAACAGGCAGAAATTGCACTCAAGGATGTGCAAGCAGCTGGAATCATCAGGTCGGTCGGTAGCAGGCTTAATTCTGCTGCAGGGAGGCGAAGAACAAACACGGTACTGTACAGATCACTCGATTCTGTTCAGGCAAGAGAGCTACTTCGCATACTTGTTCGGGGTGAAAGAGCCAGGATTCTTCGGTGCTATAGACTTGGCCACTGGGAAATCGATGCTGTTCTGCCCCAGGCTGGATGTGGAGTATGCTGTATGGTTAGGGCAAATTCAACCCCCTTCGTATTTCCGTGATTTGTATCAAGTGGACGAGGTTCACTATGTCGATGAGTTAGTTGATGTGATTGAGAACCTGCGGGCAGGGGTGTCAGGATGGTTGCTGTACCTTCTCCATGGCCAGAATTCAGACAGTGGGAATTTCTCCCAACCTGCCACTTTTGAAGGCATCGAGAAGTTTGAAGTCGACAAGCGATTGCTGCATCCGGTGTTGAGTGAGTGTCGTGTGCACAAGTCTAACCTCGAGATCGATCTGCTCCGCTACGTCAATCAGGTAAAGAGTCAATGACCTCAATCCTCTCCTCTCCATCTTGATGACATTCTAGAGAACCTCTTTTGTTTGGTCAACCTCTCTACCCTCCTCCTGCAGCTGCTTGACATACGTGACCTCTAATCAAATGTACTCTGGATATAACATCAATTCCATCCTGTGTATTCAAGTGTGCAATGTGCAGTGATTAGGGTAAAGGAAGATTGCTTGCCTCTCTGCTGTGATGTCGAAGTCGATGTGGATCATTAAGATTGTGTATAGATGCTTATAACCTTCGATGTGTTGCAATGTTTTGTCTCGGTTGTTGTTGATATCCTTTCATGTTTGAAATACGTGACCTGAGCAAAGGTACTCTATACATTTCATCAACTTCATCCTTTGCAATCAAGTATGCAATGCGCAGTTAACAAGTGTTTACTGAATATAGCCTGCTTAAGCATGTACTCATCAAATAACTATAGCTATATTCTTTTGTGCAAATTTTGTGATCCACGCCAGTTAGGAAGAATCACAGTATCTTCGAAGACCCACACGAAGAAAGGAGATGAAACAAACTAAGAAAAAGGTCCAGAGTACATGTTTACTTCCACATACTTCTTTGATAGATTCCACAGCATATCAGTCATCACAAAATCGTCACACTAATGGTGATAAGGATTCCAGTCTGATGCATATGTTACATCAGGCTCATATAGCAATCTGCCTACTGTTGAAAACAGAAGAAATTAACACTGTCAGGCAGCAGAAATTTAGTTTGCATATAAATTGGTGGAACATCAATTGGTTAAGGAAGCATGTGACATCCATCGTGCATTCCACTGGCCTCATTTTGTTTGGTACGATACCTCCGAGGCAGGCTTGAGGAACTGATTGTTTAGCTACTTCTTCTTAACACCTTATGTGTATTTTGCAATCTACTTTGAACAACGCATAGCAGGGAGTAGCTTGGCTTGATTTTGCTGTGAGATTCAAGCCTCTGGTCCAGGAACTTGTATAGAACATGTGAAGTTCAGGTGCATTCCTCTGGCCTCATTCTAGGGATGACCTCTTCACATTTTGGTCATACCATGCTTCCGAGTGAGGACTTGGAGAACTTATTCTTCAGCTATTTCTTCTCAAGTCCTTATGTGAATTCCTCAAATTACATTGAATGACGCGTAGCACTGAGAAACTTGTGAAGCTTGTTTTCTCTTGTAAGATTCAAACCTCTGGTGTAGGAACTTGCATAGAATATGTGGGATTCAATTTGCATTCCACTGGCCTCGTTCCAGGGGTGACCTCTGTACATTTCATTCATACCATGCCTCTCAGTCAGAGCTTGAAGAACTTATTCTTTGTGATTTGTTCATACCCCTCTCCTGCATTGCAAGTTGAAGTCACTGTGGCTCATTAGCATTGTGTACAGAAGCTTACCTTTGATGTATTGCAAACTTCTGTATCTGATGGGCTCCTGCAATAGATGGCTTTGTGAAACTTCAGGTGAACTTATAGAATATGTGGAATTTCAGGTGCATTTCACTAGCCTCATTCCAGGGATGACAACCTCTTCATGTTTCACTCATGCCCCTCTACTGCAATGGAAGTTGCAATGTGCATCAGCAGTGTGTACAGAAAGCCTACCTTCGATATGTTGCAAATTCTGTATTCTTATGTAATGTATGAATTGTTATGAGCTTTGCAGGTGAGCTCTGATGCCCACGTGCAAGTGATGCGGGTGGCCAAGCCTGGGATGAGGGAGTATGAGCTGGAGGCCACATTTATTCACCATGCATATCGCTATGGGGGTTGCCGCCACTGCTCTTACACTTGCATCTGTGCCACTGGGCCCAACAGCTCCATCCTCCATTACGGCCATGCATCTGCACCCAACGACAGAGTGCTGCAAGATGGCGACATGGCCCTGCTCGACATGGGTGCAGAGTACCATTTCTATGGCTCCGACATCACTTGTTCCTTCCCCATCAACGGAAGGTTCACCAACCCTCAGAAGATCGTCTATAATTCTGTGCTGGATGCACAAAAGGCTGTTATATCTGCAATGAGGTTAGGTCTTTGGCCCCTGCACTTAAGGCTGCCATGAATGATTCTGTTGGCTTGTCATGGATTCTCCTTTGTTTCATATCATTCCCCCCTTGATATCTCACTTTGAGCATGGCCACTTCACACTTGCTCAAACTATTGAGAGCTTGAAGATTGGTGAAGCTCTCAATAGTTCCAAGTATCCAACTCCCGGAAAGTGCAAGTTCGAGCTCTCAACTAGATCTTGGGTTGAGTGCTTAAACTTGCACTTTTGAAATATTTGATACTTGGATTTGACAATCTGCCCATCAACAGAAGGTTCACTGATCCCCGGAAGATCGTCTACAGTGCTGTGCTGGTCGCACAGAAGGCTGTTATGTCTGCAATGGGGTTTGTTTGATCTCCGCCCCCTGCACTAAGGATGGCTGCTTTCTTTACACTAGAGAGGTCATGAATGCTCCTTTGGCTTGTCATGGATTCTCCTTTGTTTCATGTCATTCCCTTCTTGATATCTCACTTAAGCCACCACTTCAAGCTCTCAGTAATTCATTTTGCTCAAAGTCAGATGTCAAAGGGGGCAATGACATGAAACAAAGGGTCATTCATGACCTCTCTAGTGTAAAGACAGCAGCCTTAAGTGCAGTGGTCGAAGATCAAACCTCATTGCAAATATAACAGCTTTCTGTGCGTCCAGCACAGCGTTGTAGATGATCTTCTGGGGATCAGTGAACCTTCTGTTGATGGGAAACTCATCAAATTCAAAGTACCAAAGTACTAACAAAAGGGCAAGTTTGAGCACTCAACCCAAGCTCTAGTTGAGAGCTCATACTTGCAATTTTTGGGAGTTTGATATTTGGAACTATTGAGAGCTCCCCCAATCTTCAATCTCTCAATAGTTTGGGCAAGTTTGAAGTGGCCATGCTCAAAAGTGAGATATCTAGGGGAGAATGATATTAAACAAAGAATTATGACAAGCTTGTCATAATTCTTGAAAGTCCCATTGGCTTGGGACTCGCAATGACTCTTCACTTTTGGTTAAAGGATATTATACGAACCCCTTAATTTCTGCTGCATCTGTTATTACTGCTGGATTAGCTGTGGGTTTAGCTTCTATTGGATCTGGTATCGGTCAAGGTACCACTGCGGTTCAAGTTTTAGAGGGTAATGGTAGACAACTGGAAGTGAGTTGATGAGCTCTTATTTGAAGCTCAAACTATTCAGAGCTTCACCGATCTTCAAGCTCTCAATAGTTTGGGCAAGTGTAAAGTGGTCATTCTGAAGTGAGATATCAATGGTGGAACGATATTAAACAAAGGAGAATCGATGACAAACTAAAAGAACACTTGAAAGTCCATTGGCTCAGGACCCACAAAACAAGAGCTCCACCTCTCCAAATTCCTAAGCGACCTTCATGAGGTAGCTGAAGATTTTTGGGGAGAGTTCATGAAGCATTATGTAGAACTCGCCATAGACGTTCCACATGGGCTCCATCAAGGTGGCATCTAATCTAATTGATTTAAGCCCGATAAAAAGTTAAATCTCTCAATTTGAAAGCTCAAGCGTAGAAGTGGAATTGAGTGAGCAAGCGTACATGAGGGGCTCCTTGCCGATGAGAAGGCTCCGTTTTTCAAGCTCTCAATCTTTGAGCTCTCAACCTCTCTAAGTGTAGAGGGGGCATGTACCGTTTGAATTGGTCGTCCAGTTACATTTGCCTGTGGTTTCAAATGCCCAACATTCGTCATGCCTTACATCACAAACTTCTGAGCATTAAGTATCATGTAAAAACAAGAAAATGTATAATTAACATCATAATTCTCCAGTGTGCATTGTGATAATAGCATGATTCTTTTGATTTCTTCTATCATGTGCCACATGATAGGATTTGGGTGAACCAACCCATATACTTGTTCCTTGTTGGATGCCTAAACCCTTGCCTCCAAGGAACCAGTGTACGGGTTGGTTCGCCCCAGCCCACATGATAGTACCACTACAAAGCAGATCACTATATAAGATCCTATGTTTATAACTATATGATTACACTATACACCACCCCACTGTTTATGGTATTTAGTGTCACTTACTATTTGGTATTATGAGATGCTATCAGTTCCTGCAATAGATTTCACTTTTTTACCAACAAAGGTCTACTAGGGTTGTTTGGGTATTGCAGAACAAAAAACACCTTACTTGTTTAGAACCCATATTCTATGTAAAAAGTTATAGCAAGGTGTAACTCCAAATAGTAAGTGACACTAATACCATAAACAGTGTACATCGATTATGGATTTAGTGTCACACTTATGTACATCGATTATGGATTTAGTGTCACACTTACTATACAAAATTACACAATGCTATACGCACCATATCCACTGATTAATCTTACGAATCTATAAGTATTTACTCTAGGTTTCATTTTTTACCAACAAAGGTCAAATTGGTTGCTTGGACATTATAAAACATTAAAATATTTACTTGTTAAAAATCTTACACGAGCAGTCAAAAGTTATAACATTACCAGTCAAAAGTTATGGACAACTCCGAATAGTAAGTGACATTAAAAACTGTAAATGGTGTAGGTATAATTGAACAGAATCATTATTGGAGAGAGGGAATTATCGCGTACGAGCGTACCTCTCATCCATCCAACATCAAAACTTGACACTCTATAGGTTTGTTACTGATCAAATGACTTGGACTAGACCAATTTGGGGTCTTTAAAGCCAACTCCGGTGTCAAATCAATTAAAAATAGTCACATTCATACTCTTTGAGGGCTTCTATGTTGGATGAATGAGAGGTACACTTGAATGCAATGCTTCTTTCCATAATTACTAACAACATAATTTGTGATGTAATCCTGCAATCCTCAACCTTAAACCCTTATGAAGCTGTGATGAATTGCACCAATGATCAGGCCAGGAAAGGGGTGGGTGGATCTGCACAACTTGGCAGAGACTCGCATCAAAGCAAAGCAAATTGGTTCATAAGATAAATATGTATATATTATAATATAAGAACACCATACATTATAATAACACCTAGGTATGAGGTCAACACAATAATTACATTATACACCACCCTTTGGAAATTTATGACATAAACCCTTGAAACTCTAAATCCTAAACCTCAATTCCTGATGAATGTGATAAATTGCACCAATGATGAATCAGGCCAGGAGTGAGCTGGGTGGATCTGCACAAGTTGGCAGAGACTCGCATCCTCGAGGGCCTCAAGCAACACGGCATTCTTCAAGGAGACGTCGAGGCAATGATGAAACAACGCCTTGGAGCGGTGTTCATGCCCCATGGGCTTGGCCATTTCTTAGGTCTCGACATGCATGACACAGGTGGCTACCCAGAAGGCACAGAGCGGCTCGGAGAGCCGGGACTGAAATTGTTGCGAACGGTTCGAACCCTGGAGGAGGGCATGGTGATCACAGTGGAGCCAGGGTGCTATTTTATCGAACCGCTCCTTGTGGCTGCCTTCAAGGATCCAGAGAAGGCCGCGTTCTTTGTGATGCCTGCAATTGAGAGGCTTCGGAACAGTGGTGGTGTGAGGCTGGAGGATGATGTTCTGGTCACAGCAGATGGGTGTGAGAATCTGACCAAATGTCCTCGTGAGATATGGGAGATTGAGGAAGTTATGGCTGGATCAAAATGGCCAATCCCTCCAACCTTGAATGGTGTTGATCAAGTAAAATGATGGGTCAGCGACAGCGACAAGGTTCCCCAACTGCAGTCTCGTGTCTGAATTGATGCAACAGTCTGGTGAGTGGCATTGATTGCTTTGTGGAGATTTTTGTCTGCAATCAGATTGTGGTGATTCACATATCTCAAGAATGACAAGCAGTCGAGTTGATGTTCTACATTCCATGTATATATTCAGCTCTCAAGGTAATTACTTTGAGAGATCCTGAACTGGAGAGTGTAACTCGTATCTGAATTGAGGCAATATCTGTGAGCACCATTGATTACTTGTGGAGCTTTTCCCTGTATTCAGATTCTGGTGCTGCATACTTAAGAATGTCAAGCATCCGATTTGATGTTGTAAATTCCTTGTGTATACTAAGCTGTCAAGGCAATATGACTTTTGAGACCTTGAACTGGAGTGTTTTACTTGTGTCGGAATTGATGGAACATCTGTGAGCACCATTGATTGGTTTGTCAAGTTGCCCTGTTCCATGGAGACTTTGCTGTGGCTCTAAGATTGAAGTTGTCAATTTTTTAGAATTTTAACATGTTTATTCCTGGTCCTTGGCTGAATTATTCACCTGCATAGTGTGCATAGCGTAAGTAGCAAGTGAAGCTTAGCAATGTTATGCATGAGTAGCTCAGTACATCATTGTTAGACTTCTTTGTTCAATATCATTCTCCCTCTAAAATCTCACTTTGAGCATTGCCAAACTATTGCAAGCTTGAAGGTTGGTGAAGCTCTCAACACCTAGTTTGAGCTTTGGTGAAAGCTTGTCAACTCCACGGGGGGTGCACCTACACTTGATTTATGTATACACGTGCGAGAACCCCCTATTTAATGGGGGAGTGTTTACCTTCCTTTGTTGAATATTTTCCACCCTATAAGTAGCTAAATTTCTATTGGATGGTATTTTCTAACACCCTATCATTATATATAAATTCTAGAGTCGCATAATTATAATCACCCTATCTTATTTATAAGTAGTAGAAATTTTGTGTGAACAATTTGCACAAACATTACCCATATAGTACATTATGCAATGACGAATGTCAATTTGGGATGGATTTTAAGGAACATAGATGCAATCGTTTTAAGTGTTCATATAGAGGCCACAAAATTATTAGTGTTGAGCAGGTGTTAGCATTGACTTTTTGGCTACCTTAACCAATGAGCCATTGTATTGATTCTTACAATAATACCAAATCATTCAACACATAAAAGCAGGTGTTTGAATTAGGCTGGCAATTGGATAAGACATCATATCATAACATAATCCGTTTGTGGTGCTAAAATTGCAATATGTCAAGCAACAAAGTACCAACATTGGTCAACTCCTCTCTTCAATTACAAACCTTGCAAATGGTTACATAAAATATATGAATATGACTAGGAATTTGTGTTGTGTCCAACATTACGAAACTTTGGTTCTTGTCAACATAATTCTAGTTGTACCGGCAGATATGTCATTTGAGAATGAGAATCTGCCTCAATATGCAGTGTGCCACTAGAGGACAACACCCATTGGTTTCATTGACTAGGGACGCCTCCTGTTTCGCATCTATTAGCAGTTCAATCCTCTACACAAACAAAGTATAGATGATAAGCCACACACATCAAACCATTTAGTATTGAACCTCTTTCAGCTATATCAATGTGAAGGACTTTGCTCAATGCAACCAACTATTTTTCTATATATATAGTACAACAACCAATAGGACAATTCAAGATTGACTTAACTATGTTTCTGAGAAAGAAAGAAAGAAGAAACATCAATTATGAACAAGATATTGGTGCCACAAAAGATTGAATTGATAAACATGAAACCATAAGAACAATTTCAAAGCCTTCATAGATGACTCCAGTCCTTCTAGTTTCCTCATAATTGAGCTAGGAAGTTCCAAAATTTTGCTCATCTTACTGCAAGGTGTTTGGATATGTCATCTGTATCATCAACAAGAATGTTGTTATATACAGAGATTAATCAACTAATCACGATCTGCTTCAGCAATAATGCAGTATGAGGATACAAATTATTAAGTCTTTGGATGCTCTTTTATGGAAGAAAATTAAACACACCTGCCATGTGACCCCTTGTTGCCAGGACCATGGCCGTGACACATTGGTTGGTTGCATTTGGTTGGATTCACCATTCATGGTTGTTTGTCTAGGTCATCACTTTGCTGACTAGAACTTGCCAATTAGGATGTCCATGTAATCAGTTCGCCATCTCACCCTCAATCTTCCCCCTCTCGTTTGAAAGGACTGTGGTAGTGGCCTTCCCTCTTCAAGTAATGATTTCATCTCTCTCCTTGGTACCCTTTAAGTACGCACGGGAATTTGAGCAATTAGGTTTTGATGTGTGTCTTGAGTTCTTGCCTAGGAGTGTATGGCAATGTGTTGCTTATGTAGGTTTTGGTTGAGTGTGATATATTGCAGCCTTGTGGTACACAATGTAGTAAAGAGGGAACTCACTTCACAATGTTGAATGATGCTTGGTTAAGCTTCTTGATTTGTTTCTAACCTAAGTTCAAGTCTTAGAATGTGTTAAAGTCCTTTTATGTGAGTAATATGCATCTTGTTGTAGAAATGCCTAAGTTTCGCCGAGGCCATTAAAACTACTTGCCACAGACACATGACTCCAAGCGCATACCTTCAAACACACCATACTAGGTATTTCCTTGAAATTTCCACGACATGGCTATAATGCTTCTGGTTAGGCATTATTTTAAGTCCATTTTTGAAGTATCTTGGTTCATGCAATTTGGCTTGTTGGGAGAATCGTTACAACGTCAAATGAATTCAATACTGAGTACATATGCTCACATTTTCCTTCCCATTCTCACAAGGTAAACGACAATTGTCTCCAATTCAGAGTGAAGATCCTGTTTGAAATGTCAAGGATTGACTACTCGTTGTATACGCATCTCATTTCCAGGAGCAGGCCACCCAAGTTTAGCATTCTCGATACGAATTGTTGAAACTCCAAAACACGATTGTAAGCAACCTGTACATGCCTCACATATTTACACAAAGCTCCAATGTGGCCGACCCTTGGATAGTTGACTAAGCAGACTACTTGAAGAATTATACAAAATAAATTAACCACACAAGTGAATTGGGATCCATACATGTCAGTCAAAATTACTTGACATGGGTTGTTTGAGAAATGCCATAGATATAACAGTACTTTGGCGTACAGAAGCCACATCAAGCATTTCCTTTCTGATGATTTTTCTTTCTACTATTGGGGTTAGACTAACCTTCTTCAATTGCCATTTCTGTTACCAAATGCAACAGCACTTGCTTCTCTCTTACAAACACCCCACAGCAAGGGAGAAAAATAGGTCTCCTTACCTGACCAACACCACAAGGAGAATATCCCTTTCTTGCCCCGGGGTCATTACATGGGATCCTTAAATTTCAAACCACCTCCGTTGTTACACAAAGTTCAAGCCTTTTAAATAAACATTTTCTTCCGATCGGGCTTTTGCTTGTGTTGCGTAAGTTCAGCACACATTCTATGGTCCAAGAAAATATAAAATCCATGGAAATCTCATAAAATCCAACGGTGTGAAAGTTCAATAACCCATGTAGGGGCAGCTTTGAAAATACTAGTTTTTTCTATAATTGGATGACGGGTTGACTATGGATCCTCAAAAAAAAGTCTATACACATATTCCCCATTCCAAATAGAGTACTCTCCCATTTTAAAAATATGCGTTTGGATTGTTTATGGAAAAGTTATGGTTGGTCAAAGTCCATTGACCGTTTCCTAGTCATCCTCATGTGGAAAACTCCCATCCCCTTGGGTAGTGTGAAAATAATTTCGGGTCCGCCCGTTTAGGTGCTCGGATTCTTTCGGGCAGAGCCAAAACTTTCCTACCCGCCCCGCCAATACTTCATCTTTCTACATACGATACCTACTAAATATCATCTCATGTGCAATTATCTCCGAATTGCTTTACATATTACATCCCGTATATATGATATTGTGCATAATTTCATTTATTTCATGTACAAATATATATATATATATATATCAAAAAATTGCTAGTGAGAGGAATTGACCCTCTTCAACCCCCCTACAAGCACTAGTTCTTGCCTACCCCCAACCCTTATGTGACTAACATGTAAATATAATTTGTGACTATTTTGCATGCCATGTCACAAAACATTGACCTAGGCAAAGTGCTTGGTCGTCGCATGTAGGGTAATAATATTATTGTTTTTTACCGCATGTTCCACACTTTCTTCTTTTCCTTTCTTTATGCCCACTCCACATCATGCTATAATGAAGCATGTGTGCATTTCTAACTCCACTCTCCTTCGTGCATGTAGCTGCAGGCCGTTTAGCAAACAATGTTAGTTTCTTTGCTATTGCATAATTGAATTCCCTAATTTCATTTCCTAATTACCGGACACGTGGATGCATATATGTTAGTGTACTTACACAACCGTACCAAAATGTCATGGGTCCAAAAGTTTTGAAAATAACGATATGGTTGGATAAACCTCTTCATGATGTCCACTAAACATGTTGCACCCCCTTTCCATTCAAATCCGGCTAGTTGGCTCAAAGGAGAGTTCCACATGCCACCCGCAAACCTGTCATCTTCTTTCATAGCACACAACATGTCAAGGTTATCATATCCTAGTCCAATCTCATTTCTTGGTGACCCTTTTTCGATGAACCATTTCCGAGATATAGGGGTAAGTTTCTCCCTTTCCAAACGATCCTCTTCGGATTCAATTGTACTTGGCACATATGACATATCCGCAGAACTACAGTAGTCTGAAGATGAAGATGTACTAACATTTACATGCTCATTCGATTCGTACATTTGTTCATTTATGTGGCCAAAAATGCTAGGGTCTCCATCATTTACCCATTCAACCTCAACGTCTGCAACAGAATGCCTACCCCCCCTACCAAATAATTGAATGATCAACATGTGCACTTCATCCTCTGCATTCCAAAACTTGGACACCACAACACCATACACATGGACCAACTTGTGCATAGATGAATTCACATACTCTAATTTAGGGAGATCTCTTGTGAAAATTTTGACAATCTTCCCTAGTATGCCCATGTCATAATTGTCATGGTATTGAACATCCAACCCTACACCATTTAGTCTATTGCTTCTTCTTCTAACCATTGCCGGTGATGCTGTCGGCACATACATTTGATGAGAATTGTCGTGATTAGGACTTGTAGATACATTTGACATGTGAATTTCATGAGGGGTGTCATGAACATTATGTGGATTCTCATTAGGCATTACAACAAGGTCATGGACAACATGAGACTCGACTTGCAGGGTAGTGGCAGAACCAACATCAGAACGACCTCGCATTCTTGACTGCCTCAACAAAGATCGAACAATATGCACAGGGTTAGGAGCAACACGCGAAGAATCAACATTGGGCACAACAAATGATGAATGCACATTAGAGGAGGGTTGTGGCACTTTAGATTCTTGAGGCAACGCAGTCAAGACAGAAGGACAAGAAACATTAGCGCATTCAGAGTTATTGCTCATAAGCAATGTTGGAAAATAAATACAAACATTTCCTACGTGGCCATTCACATCAAATTCGGTGAGAGTCCCAAATTGGAGCCTACTTGCAGCTCTTGTAACCCTTGCCAATGAACTTTGAATGGGCAGATTATTGGAATTTTTTTTTCTTACTTTTTTTGCCAACACCTACAATTGATGAATATCCTGTGACTCCTTCCTGGACACTACATTGCCTAAGCAAAGGAGAAGGAACATGCTGAAAGGTGTGAGTTGCAGGGAGTTGAGTAGCGGGAGCTTCAGCTATAGGAGGGTGCAGAACACTACTGGAACCTTGTCCGAAGCTTACAAAATTTGAGGATCCTAAAAAATTCGAATTTATTTGCGGCATTGGAGGCAACATTGCAGCAGCAGCTTAAAGCGAGCTTGGTTGAGAAGGAGGAATGCAGCAATGAGGCAAAAAATAGCTTGTACAGGGGGGAGTCCCAAATTGAAATGCACGCAAACCTTCAGAGGGTGTTGGCAAAGCCTCCGAGACGCTGGGGATTTGGGTGGCCGTCGACAGCTGCACGCTGCATGGTAAGCGCCTCGGCGAACGGGAACGGGGACAGGTGTCTGCATAGGTGAGCGCAGCGACGGTGCAAGTGCAGGTGGTGGAATGAGGCAGGGGCGAGGATGCGGAGCGCGACCTGGATGGAGGCGAGCAAGTACGTCGTCTGCACCCGACCCCAACTCTGCTGACTGATGTTGTGCTGGTTGTGCTCGCAGGTGAGCGCGGTGATGGCGAGGAGCGGGGGTGGAGTGGAGTTGCTGCGGCAAGGATGGCGAGGTCGGAGGCGCGACGCCGACCACAAGCCTGCGGCGTTTCGCCATCCAGGAAGAGTGAGTTTCTGAGGTGAAAATTCACCTCAGTTGAGAATCCTTGTGGGCAGCCTTCGTCTCTACGATCTGTCCAACCCAGACTCCGAGCTGCATAGATCCTCCAAGCAGCGCGATACGTTCTTACAGTGGGTACTTCTGGAATCAAAAATCCTGGCAGCCTGGACGCCGCAAGAAGGAACTTTGATGGTTGCAGGTGTTGTATCAGGTCTCGAACCTGAATGTGGTTGCCTCCTTGAACATCCCTAACCCAATCTGCAATCTCCGAAGCAGCTTGCCACAGGTGTGCAGGCAATTCCTCCACTCCAGGCGGAGGCCGGATCGAAGTGGTTGTTGAAACTGTTGCCATTCACACTAATGCGGGCTTCACACTGAAAGGAACTAAAGCGGGCAGCAACGGGAACTAAACCTCGGCTAACGGGTAGTCTAGATAGGTAAGGACGGGCAGAAGCCTTCGAGAGCTCAAACGAAGAGCTTGGAGGGTCCCTAGTCTTGAAAAATTCAATCTTTCTCATCTAGGCGTGGATCTTCAATCAGACACCACGGTTGGATTGCAATGGGCATCCCCGAGGTCCATGCAATTTTTTTGGCAAATAGCCGTTGCCCTAGGAAGAAAGGTGGGACCTCATTTTCACAAAGAGCCCCTGAGGTCCTTCGGGGCAATAAAGGGATATACAATCTCTTTAGAAGCAGACAAAGGTGGAGCACAAAACAAAAATTGCATCTCCACTAAGAAAATAGAGAGACGAAACAACAAAAAACATATGAAAAGATTTGGTAGTGCAAAAGGTGATGATGTCACTATGAAACAATCCAGAGACATTGGCAACTCTATGCTCCTAAATATTGATGATTCACAAACGACTTCTCATATTGATACTAAACCTCTTGAAATACTTTGTATCATCGTCACACAAAGATTTATCAAATTCTTCAATGTGGACATCGATCCCAAACAATCTAGAGACATTGGCAACTCAATGCCTTTAAATTACGATGGTTTTCAAACGAGTTCTAAGATCGATACGAAACCCTCTTGATATACTTTGGATCATCATCACGAAGGTTTATCAAATTCTTCAATGTAAACCTCATTCTGAAACAATTCCTGAGACTGCTCAATATGTATGCGAGCTCAACAGTATACTGATTTGCAAAAATATTAGATTTCAAAGGGAAAGAAAGTATCACCTAAGACCTGAAAAACCTCATGACGGTACTTTTCATCCAAAGGCGACCATTTCAACAAATCCATCCACATGTTCACATACATTTTTCCTATTTCTCATCTCATGCCACTAATGGCAGATGATTTATGTTGAACCTATAAATTAAAAAAATTAAACTTAAATTTATTTATGCTACTTTACATCTAAATAATAATAAAATACCACAACTTAAACCACACCGTACATTATATATAATTCCAGAATTCACATTTAGAGGACACTATTGTGTATCTTTAAAAAAAATGTAAAAATTATGTGTCTTGAATAAAATCCACCCTACATTTTCTCGCATGTGGTTTTCTACATTTTCACCACTGCCCCCCCTTGTCAACTCCAAGTATAAAACTCTTGATAGATTGAGATCACAACCTCTCTAAGGTATGTGGGCCTTACGTGGTCACTCTCCTTAATCGGACACCTATATTTGAGTGGTATGCGGTAAGGCTTGTAGTTATGAACGTACACCAAAATAACGCGTGTTACAACAAGATTGGACTATGTGCTCAATATTAGATATCATATTGGGTTCATTTGTTAACACAATTGGGAGGGCCTAGTATGTGTTCACTTAAAGAGAAAAAAAATCTTCATTGTTGACCCTTGATACCTTTTGCATCTCATGACTCACTTGTTTTGAAACTTGGAATGATAGTCTTCATGATTTACAATTGCTAGCTGCATGAGACAATTCTTGATCAGATCCAATGGCCATAAATGTCTTTGGAGTTGCAAACTTGGCAGTGATTACAATAGGACCGCATATCAACACTACCAACATATGCATCCTAGAGCAACATACAATGCAACTAGGGATCAATGTTGTAATTGGAAGGACCAAAAACGAGAAATCTCCAGTGATAGAAGACGGGATCATTGTGAACCAACAATGAATGATAGTTGCCATGGTCATGTTCTTGCGACATGCATGCCACTATGGTTACCACATTTATAAAAAAACATGAACAATTTCTATAGTGTGACCATAAGTTCATCAAAATATGTCTCCGCTTACTAAATTGGCATATGCAATGACTATGATCACATGATCAACCATGTTTACATAACAAATTCACTCACAACATCCAATACAAACAATAGGGGTTGTCACACCTCTTTCTTCCCATTCTCAATCTTCAGAGAATGGGGACGTGGCACGCTCTCCTTGAAAGGCGGAGGCCCATTCTATGAAGATTGAGAATGGAGAATGGAGAAAACTTCTTCTCCTCCACGGGTGAAGAATGGAGAATGGAGAAAACTTCTTGTGTGAAAGTTTTACCGCAAAGCTTCTATTTTTTACCTGGGGTCGCTTCTTGCACCGCTAGAGGTGCTTCTTGCACCGCTTCTTACCACATGTTGACTCACGGGTAATTCCCATTCTCCATTCTCCATTCTCCACGGGCCACAATAGGGGTGTCACACCTTTCTCCATGGAGAAGCTATCCTATTGGCTCCTCTTTTTCCTCATTCTCCATTCTCCATTCTCCCATTCTCCATTCTCCGAGGAGGTGTGACAACCCCTAATATGAAGTAGAACCACAATAGGAACATAAACCCCTCTTGGGAAACCATATAATACCAAATACACCCATGTAGGATATTGTAAATAACTGTAAGACTCCTTTGATTCATGTGAAAGATTCAACAAACAATATGGGAAGTGATTTGATGACCATTGGGGAATGTTGATAGACATTCCTCATGCACCCTGGTTACAATTTTTAACTCCCAACCATGGAATCAATTTGCAAAAATCGCATGGTCATCATGCACAATCACTTCTTATGTAATCCACAAGGGTAGGTTTACCAATTCGCTTTGTCCCCAATGGAGTAGGAAGTTTATACATCCCTTACTATACGCCATACATTGAATCCCGCCCCCTTCACAATTTTGAATAGTGAATACATGAATTGGAGGGCTAACCACCACTTGTACCTACATCATGCGTGAACTTTGTGGGGTTAGGACATGCAATTATAACGGTTTTCAATGAAAACAAACCCTCTTTGGCGAGAAGATTTCCAAGTTTGTCAAGAAGATAAAAATTTGGCACCTTCTCTGTGGCAATACTCTTCGGACTATTTGGATTGAGCACATTGACAAGGTGTTTAACCAAGTTCAATGGCATGAGTCCAACATGAAACACCTCATCAAAGACGACCTCATTATGTATGCAAAGGTGACTTGGGAAAGGGTGGTTAAATTTGTTAAGATTAGTGCCTACTCGGCCAAAGCCCTTCTCAAGGGCTTCAACCAAACGTGGGGAGCTCAGAACGTCCTTTGTAGGAGACAATTTGAGGATCACTTGGAATTGGAAATGACAAGGCATTTAGGTAGTTTGATTCTTGGTTGGTTACTTCATGGCATGGGGATTGTCCTTGGTTGGTGGAGTGGGGGTTGTTCTTGGTGGGGTCAATTCTTTGTTACTCTATACATGGCGGTGTTATGCAGCTGAGGAGCTCCACCTCCCCTCAAAGTGGCCACGTTTTCCTTGGTTCTTAATTAATTTTGGTATTGGCTCTTGGGGCTTCTGTCTTTAAAAAAAAAGAAAAAAGAAAAAGATTTGATTATGTGGTAGGAGTTGTTCAATTATTGAAATGAGACCTTTTGAAATCAATTACTGTAAAACCTTTACCACTTCGGCTATTTCTAGGCGAATCATTATTATAATTTATGTTTTTAGATGGTGTGATCCTAGATTTGAAGGAAAAAATATGTCCATTATTAATTTTTGAGATTTTACAATAAAAATTCCCAAAAAATTGTTTCTTCCTAAAAATAATTTAATTAGTGCCGATGTGGTAAAGGTACTATGGTATAGCACATTCTAGCAGAATACTTTAAAAATTCAAAAAAATTATGACAAATTTTTGTCACCTCCTCTACATAAGAAAAAAACTTCATGCCAAATACCAATGTACCTAAAACGAAAGAATTGCTCAAAATGTAGTCCTCTATAATAGGGCAACATACCTTAATGTCACATTCCCTTGGTTGCGACGTCCACATTGTCTCAATTTCTTCAATATGAGACTTATGTTTATAGTTTTTCTCTGTCCGGGGTAACATAACATTATTAAGTAGTATGCATTCATTCATGTAGGCCTTGAGAATATAACCATGGGATGCCCCAACCTAGTGCAGATTTAGACCTAATTTGAGTCTCCTTGCACTAGGTTGGGGCATCCCATGGTTATATTCTCAGGGCCCACATGGATGAACACACACTTCTTGATAATGTTATGAATCGATCCCAAGGCTGGCACCACGTGATTTTTTACAGTTGAGTTTTTCATAGTTTTCTTAAACAAGCCAATCATCTGAGGTCCAACAAAATCCAGTTTTATTCGATTTTATTACAGATAAGTTGAGATTATAGGGTAGAGGGGGAATACATATCGTGGCAACTGGAAATAAACCATGATTGTATTCGCTGAAATAAGATTTTTTGCATTAAAACCAAAAACCCAATGCATCAGCCGGAAAAAGTTGGATTTTTCCCACCCTCGATCGATCCACATCCCCACTCTCAGTTAAAAACGTCTTCAGTCACCACTTCGAGCAACATTTGTCTCAAGTAACTCAAAACTGAGTTATTTTGCCTGTCACGAAAACCATGAACGCTGATGGTGTGCACAAAAGCGCCAAATAATAAATTAGTAATGAGTTTTTCGCATAATTAGCCGAGCCTGGTCAAAGTAACTGTTAAGAAATTCATCACATGTGAGGGATTTGGTTCGTCAATCCAAAGCCAAAATCTCAAACAATTCCACAGTGCCGACAGTCTCTTCAAATCATCACCGTCAGCTGCCAAATATCATCACAATGCAGAAGAACCCACATTGTTAATAATCCTCCCTAGTATCAAAATGTTCTAGGACTGCGTCCTAAGAATTGTGACACACACCATCACCGAAGTATAATTTCCATGTGTCGGTGCGCATTCAGATGCTTCCCACATCATATCCTCTCATGAAAGTGTGAAAAATTGCACAAAAGTAGCAACCTCAGATTCTGAGTAGTAGTCTACAAACTACTGTAAGAATCTTATCCACAATAAAGTTTGCATTTGAAACTCCTTCGTTCCGAGTCAACCACCAACGTTGTTGTGCTCTGTTCTATTCTGGGAGGAACCATTGCGCTTGGTGATACAATTTGGTGGCTATGGTGGTGTGCATTCAGATGCTTCCAGCTGGAGAGTACTGTATCATATTCTCTCACGAAAGTGTGAAAATTGCATAAGAGTAGCGGCAACCTCAGATTTTGTTTAGTAGTTTACACACTACTGTAAGAATCTTATCCACAATAGAGTTTGCAATTGAAACACCTTCATTCTGAGTCAACCACCAACGTTATTCTAGTGTATTCTATTCTGAAGGGACCATTGCGGTGATAAGTTAGAGATTGGTGGCTATGGCGGACTCCATGCTTGCTACAGCAGCCGCCTGCTTGTCACCGCAATTCACCCTCCCACAAGCCGGAAGCAGCGGGCGCACCAATCTGGCTGCACCGATGCAGAAAACAAATTGCAGGATTGGAATCCAGAACCGGAGGAACTGCAGTTTGGCAGCGCAGAGCCTGAGGAATGGCAGGATAGGTTATGCTTATGGAAAACTGCTGCAAATTTCGTACTGCACTAATGAAAGAAGAGCTTTGAGCTCAAGCGAAGAAGAAGAGGAAGAAGAAGAAGATGATGAAGAAGTAGAAGAAGGAGAAGAGGTTAAGGGTGAAGAATGGGAGGTTGCACCACTGAGAAGCTCGGATGGCATCGATGTGTATGTTGCCAGCATTCCTCTCCGGTCACCCAAGAGCGTCCAGTGGATTCTCCGAGCTGCCGATGAAGCTGATTTCGGTGTAAATTTGCAGCATTTCATGACCCTCATTCGACCTGCGGGGGATGGCAACGATGATTCTGTACGTCTCTTCCTGTTTTTTTGTTTTTGTTCTTGTTCTTGATATCAGCTCCACTCATGTTGCCCTTTCAAATCCTTCACCCATCTCCCTCTTTTGTACCAATGGTCTTCATTTGGCTCCTCCGTATGAGCTCTTCTTTCTTTCTTTCTTTTAAAAAAAAAAGAATAGTGTGTGGGAAGATTGAGTTTCTGATGGTGGCGGGAGACTCACTTTCATCAGATAGAGCGGCTTAAAATGCCGCATAAATGTGGCAAGAATCTTGTGTCGGTTTCGGTGTAAATTTACGCGTTTTATGACCCTCAATCGACCTGCGGGGGATAGGAATGATTCTTCTTCTTCTTCTTCTTCTTCTTCTTCTTCTTCTTCTTCTTCTTCTCAGCTCTATTTATGTTGCCCTTCCAAGTCCTTTACCCTCCTACTAATGCTCTTCATTTCGCTCCTGGATGGCAGCTCTTTTGTTTCTTTTTGGAAAATTGAGTTTCTGGTGGTGGCGGGGTACTCGCTTTCATCAAGTAGAGCTCCTTAAAACGTCATACAAATGTGGCAAGAGTCATGTGTCGGTTTCTTTGATTGCATCGAAACAGGATCTCTCTATATGGCTGGGTTACCATTACCCGACTAGCCCTAATTTCTCCATCAAGAATTATCGTTTCTGATAGAAACGACGAACTGCTGTTTTGTGTGAGGATATCCATCCATCCTTTCCTAACAACCTGTTTCGGGTTGGTACTCTCTCTGAGGAATTAATTAGGGTTTCCAATTCTGGTCTCTCGCTACTCATTTTGGCAGATAGCACCCCACTTTGCATTCACAATGTATTTTGTTGTGGTGATAGATATGCAGCGAACATAGAAAAATGGATTATCCTTTAAGTAATGGGCCTTTTCGTCGGGAGTTAAGTTGGTCCCCGATGATTTTTCATTGGTTTTTTTGCATAGAATATCAATTATTTCTTTCCACTTGTGGTGTATCCTTGGAGGTAATGTTTGAATCTGAATGAAGAACAGCCTATTTCAGTACATTGTGGGCCAAACTTATTTAAGCACCGAATCGAGTTTGAAACTGACTGAATCGATATAGAATGTTCTTCGTTCAATCCCCACGTTACCTCCAAGGATGCACAGACAACTTACCGAACATGGAAGGTTGGGTATGCAAAACAACCAACTCCCGACCAAAAGTCATGTTCAGTTGAAGGATAACTCTATATATTCTTTCGGTCTCTGACGTGGGGTTGTATGCAGTGCACAGTTTTGGACTTTCAACCTCGAAATCCAGAGGATCCGATGGCGGCTGTATCGGTGCTGATGAGTCGCACAATCCCAGGTCTGCCTTCAACTTTGGTTGAAATAAAGTGGGTTTGTGATTGCAAGGACTTCACGAAACCGGTATCTTGAGAATGCTTCACAGAAATTCTCTCTAGTGTGCTTAAGCATTTACTCATCAAATTACTTTAGTCCCAAGTAAGAAAGAATCACAGTACCTTTGTAGACCCACACACAGAATGGAGATGCACACAAACTAAGAAGAAGGTCCAAAGTACATGTTTTCTTCCACATACTTATCTGATAGCTTCCACAGTAGAAAGGTCACTGGAAAATCACATTCTTGGTCACCAGGATTCCATTCTGATGCATCTGTTGCATCAGGTTCATGCAGTAATCTGCCTACTTTCGAAATTTGAACGTTGTGAGTATCCAGAGATTAAGTTTGCATATAAACTGGTGAAACACTAAGTGGGGAAGGAAGCACGTAACGTTTGTCATGCATTCCACTGGCCTGATTCCGGGATGTCGTCTTCATGTTTTGTTCATACCATTTCTCTGAGGCAGGGCTTGAAGAACTCCTGCATTTAGCTATTTCTTCTTCAGACCCTCTAATGTGAATTTCTCAAACTACTTTGAACGATGCTTAGCGTGGAGAAACTTGGCTTGATTTTTTCTTGTGAGATTCAAACCTCTAGAGCGAGAACTTGCTTAGAATATGTAGAATTTCAGGTGCATTCCACTGGCCTCCTTCCAGTATTGGCCGCTTCATGTTTTGTTCAAACCATGTCTCCATGGCAGGGCATGAAGAACTTGTTGTTTAGCTATTTATTCCAAAAATCTTACTTAATTTCTTCAAATTTTTCTGAACAATACGTAGCACTGCAAATCTTGTGAAGCTTGATTTTGCCTGTGAGATTCAAACATCTGGTGCAAGCATTTGTTTAGAATATGTAGCATTTCAGGTGCATTCCATTGGCCTCATTCCAGGAATGACCTCTTTGTGTTTCATTCATACCATGCTTCCAAGGCAGGACTTGAACTATTCCCTCAGCTATTGTTTCTCGAGATCTTCCTATTTGATCTCTTCAAAGTTACTTTGAACAGTGCGTAGCACTGCGAAACTTGAGAAACTTGATTTTGCTTGTAAGCTTCAAACCTCTGCTGCAAGAACTTGCTTAGAATAACTGGAAACTCAGGGTGCATTCCAGGGATGACCTCTTCATGTTTCGTTCATACCATGCCTCCACGGCAACTATTTCTCCTTGAGACCTTCATATTTAAATTCCTCAAATCATTTTGAATGACATGTAGCATGGAGAACCTCAGCTTAATTTTGCTTGTGAAAATCAAGGCTCTGGTGCAGGAACTTGCATAGAACATGTGGAATGTCAGGTGACATGTGGGATGAGTTTGCATCTTGTAAGGTAGATGTGTGTTATTTGGATACTTTTCTCTCTGCACCCACTTCTCATAGGATATGAAACATGCAATTAGTGCGAGATGATTGGCAAAATTGTGCCCATTTCCATTTTCCTGTTAATTTTTGGAGCTCATATGAATATCTTAATCATTATGAAAGTGAAGATTCTTGTGCTCATTAAGTGATCATATAGGTCCCCCTAATCATGTTGACTATTGAGCCTAGAATGGTTAGCATTTTGAGCCCTAGTCCAAACTGTTTTGAACATGTCTTTTTGGTGTCTGTTGTTTGATCCACACCTAACTACATTACACTCAAATATGGGTGTGCAAATTAGTGTTGTGTTGCAATTTGACATGTCTACCTTATGTCTGGAGAATATCATATTTTTTTGACACGTCAAATCGGTTTTTGTGACAGGGGTGTTGCTGGAGAGGACATTGTCCAAGTTACCGCGCAGGCGGTGTTGGTGGGTAGGACAAATGAAGGCCGGGCTGGATGTGCAAGATGCGATCAAGTTCCACAGACAATATGATTCAGAAATGAGTTTGGGAATCAACGACTGTCGTCACCACACTCTAGGTCTCACTTTCTACTCCTCACCACTCCTCTTGTGATCCAGACTGCTCTTGTGTGGACTTTGTGTGGACTTTGTGTAAGGTGATATTGTGGGTCTTTTTTGCTTACTTTTCTTAATCAGACACCTATATTTGATTGGTGTGTGGGTTACGTGAGGATCAAAGGACAAACACCATCTTCAAATCTTATCAAACTACTCCAATCTCAATAGTGAACACAATCTGGAGGACCTATATATGTATTCAGTTAAGGAATCAACAAACATGCACTTCCGATAACCATAACCAAATTAAGGGAGATCCTCTTGGTCCTTTGAAGGGTTGATTGTTACCAGTTCTCTGCTCCATCACGTCTCTTGCCACTTTTTTCCTGACAGAGATTGATAAATCTGTTTTGGAACTCAGATCTGGTGGAGCACTTGACAGGCGAAAGAATGCCATACATAGAGCAAGTTCGACTTATTCAAGAGAAGAAGGTACAACAGCTTGAGAAACAGGCGACAGTCACGGAGTCCGAAGAAGAGGCAGATGATGATAATGATGATGAATATGGGAACCCTGTGGTAAGTGTTTTCAGTAATTTTTTTAGAGATTTGGTAGACGTCTTGACTGGCAAAGAAAACATGTCCGGAGAAGAAGAACAAGTGCAATCTATCAAAAAGAGCAATTCCGTTACAGATCAGGCTCTTCAAAATGAAGAATCATCTTTAGCACCTGTCATGTTGGAAGAAGAAGCCAAATCGGAGGTTTCAGTGAAAGTTTCAAAGTAGACAATACGTATGCAGACACCCTAATTAGGCACCCTTGTAAATAGTTTCTCTTAATACGTAAAAAATGCTGGCTGAGCAAGATATGCGTAAGATGGGAGGGCTTTTTGTTTGTATTTTGAAGAATCTTGTGGGGTGGAAGGGTCATCTGTAGGAAGAATTTTGAGGAGTGTCCACGGTTGGTAATTTGGGAACGAGTATAAGGGTTTGGGAATGCTGCGTTTTTTTGTGAGGGAAGGGTTATGTAGGTGCCTCGGGTGCGCTTGGATTCTGAATGAGGATGGGAGCTTTGAGTTCCCAGACTCTCTAAGGTATCTAGGTGTCATTCGGTTCGTTTTTCATGTTCTCCAACTCCTATCAATTAGATTTATACGACAGTGTTGCATTAGCACATCTATGATAAAGCATCAGCAAAAATCAGATTGAAGATTGGACCTCCCCCGATTTAGTTATGGTTATCGAAAGTGCATGATTCTCGATTCTCTAACTGAACAGAAAAAGTTCTCTCAATTGTGGTCACTATTGAGCGTGGAGCAGTTAATAAAATTTGAAGATGTAGTCCAATCTCTTTGATCTTCACTGAACCACACACCAATCATATATAGGGGTCCAGATAAGAAAAGTAACCGAATAACATCTACATACTTCAATCCAAGAACGTGCTATTCAACTACCCTTTCTACACCTTGCGTTTGTCAAGTTGATCCAATTCCTTTGTGGTGTTGATGTTACGATGCAACATTCCCATAAGGGGTCGGTCATCAAAAGGAAGAGCACTTTAAGATGTGGCTATTTAGTGTTTTACTGTGCACGCAAAGTGCATTTTATCCATAACCTTTGGTCTTTGTCCATGAGCAAAGCGGACATGTCCCATAAACATCTTGAGTAGATGAATGATGATATGCCTCGTTGCTATTGCAGCTCATTAGCCACTCTCCTCTCTCTAGTTATGTTGTAAATGCTCCCGACAATTTGGAATACGTCAGGCTAAATTTGAGAGCATGTGGGGGAGTTTGGGGACGCATCGCCTTGGTGAGCTAATATGGTGATGGTCTTTGGGAATGGAAAAGAGAGCATTCTCACTCTACTAAAGAATGTAATTTGACATTTCTTGTCACATCATTACTTATGAAGCTTGTGCTCCTTCTAAACCTTGTAAACTCTACTCTCTCTTCTGTACACTTAAAAATCTCTCAAAAATTGAATCAAGATTGTGCATGCAACAATTCTATATTAAAGTCAAAGTGTAGTCAATTAAGATTGTTCCTTGGGAAAGAGAATAGGCTCTCCCCCCTTAATGACCTTATGGTCACATCAAGTGGTATTCTTAGGGTGTATTTTTGTCGGGAAACGAAAATGGAATGCTAATGTCACCTTGGTACCACCTCAATACCACAAACAATTGGCTTACTTAAAGGTTATGTTGAAGGTTTCTAACATGTAAGTATTTTAAGTGTTGTCTAGTGTACTTAATTACATCATATACTATGTGAAATTATGGTTCTATTGTTGAGGGAAGTTAAGACATGAGCGATGAGCAATCATAACATTAAGTAGCAATGCCAGGAGGGTACCCTTTGAGTACCCACAAATTTACCTCAACAAGAAGGGAAAAGTTTGCAAAGCAAGGGTGAATGAATGGATAATTAATCAAATATAGAAGCTTCAAAAAGGTATCAAAGAGGTTTCCAATGTGGGTGTTGGGAGACTTTTCCAAAAAGTGCGACTACCTTTTTGACCTCACCAACTTTCCCGTTGCTTTATAGCTATTTAGATTTGTTTAGATTGTAATTTAGCCTAGATTAGAACCTTTACCATCACTTGGCATTAGTTTTTTCCTAGAAACCAACATAATTAATTCTAAGCATTGAAATTAATTACCCAAATAGATTGAAAATAGCCTACGTAAAACTCAAACTTAACGCCACCTTTGCTCTTGAAAGAGCATCAAACTGGCACGCACTAGTTTGATGCTCTTTTGAGAAGGTCAATCCAGGCTTGCTACTTAATGTTATGATAACATGTGAACAGTGAGTGATAACATGTGAGTGATGAGTCCAAATTTAGCATATTTGCAAGGGTTTAGGGTCCCCATTATAAATTTGGCTACCTTGTTACATACTAAATTATATATAAATAACAAACATTTTGTGTACCATGAATGATGCCCACGTATTACCATGTACATGTGGAAACACTTTCAATCAAATGACGAATTTTATTATAATATTCCAAAACACTTGTATTGGCAACTAATAAGTTTCCATACATATGATGTCAGTCAATGGCAATTCAAAACAATATGGCAAATATTACACTAGCTTAAGTATTCACGCTCATTGCCTCCGGCAAGCTCAAGGAGTCACATGACCTCGTTGTAGGTATATGTTGGAGTGTGAATGAGTTTGTCACTATCGTAATCAACCATGCATAAAAACTTGAATACATAGTAAAGGTGTTTGCAATACACCCATTTACCTTTCTTTCCCCAAGGCTTGAGAGGATAGTTTTGTGAAGTGTTCTTGGCGTTATGTTTTCCAAAAGAGTGTTTGTATGTCTCAAGTGGATGTGGAGTCCACAGGCATCTCCTTCAATTTGACCACAACCGATATTCAACTCACAAATAAAGGTGTACCTTGGAGAGGTGGAAGAGAGAAACACTCTCACTCAATGCAGGTCTTCATCGAGGCTCTAACTAAACTTGGCACCATAGTCCTAGATGCATATGCATCCACATGTGATTGCAACCATTGTTCGCCCCTATGAATACTCCAATTCATGTTTTCTTATGGTTTTCAAACTTGCTTATTGGTGGTCTTCAATGTGTATTCCAGGGGCTTCTATTCATGCTTGTAGGCATAGCGTTCAACACCTTGTGGCAATCGAGGGAGACTTTAATATATTTGATGCAATACTAGCTCCATTGTGCAATGATAGTCCTCTTGTGACATGCGGAAGTGTCCCTTATACCACCTCCCTTGCAGCACCTTGGAAGATGGCGAGATCAGCGAATAAAATTGAAGGGCTATACCCCTTATTCTGGGGTGCAGCCCTTCACTTTCCCTTCAACAGCTGGGCCAGCCCTTCAAAAGGGACCGGCAAAAATTCCAAGAACCCTTCAAAGGGAAGGGCATTTTTAAAACAACCGGTCCCTTGGGCCTTCATACCCTCGGGAGATCCGGCTAGCTCATTTCCCTGGAGGCTCCGGCTTGTGGATGATGTAGTCTTGCAGATATGCTCATACCCTCGGGAGAACCGTAGATACCCTCCCACACCCGGTGAGAACTACAAGCCGCTCTTATCCTTGGGGCCTGGGCGACGGGAGAATGTTTTTCGACACAAAATTGCTTTTGTTATGTGTGAGCTCTATACATGAAATAAATATATGTTCTAATCATATTTCTTTTCGGATTTTGTTCCATGTAAATTACATTTCACTTCAGTTTACAATATAACCTAAGATTCAAACATTACATTGTGCATTTTTGAATTTTTTTTTTGTAAATATGTGAAGGGCAATTTTTGAAGTAACCCTTCATTTTGAAAGGCAAAATTTTAAGTAACCCTTCCCCATGAAATACGAGTAACCCTTCAAATTTTCTCGCTGGGCGAGATGATCTCGCTTTAGTAGGTATTTTCTATAATTATGTTTAAAATATATGAATTAGTCAATATTTCATTTTGAGCATACTATTTCATATTGATACTCATGTCTAACTTGAAAATTTTGTGTTGGCAAAAACATGATGGCACTGGCTTCATCACCTCCCAACTTGATGATGCTTCCTCCGCATGTAGAGAATGTTGCTAAGCTTATGGCAACCACGTTGACACCAGTCGTTTGAAGGTCCTAACGGCTTGTTCGCAACCCATGCGCAAATGATGTTGTTGAACTTGGTTCAACTTGAGTTGCTTTTGATTTGGTTTTGTTTTATTTTTAAAAAGTAAATAAATAAATAAATCACACTCAATGTGCATATTTTCAACCTCTTGACCACAACATTTAAGTATAATCAAGTGTCCACATCCCAAAATATTTGGATGCATCTTTTCCGTGTGCAATGTGTTGCTTTCTTTTTTGGCACAAATTGAAAATTCAATTGCAAAGAGAACCCAAAATACAACCAACCCAGCATTGTGTGCAATGGGTTATGATACCAATTGAATGTCGCAACATCCAGGGATCACTAGTTCAACAATCCGAAGCCACTACCAATTCCATGCCTCAAATACACTTTTCATTGAAAAAATACACAGTTATTGGATAATAGTTATGTATTACCATGGGAAATTTTCATGTTCACTGCTCATGTGTTACTGCTCACCGCTCACTACTCACATAATAGCATTCCCTTCTATTGGTTGTCAATCCTAGATATAAGTACGTTGGTCGTATGTGTGAGTGAGCATAGAGAATGCATTGTCAGTATGGCTCAATCGGTTGTCGCACTTTGCATCAATCGTAAAGTAGAAACTCAATCTATCACATAACCAATTCCGGCATCAACGTTTCGTTCAAAATGATAACTACATAGTTCAAAATACATAGTAATGACATTACTCTAAGAACAAAAATTCGATGCGTAACACTATCCACTAGGGAGGGAGGGAGGGAAGGGCGCCTATGTAATCACTTTAGATCGAGTTTAGATTGCAAAGAAACCTCAACTTTTCAAAAATTACATGTAAGGTAAGTGTGCCAATGACCGCATGGTCAATCTTCAAATCCTTGTAAATAATAATTCACAAGCTTAAATCGTTTCAAATTTTGAAGGATTGTTAATTGTGAAGTGGGGATTCTCCTACAAAAAATAAAATTAAAAGATATTATGATTTGTGAAAGCTATCACAAATTGAATCCAGACATACACAGGTGGATCTCAAAAGTTTACTGAGCCCTTCACCGCACACCGTGCGGTACCTATAATAAAACACCCAATAGTGATGGTACCGAAGTTCCCTCGGGAGTTCTCATGAATGAAATTTGTGCGGTGGTTGTGCGGTCCGTGGGTTGCGTTCGGTCATTGGCGCACTTACCTTACATCACACAAGCTCGAAAACCCTGAAAATCAATTGCCAAAGACTCTCCAATAGATTTGGTGATTCTAGAGAAACAAGATATCTAGTAATTTTTAGTACGTTTTGAAGGGTCTAAAGCGCTCAACTTGTCCGTTATATGTTTTCAACCTTAATGAGTTGCAACCTAGTTTGGTACAATGTACTACAACAACAACAACAACAAAAAGAACTCCCCATCTTATCTACCTAGTATTCCAAAAGGCCAACTTCCCTAGGCTTGAGAGCAAGGACACCAATATTCAACGATGCTCATCAATAATTCAAGAGTGATACTCGAGTGGTGCCTTTCCGCACCCAAAGATGCGGTGTGTGTGGTGTGTAGTATAGATTGGTCCACTTCCACTTTCGGTATATTTGATTCGAAGCAGCTTCTTGACAAACTTCGTTTTTGAGCCCAGAAAATGAAGTGCATACATAAACCTTTAACTCCCAATGTCCTATGCAACCATAATCTGGTTGTGAGCAGTTCCCTCTGACCCCTTTGACACTAGTTCAGATGGTTTTTTGATTGTTTCAACTAGAGTAGAGGTGTCCATAACCGATCACTTAAGAGATTTTGCACCAAATCTTGAGAAGTATAAGGTAGTGCAAAATTTTCCCACGAAAGAAGATAGAAATCACGAGGACTACAAATTTTTCGGTAATTTCAATCCTTACATTAAAATTACTGTGAATTTTTGAAGCCAAAAGTTGGCCCGTACATATTACCAATGTCTAGAGTTTGCCATAACCGCTCATTTTAACTGCTCGTTTCTTCTCACTTGAACACTCAGAAGCCGGACATGTGCCATGGCACTATTGGTTCCAGCCTAGTCGAAATTCAATCCTAGCTTGGTCGAAATTCAATCCCAACCTTATCAAAAATCCAGTACCTTATAGATTGCCGATGGGGTCTTGATCAGGAACAAGTGCCTTTACTATACTCCTCTTGTTCATGTTCAAGTCTACTATGTTTTGTCATGTGGATAATGTTGATTCAACATAATTAGCTATTTTTAGATTAATAAAATATGGGAGTGTTCTCTCAATCGGTTTAAAGTGGAACCTGTTCACAAACCAAAATTTGACATTTGTCGCATCCGCAGTTACGGGGTAGCATATCCTAAACATGTATTTTGATGATCCCTATGTGCAAATGATTCCCAATTGATATGAAAATTTGGACTGTGAACAATCACCTCTAACTTGCAAACAACTATATGTTTGGATTTGTCAAAAAAGCTTTAGATTTTTAGTCATAACCAATCACTCATCCAAATGGACAACACTTGTAGAAGTTATTATATGCTTTTCTAACCACATAAAGAACATTTCATTCGTGAGGCCTTGAACATAACATTATTCAGATCCATAACAGTGTTATGTGGGACTGACAATATTCCATGGAATATTGTCAATTCCACATAACATTGTTATGAATCTGAATAATGTTATGAAGTATTTTCTATGAGTAGATTGGTGATGTTGCATTAACGATTTGAGAAGGTGGATATCTTGATGCTACTACCACAGTACCACTTGTCAATGACTATCATGCTGTTATGGATATTTGGTGCTATCATATCTTGCAAAATGTGGATCATTTGAATTTATGTTCCCCATACTATTTGAATCATGGTCATAAAAAATCGGTGCCATAGTTAGTAACCAGTCCATTTATGTTATGGTTCTAAGTTTTGACATGAACATATCTATCGTATGCCCTCCAGTACATGCCATGGTTAGATATCTTGCTCATTGAACTAGGCCTCCACCAATCTTACATGAGATTTTATTTTATTTTTAAAAAATATCAACTATAAGATCAAAAATTGTATTGTCTTTAGCTCATCGTACTTTGAAATCAACATTAAAAACCTCAAATCAATCTAGTAATAAGATCAAATCCCATTGGAATGAATTAACCACAAACCAAAAAGGGAAAAAAGAAAGTTTTTGCTATCACCCCTTTACCTCCATAAAATTGGTGTGGCTCAAAAGAGATGTCTTGCTTTGGGCCACCTCAAGTTAGTAGTAGTCCACATTGTAAAGGTTCGTTGTTCTACATTGTACAATTGAGCCTCACTTTAAAACCAATAAGACATATGTGGAAAACACATCGGTTGTTGTAGGAAAGAAAGTATTTGGGGGCGTCCCACCTTAAATGCAAGAGTCCCAAGTCATCTTCAAATCATTGCCTCAATTTCTTACATTTAGCACTTTCATTCCACAGCCAAGAAGAGAAAGCCACAAAGTCTTTAGAATTCTTTTTGAAAGGTGAAGGGCCTATCAATGTCTATATGGAAACTTTGGAATCCTTGTCATCATGTATGGGAATTAGGCAGGCCTCATAAGATTAGGCGAACGCCTAATTTACCGAATTTAACCTAAATTAGGCGTTTGATGGTTAGCTAAATTAGGCATTTGCTGCTTTGCGGGATTTAGTCGGGATTTCGTGTCTTCAGAGGTTGTGGACTGCATAGTCAAGAGTGAAGGGTGTGCTACTATATATTGTCGAAGTCCTCAATTGTAAACAACTACTAGTGAGCAACCGGCTGCGCTTCAACCGGTGTAATTAGACCAAACATCTCGCGGATCATAGCGAGCTGCTTGGTCTGAAAGATGCCTTCGAGCGAAAGCGCCATCAGGTATGTGCGATATGCATCTTTCTCACACTTCAAGATGGAAAAGTCGCTTTTGACAGAGGTGGTGTTGGTGAAGGCGGTCGCCAAGCCACCGCAGAATGCGCGCACATGGTTCAAGGCGGGGAGGGCAGGCATGGCGTCCCAGGCGTCATTGAACATTGTCTTGTAAGTGTGGCCCTCGACGATCGCCTTCAGCGGTGCTAAGTTGCGGATCATCTCCATTAGGGAGCGGTGCTCCTATTCGATCATATCAACGCGTTGCTGGCCCCATGCTACGATCATGCAACGGACAACACAAAAACAAGAATAATTTGCAAAGGGGCATCCCCAAACAAGGTGATTGAGTCCATGGATCGGCTTTACAGGGCACGCCAGCATGGAAGACCCGCCTGGGTGACTGGGGGTTGTGTTGGACAAGTTTTTGAGCACTTACGATAATTTTCTTAAATTAGGCGTTGGGCTCGGTCTGAAAATAGGCATATTAGGCATCTATTTATAGAACGCCTAATCTTATGAGGCCTGGAATTAGGCTCACCGATGTGTATTTTGGTGGATGAATGAGAAGTACGTTTGTATGCAATAATTCCCACTCACCGCAACTGATGACCAATATTAAAATATTGGCATCGAGTTGTGAATTGAAAACTCCTCTTTGCTAGAGAGATTGGATCTTGAGAGCTCAAAGAAAGGAACCTTTTTCATTGGCGGAAAAGGCGTTTATGATGCCCACTTGTTCACTCTCGTCCACTTTACATGTGAGCTTTCAACTTGAGAGCTTGAACTTTTTACCAAACTCACAACACTTACATGGCGCCTTGTTGGACCCCATGTGGAAGGACTTTGACAAGCTTTAGGTCAAGATCTTGAGCTACCTTATGAAGGTCTCCTTGAAATGTAAAGAGTTGCAACTCTTGTTTTGTGGGTCCCAAACCAATGAGCTTCCAAGCATGCTTTGGATTGACATGAATTCTTTTTTGATTGGTGCCATTCCCCTCTTGATATCTCACTTTGAGCATCTCCACTTTACACTTGTCCAAACTCTTGAGAGCTTGACGACTAGTGCAGCTCTCAATAGTTTGAGGTTTGAACAAAAACTTGAAGTCAGATCCAAGTAAGCTTATCAAACTCTCCAAAATTGCAAGTTCGAGCTCTCCACACGAGCTCTAAGATATGTGGATGTCATTTTTCATATTCTCCAACTTCTACCAATCAGATTCACGTAACAAAAACTTGTGTAGTTGTAGCAAGTCTACAATAAAGCATCAACAAACATTAAATTGAAAATTGGACTTCCCTTCATGTAGTTATGGTTAATGAAAGTGCATACAAGTTGTTGATTCCTTAACCAAATACATGGGTCCTCCCAATTGTGTTCACTACTAAGTGTGGAATAGTTAATAACATTTGAAGGCGTTGTCTGATCTCTTTTGAACATGTATCTACCAAAATTCATCCAACAATCAAAATTAGAAACCACCACCCACTTGTGCCAATTTCTCACAAAAAATGGTGAATAAACACCTAACTAGCAGCTTGTACTAACATGCCGGGTGGGTTCAATTCGCTACTAGGAAAGGTGGGTCTACATGACACGCCAATCTAACACAAAGTGTCCGAAATGAAACCAACCGATGTCATTTTGGAGATTGGTGTGTCATACATCCACCTTTCCTACTAGTGGTTATCATGAATTTGGACCTCCTAAGGAGGCAAAAAATTCCACCAACCAAATTGACTTGGAGAAATAAGTATGAACACAACAGATCAGGGAAAGATCCAATTATTGTGCAAAGTGATTTTGTGGTAATAACCAGTGTTGATATGATATTAAGGTGAACATAACATTATTCAGATCCATAACAATGTTATGCAGGACTGACAATATTCCACAGAATATTCCCTATATTCATATTGAGTGTGGGAATATTCTGTGGAATACTATCAATCCCACATAACATTGTTATGGATCTGAATAATGTTATGATGTGAGGTACGAATAATTGACATTTATATAATGGTATCAATGAACCTACACATGGCCATCAAAATTGTAATACCATTCACATATTGATATTTGGTTAGTATATCAAGGTGAGAGAGTCATTGTATACTCGAGTTATTATTTGGGTCAAGTCCCAGAAGGCAGCCTACGTTTCCTCTTGGGACAACCCCCACACTTATACACTAGAAGAAAACTTGTTCATTGCAATCATTCGTCGCGACCTGGCCATTGTAACTGATGGCAAGAAAATGCATAAATCATTTATTTTAGTTGTGAACTGGAGGGTTTTGTTTACCCATTGTCCAAAAACTACAGCCAAAAACCTCATGTTGACAACCAAAATGAATTATTTATGAATTTTCTCACCACAAGTTGCAATGGGCCAAGTCGCAATGGATGGTTGTAATGGACAAGTTTCCTTCTAGTGTTAGCCTTCATGACACAATGTGGTCCCTTGCACCTCTTTAGTAGCACACATGTGTTTAGTCACCCTTCCATATGGGTGGCCATTGTCTTGTCGCCCTGCAAAACTTGGGTGTCACCCCAAGGTCCACTCCTGCAAAAACATATCATGTCACTCCAATTAGGGACGCAACATTCTAAGTGGCAAGGCTTCTACTGAGAAGTGAGCGCAAATAGATATTTATTACAATAAAATTGGACTATGTGCACAAACTATATTATTAACCATTCTATGTAACTATTGGCCAATAGTTATTGCAATTGAAAAGACCTTTGTGATCAATCAAAAAGAAAGAGACATGTTTACTTTGGCCTCTCATACCTCCTACATATCAACTCTAGTATTAGAGCTTAAGATGACGAGTATCTTTGTGATTCATAATGGCTCATCAAAATATTGCATTTAAGCAAAATTGGACATGTTTTCAAAGTTGGACTTTTTTATTAGCTCAATTCTATGAGCAGATACATTAATATCATACTTTTAAATTTTAGAATATTTGAATATCACTCATACAGTTAAGACACATCAACCAAGTCGCACACATACTTGATCAAACAAGTTGCACTTCATGTCATGGGAAAGGAAGTCCAAAACACTCAGCTTGTACAAGCTTTTTAATTAGGGTGTGAGGATCCCCAGCGCATAACATTATTCAGACCCATGACAGTGTTATGTGGGACGGACAGGATCATAGGGAATATTCCCGACATTTCGGCTAAATATGAAAATGTCGGGAATATTCCCTGGAATACTATCAATCCCACAGAACACTAGCATGGGTCTGAATAATGTTCAGTGAGTGTTGTTGTGCATTGCCAATTATAATGCAGTTTTATAAGTTTTTTGGGCTCCATTTGTCTCGTGCTAGCATTGCTACTTAATGTTACGAATGCAACATGACATTTTAAGCATATTCTTTCACTAATTCCAAAACCCACATCCATGGCACCCTCAGGGTGCCGTTTTGATTCGCAAATCCTCGAAGATTTAACCTTGGATGACAAACACATGTTCATTTCAAAATTCATGTGATTTTCCAACTGAACTAATCCCCATAATTAGTTGAGGTTGTGTGTATGGGCATGAATTTAGGTGGGCAAAATGCATTACTATTTCAAATGTATTTTCAAAAGAAAACTTGATCTTAGATGAAAAAAACACAACATGGGATGATTTGGCCCACATAAAATTTTGATGTAGTAGTAGAAACATGAACTCTAACAACATAATCTAAATAACACAATTATGGTCCAAATTCTGTGGTTTTGGACCATGGTTGTGTCGATTCTACTAGTGTTGTTTGAAACCTAGTTGTTTGGACCAGTGACCAGGGAGATTTTTGGGCATAATCGGTTGAGATGCTAGTGTTTGCAAGTCCAACCGTGTTGACATCCTTCGGTTTTCCTTTATTAAATTGGAGTATATTCTATAAATTCCTCTAAATTGATCGGTAATTTACCTGAACCAGTGTGCGGGTTGTTTCGCCCCAACCGTCATGCAGGTGTGTCACTTATGAAGAGGAAAAAATCCGGGGCCTTTTTCGGGTGGTTTTGTACTTTATGTGCTCATCATGTGTCTCATTGGAAAGGTTATTCTTTGGGTCACTAGTAGATTACATTGGTCCAAACCTATGATCGGGGAGAACCGACAGTTAGTTACAGATGAACCGGTTGAGTTTGAGAAATAACCGGTTGAAGTTCAAGACGAGTGTATGGGTTGGTTCGTCCAAATCTTCCTTGGAGGCAAGGGTTTAGGCATCCAACAAGGAACAAGTGTATGGGTTGGTTTGCCCAAATCTTCCTTGGAGGCAAGGGTTTAGGCATCCAACAAGGAACGAGTGTACGAGTTGGTTCTCCCAAATCCCTAGATGACATGGTCTAATATCTAGAGCTTTGAGATGTCTATGTAAACTTGACATCCATTGGGAAGGTGAAAGCGTGGACAAAGATTAATTTATGACCTGATTAATTTAATTAATTATACTCTCTAATGCAACAACTCCATTTCGCGCCACACCAACTATCTAAAAAGTGTAAACACTACAAACATATGAAACCTGGACAAATGACTCACGACACTGATAATTTATCCTACGTCACAAGAGATTTGCAAACTACCACAGTGATAGATTTGCATATTTCTTCCGGTGACGCAAAAGGTTGTTTGCTGAGGACTCGCATGCTCCTAGTGACATATGACGTGTCACAACTCGAGTGATCCATGCACCGAACGTCACCAAAGCGTCATAAAAGTAATAAAACAAATCACAGATCCGTTCATTATTCTACTGGCAAGTATTCGTGACCTGTCAATTAGGACAGGTCAGCAATTGTGGTGTGTGGATGCCAAGTCATCACGGCCCAGTCCGTCAAAGCACACGGGCGGTTAAAGGTGACTACGTGGCAACTTTGGAGATCTTCAGCCAAATTTCGGTCAATTCCCAGCACCTACCGGCCTCGGGGGGGGGGGCTAAAAACCTACCACTTGGCCCCTATAGGTTTGTTGTTGACTCATCTTAATTTAACTTCAATAGAGTAATTTAGGGTTTTGAACCTAATTTAGGTGTTAATTAAGATACATGTATAGCAATCTACATAGTGATCAACGTTTTCAATTCCCCCTTGGTAGGAGTTATGAATGTTTTACAAACCACAGCCTGCATGACTCCATCATATTCTTTGCTTGTTCTAGAAACACCAAACATAACATACACTCAAAACCAACACTAGAATTACAATCGACACTCTATCTACACAGTCGCACATTTGACGGTAACATCATATGTATGGATGTGGTACATGGTGTTGGTTTTGAATTGATGCCTAGGGCCTTTGTGTTGGTTTTGGGTATGCTTACATTAACCTCCAGCACATGAGAAGCCTAATCCAACTCTCTCAATGCACAAAAACCGTGCATTTAAACCACATACTTTCATTTTAAACTAGTTATTGTTCCCAACACAAATTAAACCGACCTTCAAATCAATCAAATACCCGTCAATTACCTTACTATTGATCAAGATCTTTGTTCAAACTTGGGCACATTGAAGGTGGTCCCCCTCGGTCATTTAGAGTCCTTTAAGGGTTAAAGGCTACCCAATACAATGACACCAATAATACTATTGGCGGTATCACCGGTTACCATCACGTTGGTGGCCGGGCGTACTAGGGTCAAGGGTCGTAGAAAGTCATAGTTTATGTGGACTCGGGTCTTTAGCACGAGGCTGCTCTATAACAATATCTAGACCATGAATATTCGTTTTTTCCCACGGAGCTTTATAACTCCCTCGTGTGCTTTTAATTGGGCCAAGCCCGTACACCGATAGCTTATATCACTCTCGGCCGCAACTTTTGAGTGCCATGTGTCCTTCCACAATGGTCCTTTGTGAGGAGCAAGGCTAGCGGCCAATGATAAGCTAAGCAACTCATTCTATAGACTAACATATCTCGACAACACCAATTTCGTGCACACAAGTAGAGCTACTTATTGTTTATTTAGGGCTTCGAGAAGATGGGCTAAGAGTGGTGGATTTTCCTTAGTTTCCGGAGGGGTTATGTTATAAGGCCACATGGAAAAGTTTTTTTGACTTTAAATCATTACCGAGTTTTTTAAGCTCACGAGCGTGAATGAATGACAGCCTCCAATTAGATAAGATCCGTGGATTCAGATTTGGTTCCCAACAAACAAGGGGGGGAGGTACACTTGGCAACATGATGTGGCACAATGCCATTGGTGGAGAGATGACACAAGCACAATGTCATTTTGGGATGGATTGACCACAATCCTACTAAAGTTAGGGTGGACAATCCTTATTTCGGTTGCCTTTTCCTTATTAGGAAACCTATGTTTGAGTGGTTTATGGTTTGGTGTCGCTCCAAGAATGGATATCAATAAGAGATGGTCTTCAAAGAGACTGGATTATGTGTTCAAAATATGATAACCATTTACTGGGTTGAATAGTCAACATTTTGTTTTGGTGGGGGGACCTATATGACCCTGTAATGAGCACAAGAATTTTCACTTTGATAATGAATAGATGTTCATGTAAGATCGTGAAGTTATGAGGAAAGTGGTTGTGGCTTTGATTTGGATTTGCTAACCAACTTGTACCTTTCATGCGTTTCATTCCTAGGAGATGTGGGCTCTTTGGGAAAAAGAAGTAACCATTTAAGACCCATCTGCCTTATATGGGATCAAGCGTTATGTTGGATGGATGAGAGGTATGCTCGTATGCAATAATTCCCTATGTCATGTATAAGCCATGCAAGTGTTATGTAGTTAGTTTTCTTGTTTATCATCTTTTGAAATTTATTGATCAAACGTACACCTTGAGATTTGTGTTGCATGGTTGGCGACTTTACGATGAAAGATCAACAAATTTTATATCAAGATTTGAGCCTCCGTTGTTTAGTTATGGTTATCAAAAGTGCATGTGTGTGGATATCCAACATGAAATACACAAAGCTCCCTCAAATTGTGCCGACTAGTATTCAGTGTAAAGTCGTTAATAAATTTCGAAGACATAGTCCAATCTCTTTTAAATATGTGTCTTCATGGTGTATGCTCTTAGAGCCACACCTCACCGCACAATGTCCATATATAGGTGTTTGATTTCAAAAAAGTAATTGAATAACACTCACATACCTTAATATCATGCGCACGGGCTTTACATTACACGCAAATTTATAGATTCCGACTCACTAAACTTGTCGATTTTTTAATCATTCATTTTATTTTTAAATGAGTAAAATTTAGAATAAGTTCAACCAATATTGAGCTATTTTCTGTTAACCATGGTCCGTACATTCGCCACAGGTTACATTTGAATTTGCGGCATTGATCAAGGTTGAAGTGTCCCTCATTCACGCTTCCATCTCTCTGTAGAGAAAAATATGCACACAAACCAGTGTCCTTGAAACATCCACGATACACTACGTTGCATCCAAGCACATGTAACTCATTACATGTCATTACCAACTTACCTTTGAAACAATGCACACATTCAACACACACACTCCCAATGCACATGTCCAGCATGTCAAAATGAATGATGTGGATTCTTGCATGGCTTACGGACTTCAACCAACGTTCCATCTACGAGACCAATGCACCCTCGAAAATGTGGGTCAAATGAACCAAGTCAATGGCTCTAACCCTCATTTGGCCACACCATCTCACCTTGAAGACCCTCATTAATGCAACTAGCCATGAAAAGTGCATATCATCACGAACGGATGAACCGACATTGTGATGCTTTAAGTAGAGTACAAAACGTAGAATTCGTTACTCTATTGATATCTTAGAAGGTCATCCGGACACAAGACGAGCGATGCCGGTGAATTTCGCAATCCTAGGTATGATTGGCACGACCAATGAGTACGACTCTTCAAACTTGGTGAAGGTGAAATTTGTATCGGTCTTGAAGCAAGAAGACAATGTGCGCAATATTGCACAACAAATCTCTCACTCCAACAGTTGTATCATATGACGGGTTACCACCATCTTTGAGCTCATTCGAATTGAAAAATTTCATGTGACGAGATAGTTGCATCATGACATCATCATGTAACACATGACCACCAACTCAACAAACTCCTCGATGAGTTCATCAACTACGTCATAATCATCCACTCTGCCTTCTACGTTGCCCATACCGAAGCCTATCCAAAACCTCATGAAATATGGTCCGAGACTACCCTAAACTACTGGATGATGGTGGAGAGATACCCAAATCTTAAGGAAGAGGTTTGCAGTTCGATTCCCGGTTGTGAAATCTCCTCTCTACTTGATAGAAACTTGCCAGGTGATCCTATCTAAAAAAATTTAAAAATTTAAAAAACCTCAGGACGAAGCTATTTTGCGAGCGGTGAGCAGTAACTATTGGATATTTTAGATCAAAATTCAGTTCAAAGTTGATTAATGATTTATCTAATCTTTTTTTGGTATTTTTTTGTCTAATTATAATAAAATTTGGGACCTATTACCGTGGAAATTTTGTCCACCGTGATCAATGCAAATCTATTTTTTGGATGCACTCCATGAGTGGAAAATGATTAAATCTCCTGGTAGTTTGTTAGACGTCGTTAAAGGCAATTAGTTATATTCTACTTTTAAAGGAAGTGTCCATCGTTTATATGTTGCAACTGAAAGATATTTAATGTTTACAGATTATGGGAGAGAAATTTGTATGCTGCTTTGAGGCAGAAAAAAACAGTGATACTCCAAATATCTTGTAGTGGCCCTTTTAGTCTCACTACTTCATGATTGAATCAAAGGCTGCATACATACGTTTCCATGATGAAACAAAAAACTCTAAGAAGGCAAGTGCTTTAGTAAGCCACTCTCTAGAACTTGCTTCACTTCGTTGAAGCTAAAACTAGCTGCGTGTATGAAAGAATCTGCTTTTGAATCCAAACCACAAACGACTGTAAACAAATAGTACAAGTGCTTACAGTTGGCCCATTGACCCCGCTTTCCAATAGCTTTTGTCGCCATCTCCTTGAAATTTGGGCAAGTGCATGCTGGCAGTTGCGAAATTGTCAAGTAGTACTGCTGGACCTTTGGAGGCGTGCCCGAATCCAAAGAGACAATGCATCCAAGGGCAGGGGCCGGAAGCATGCACAACTTGTGCACAGTGCCCTTCAATGACAGGGCAGACGCACAATTATTGGCATGCTTGGTTGACGGGGCCTTCTTGTTGCGCCGGATATTCTTCCCTGAACGGCGGGTAGGAAACTCGTCAGGGTATGCCGGGGTCGGGTAAGCCAATAGGTCCACTGATAATGGCTGGTCCTGAAAGAGTCTTCTGGGTGACATCTCCATTCGCTGAGGTAGCCTAAAGCCTGCATTCTCCAGGGATAGGATTTCTTTGGTCGATAAGTTGGTCCCCAACTTAACCGGCCATACCTCTGGAACCTCGGGCCTTGACACCACCCACTTCCGTTTTGTACCCTTCACGCATCTCTCAATGTCGTCGTTGCAGAAGAAGAACTGCATAGACTCCTTCATATTCTTCCTGTAGTTGTCCATCAGGCCCGTGTAGGTCGGAGCAGCAGTACTCTTCCCATCTTGCACAATCAGAGCGATGCATTTCTTCTTCGTGATTGCTTGTTGAGCAAAGCATGCCTTGGCGGATGTCTTCGGGAGGCGTGCGATGTGCCACTCAGAAGGATTGCATGCGGTCTCTTCTACAGCAGTAACGTGGTAGCGGTCGTCTTGCTGCGGAGATTGGTGTGGAGGAAGGAGCTGCTTCTCCTGCTCTGTAGTTGTAGGAGATTCCACCGCCACCACTGTTGCTGCAGGGTCGCTCTCTTTGCGTGCTGATCTCGTATGGATGCGAGGTCTGGAGATACTGATTTTGTCCGGCCTGTGTGACTCACGTTCATCACCAAAAGCAGTATCTGGCTTTCGCTTCAGAGAAACAAATACCTCTTCCCCTTCAAAGTGAGGAGTCCTGGTGCACCACTCATCGGCGCCTGGCATCTTCAAGATCGCTTCGTGAAGTGGTTTTGAGTTTCCAGTCCTAGCCGCCGACCTTTGCGCGCGTCTAAGCTTCAGCTCTTCCTTCGACGGTCTGTTTCCAGGGCGCTCTCCTTTCAGGAACTGGTAGTATGCTACGCACTGCATGAAGGCTCGCACTAAGTCATCCACGGTTGCCACGTACAAGTCGCAACCCCGATCGCCTGACTGTTGTTTCCACTTGTTGTGGATCGATTCGGCTAGGTTACAGGATGGCATTTCTGCAAGTTCTGCTTCACTAAGGTCCTGTAATCGTAACGTGTAACCCAGTTAGCTATATGGGTGATTTATGTAAACGTTGCCTGGAAAGAGATTTTAGGGACAAACGTTAAAGAAGGTTAAGTGTTTACTAGCTCCATGAAGCCACCCCATTGGCGGTAACAAAAGTGCCAGAAGGCCAGCCAGAGCTCCAGTCGAGGAAGGCAGTGTTCAGTCGCAGCGCCGGATGCCATCCACCATGCTCGAATTGCAAGGTACTTGGTCTCGGCCTCCGCCATTGACTTGGCATTCTTGTACTGCTGGCAGAGTTTCCGGTGTTGTGCTTGGAGATCTTGACGGATGTCAGCCTTCGTGTGTTTTTCCAAGGACTGAGTCCAGTGGAAAAGGCAAGTCCTCTCTCTGTCAACCATCTTCTTGGCCGCATCTCCGCTTCCATAGATCATGCGTACAACGTTCCAATTAGCCTGGGCACTGTCGGCCATGAATCCTTTGAAATTGACGTCATGCACACCGTGGCCCGCCATGACGGCATTCAGATTCTTCCATACGACTGATTGGGCTGCTACGTCCTCAGATTGCATGTCACATACAGCGATTGTCATGACCCGGCAATAAGTGGAATCGTACACATGGCAAGCCATTGTTGTCCAGGACCTGACACGTTTGACGTGATCAAACATGATCCAGGCATTCTCAAGGTCCCCACCCGCCTGCATTCTCTTCACCAAGTCTACTCCACTCCCCGGGCCAACTTCGGACATCTTGAAGACGAATACCTTGTCCATGTCCTCTCCTTGCCCCGGAAACATATTCTTCTGAACAAACTTCCAATTGCTGGAGCCGCGTAGCATGGTAATGCTGTCCATGATTCCAAAGCGTCGTAGTGCCTTGAATGAAGTGACAGAATTCCTAATATTGGGTGAGGTTAGATGCTTGCACCGATCAAAAATGGGGAGCAATTCCTCCAACTCCAATATCCTACGTTCTTCACCTTCTTTGGCCAGAAGTAGCGAGCCCAGTAATTCTTTCGCCGTTTCCAACACAATGGACGAACGAGTTGCTGACGGAGTCCGTTCCACCTGCTCGCCTATCAAGGTCTCTGTCTGCTCGATGAAGTCTCGATACTTGCCAGACTTCACAGGGTGGTCGTGAGTTCCCAAGTGAACACATGCTCTTGTCATGTGTGGCGTTGCGGTCACGTAGTAGATCTTTGCAGGGCATACCGCAACGCATGTAGGTGGAATATTACACGATTTGCAAACAACTGTAGAACCCACAGGAGGGCTGGACCCCACAACAAACACTTTCTCAGACAGCCCATCCCATTCAGTCTCGTTCACAACGGCGGTTCTGTGGTCTCGTGTTAGGTACTCACAATCAACATTGACACAACGGAGGTGGCCCAGACATGACGATGTCCGAAATGTAAGCTTCAAATCATTCTGAATATTGGACGTGATAGTTCGAGACCAAGCATGGCCATCATATCTCCTGTCCATACCACATAGCTGCTTTGCAGCAAACTATTGGCCGTGGAGTCCTAAAGGCAGAAACTCAAAAATAACGTCGCCATTATAATGAGGTGGAAGAAGTCGAACTTGCTGCAGCCTAATCGCATTGAAATCAATGCGAGAGAGAATACTCTTTGACCTCTTACGAACACTAAGTTTCATCAAGCATTGGACGACGCTACCTGGAGGACTTGGTGCAGGTTTAGACGAATCAGAGGGCTCTATCGGACTAACATGATCCTTGTGTATGACTTGCATAAGTGGAACTGTACTCTTCTCACTGATCTGCGATATTGGCAAAGTAACTTCGATGTCGTCGCTATTAGAGTCATCACTCAACTCATAGATGGTCTGAAGACCTGGTTCAATTTTGACTTTGGTGATCAATGGTGCTTCAACACTAACTGTAGAGGACGTTCGAGGAGTTAAGAGTACAGTAGATGCAGCTAGGATAGACTCAGAGAGACCGTATGCACGATACTTACCCGGTTTGAGCAACCAGAACGTACCAACGTCGTTCTTACTCGACAACTGACCTATTGCATGCGAGAGTGTACCTGTATCATTGTCAAAAATCTCCTCCTCCACATGAAGTGATTCTTCACGAAATTGAAACCTGAGACTTAGAGTGGTAGAAGTGACCAGAGCATGACCATCTTCTCCCAACGGAAAGGTAACTGGCACAGAATGCAAATCAGCGCGAATGAAGGCCATTGTACTCCTAGCCAAATGCAACCTCACAATGACAAAATGAAACCCAAATCAAAGAGGGAGGTCAGCAAAGACACAGAAGAATAAATACTTGCACACAATGAAATCAACAGGGATGAATGTAGAGTTAACTATAAGTAAATATTAGGGGTACACCAAAATTATATATTTTGAAACCGAGTTGGTTTAAATTGAAAAGGAAAAGTTGAGATTTCGTATCTTTCTAAGTCCTAATCTACAAAATGAAAGACAACGGATAGATGCACTTATAGAAATTTTTAAAAAACAGACAGCATCCCAGCCCACTAAAAATAATTGCATTCTGACTGCAAAGTCACATTATAATGAGAGTTAAAGTTTGACAACGCATAAAGTGATTGATTATTTTCAGGCATTGGAATGACGGCGTTAAACCAATAATAACAATTTTTGCATATCGTATATTAATCAGTAGGACATAATATATATATTTTATACATCTTGCCACAGGCTGGAACCACAATTGATTTAGGATTTCACCCTAGGCTGTGCTAATCCTATCATCCAAATAGAATGCGTAAGTAAGACTGTTAATTACGTATGACAGCTAAGTTTGGCGGCTCCATCCGCATGATCGCTATCCCTATGACGAATGCGAGGTACTCCATCATTTCCGCTGGCACCACGGCGTGTTAAAGATTTTTCAGCTGTACTGCGTATAGCTGAACATCCAACTGAGATAAGCGTGGCCCCTTTTGGTTTAGGGGTACTCCGTAATAAGGCTCTTGAGTAAGTGCCAGGCTTGATGACTCCAACTTTAGAGTAGGCATGTCTCGTTGTCGTCACCGAATTGTATTCACTGCCAAGAAGTGCGATCTTCTCTAAAGTTCTAACGGAAGAATATTGACCTCTGTTCGAATGTATAGTCGATGCAGGACTTTGTGGAAGATCAAGGAGAACATCATATCTCACAGTTGCTTCCGCAATCTGATCAAATGGACCGCAAAATCTATCCAATGAAACTGCATCGTCCTCTAAACCTATATGAGACAGATTGAGAGCACCGTTGGGCATGTCTAAATTGCCGTCCATTATAGGAAAAGAGAGGTGACGAAACGAGAGGAGGAAGATGTGGGAATGAGTTTGGAGAGTACGATCCATTTATGTAGTGGAAAATCGCAGTGCAGTAGCCTACAACTGTAACCCTGCAAAATGGTAAAATCTAATCACAGATATTGTTAGTAAAAAAGAAAGACTGTTACTAATTTTTAGTGTTGAATATATCATTCCAAAATTGTTCAATGGCTATTGAATAACTCTTGCGTATGACGCTTGCTATTTTGAAGCCTAAAGCAACTTAAAAGGTTCATGGATTTTAAATTTTGGGAATGAACTCATCTATTATACTTATATTATACGGTGCAATAAATACATCGCACACGATCCTTTATGCCTATGAATGATAAATTTTCATCCAAGTGATTTAGATGTCCAAGTGACGATTAATTTGAGAGGTGTGATGAACATGCATGTAGTTAAATGATGCGAAGAGGTTAAGCTGCACAAAAGATGTTCACACGATTGTGTGCAAGAGCTGAGAGAGAATTGAGTAGGACTATTGAAAAACAGAGACGAACAGATAGGAAGAAAAAGTTTGCTAGAAGAGAACAGTTTGTGACTCCGTATAACTTGCGCTCGGCTATGGGGAAGAGAGGGGGAAACTCTAATAAGGGTACTGGAAGTCGTCTAAAGAATGTTGATCGTTCAGACGTTGCACCTATTCGGCTATTTTCTATGGCGGAAGATGATTACAGCCCGGGCGACCCACCTTGCACGGTCCGTTTTTGTTTATACCGAGAACAGTGCTATGATTAATGTGTGAGATAATCATGATGACTTAGTGATTAATCTCGGGCTTTGCCCTTTTCAACTTATTGAGTAGGGCATGATATTGACCAGGGGAGTCCACCTAGTTCTAGGGTGATTGCTAAGCAATCTAGGTTCAACCAGACTATCAAACTTTCACTCGTTAGGGTTTAGGAAAAACGAATAGGTTTGAGATAGTTTGTTGCGCTTCAGCTTTTCTTTGATTCTGGTTTATCACCTTTTGGCATTCCGCAGTGGTGGCGATACATTTGTTTGGTAACTGATAGGTATGTTGGGTTTGCAGCGTGGGCGGCGGCAAAGGATATCTGAGACGTCAAGCTCTTCTAAATCCAATAACAACAATCAACAGGTCGGTTCAATAGATAATATTGAGGTGTACCATAGAGCTTGTTGTGTCTTCTGAATCGTAAAGCTTTTACAATTTGTGCAATTACTCTCTGGATTGCAGACACAGAAACCCCGCGAGTCTGAAGAGGAGATGGAGCAAGATTCGGGAAACGTTGTTGAAGATAATTCAGACATGGAGATTGATCTCCACAACTCGGCAGAACCGGTAAGCAAGAAAACCGAAAGACTACCCTAAACCTAAGTTGTAATGCAGAATTCATGCCATACTTGATTAGGGTTTTTAAGATTCGGGAAACCCTAGCACCTTTTGAAATTGTTCATTCTTGTTTTTTATGTGAAGATCTTGTCTCCTAGGGATTGCTTTCGGGCCCGAGCCATATCAAAGTACTCGTATATTTTGATATGGCAGAATGTAAATAAAATGCATAATTTTTTTCTTCTAATTTATGATTCCTTGTATGTTGCCTTGAATCAAAACTCGTCATCATGCTAAGGTGATTCGGCGCCGAATTAGTTATAGAAGATCTATTGTATGTTCCATAGACGTTAGTAAATTTTTAGATAAATCTTAGCGCGCATCAAAGCTATGTAATCATGTGGAATGATTCGGCCCCGAAACAAAGTATGGGGCTGCTCAACTTCAGCAACGCTAAGGTTGGAAACTGGTGTAAGTTGATTTTCATCGGAGGACGTCAAACCTTATTCGGGCCCGATACACAATAAGAGCTCTGTCTACTTTGATTTAGTATGCACTGTTTCGGAGTCTCAGGTTTTCATATCGGAGCCGAGGGCTCAGGTCTAGCAAACGACTGCAAATAGCAGTCGACATAGTAGTCGACTGCAGAGAAAAAAATTAAAAAATTCCAAAAAAAATTATGGACCGTCAGATCTTCCTACCAAGAAGATCTGACGGTCCATAATTTTTTTTGGAATTTTAAATTTTTTTTTGCAGTCGACTGCTAATTCAACTGCTAATTCGACTGCTATTTGGAACTGGGAAGCCAAAAGTTCCTGTCGATCGACAGGAACTTTGGCACTGAACTGGGAAGCCAAAAGTTCCTGTCGATCGACAGGAACTTTGGCACTGAACTGGGAAGCCAAAAGTTCCTGTCGATCGACAGGAACTTTGGCACTGAACTGGGAAGCCAAAAGTTCATGTCGATCGACAGGAACTTTTGCACTGAACTGGGAAGCCAAAAGTTCCTGTCGATCGACATGAACTTTGGCACTGAACTGGGAAGCCAAAAGTTCCTGTCGATCGACAGGAACTTTGGCACTGAACTGGGAAACCAAAAGTTATGGACCGTCAGATCTTCTTGGTAGGAAGATTTTTTTTTAATTTTTTTAATTTTTTTCTTTGCAGTCGGCTACTAGGACGACTGCTATTTGCAGTCGTTTGTTAGACTTGAGCCCTCGGCTCCGAGACCAAAACCTGAGACTCCGATATGAAAACCTGAGACTCCGAAATAGTGCATACTAAATCAAAGTAGACAGAGCTCTTATTGTGTATCGGGCCCGAATAAGGTTTGACGTCCTCCGATGAAAATCAACTTACACCAGTTTCCAACCTTAGCGTTGCTGAAGTTGAGCAGCCCCATACTTTGTTTCGGGGCCGAATCATTCCACATGATTACATAGCTTTGATGCGCGCTAAGATTTATCCAAAAATTTACTAACATCTATGGAACATACAATAGATCTTCTATAACTAATTCGGCGCCGAATCACCTTAGCATGATGACGAGTTTTGATTCAAGGCAACATACAAGGAATCATAAACTAGAAGAAGAAAAATTCGGAGTCCCAGGCAGGTGTATCGGGCCCGATACACCTCTGTCGGAACTCATCTATAATCGATTTTTTTTGGGTTCAGTATCAAGTCTTGGCTCAACGGGTTAGTCATTCAGTACCGATACACATTATCTACGCACATTTTCTTGGATGTTGCAGTGTGAGGAATAGTAGAGGATCATGATACGGGGTCTGGATTATTGTATTGGTTCCGATACTGTGTGCACGGGGTTAGGATTTATGATGCCCATACAAAATCCTTCCAGGACCAGGGTATTCATTCGGTACCGAATGACCTTCCTAGGCAGGCTTATTTTGATGTGTTTCTATCATCTTCAGTGATGAGTAACATGTGAATCTCCTGCCCAGCTCCATGCACAGGCTCCCATTAACACTGGAGCATCACCTCCAGCAACTCAACCCTCCTTTGGTGTTGGTGGGAAAGTAGATGCCAATGATGACGGAGCAGATGAAGAAGAAGAATTCCTCGGTGATGACGAGCATTTTGGAATTGACGAGGACGAGATTCGAGCTCGTCGAAAATTGAACTCAGTGGCTACCATATCCAGTTTGAGAGTGCAACCCACGAGTTTTTCACGTTTCCCAATTCCGCTTTGTAGGATGGTTGCTATGCATGTGGTTAGGCCTACCTTGCAGAGCGATCTAGCCAAGCTTGAACAAGAGTTTGTGCATGGCTATCGTGAGGGGGCTTCGGTGTTCTATGTGACAGTGACTAACGAAGAAGGCAAAAAACAGGAGGTTACTGAAGCAGACAAGGAGAAATGGGGACCCATCTGGAACGCTAAGAACAACGATTTCAACACCTTTCTCCTCTCGGTACCAGAATTGGCAGGGTTAACCAATCTTATGTTTTTGTGTACGATGGCAACCACAGGCGACAAGCTTGGCTAAATCACATTGAACGTCTCCACAAGAGCGATGCTTCTTGGCATTGTTTGGTGGACTCAATTCTTCTTAATACCAAGGACAAAATTGGTGTGGTTATGCAAGTCATGCATGACATCAATAAGTAAGTTCATTTGCCGAATTCCTTCTTGAATTGCACTTGCTTTATAAACAATTCAGGCCTTTGAACTGAATATGTTCTTTATACTCAGGCATACTGAGGACTCGCACGTTAAGACAAATACCGTCCATACCCTGTTTAGAGTCCGTAAGTACGGACTTATGGAATTGGACAAATTCAAGGACATATTGTCTCCTTCCGACCTTAGGCGATGCAAACGATCCCAGAAGAAGACATGGTACACATTGCCTTTGAATGTGTTCACCTCTTTCATTTTTCAGGTGCATTCTCCCTTCTTACTTGGAGTTGTATATGTTTTCCTTTCACTTGTGTTTGTCATACTTGCAATGATACTTGTAAGTTTACCAATGCCATAATCTCGAAACTTACCTGAGCCAAATTAATTGATTTTTTTCAGCACGAAATTAATATGTCTGCGGACGAAGGAGTTCGCCAACTGACTGAACAATCTGATGGAGACATCACTGCTTCTGATAAAGCTGCTGCGATGAAGTCTGCCGTGGAGAAAAAATGCATTGCACTACGACAGAAAATGGGGAAGCTTGTAGCTGTAGCCAACCCAGATCTCACCGATGGTTGGTTTCAAGAGGTTAGTGCACTACAAGATTGGCCAATTAATAAATATATCTGTTTCACATTTTGGTTGCCACGTATATAACAAACGCCTGTATTAACCAAGAGGCGTGGTACCTGTAGATTGAGCGACACTACACTTTGAATTCGATATCACCAGAGCTTAATCTTGAGAAGCTGCAGCTCATCGCAACTTCAAGGGCATCACCGAGCTTCAAAATCAAGTGGCTCGAATATATCAACTCATCTGCGGCTACTCGCGAGGCACGAAGACTTCCGCCAAAGCCAATTAATGAAGAGAAACTTTCCCGATTCCTAGCAAAAGCATGCTGGTGGGCTGGGGTAAGTGTCTCGTTGTAAAATACTTCTTGTCCAGCAGGTGATTTCTAGCCTAGGGAAGTCGATGTTTTGTAAATGCTTGCATACATAAGACAATCTTTTGGAGACACATGTGTTGGATTTATTCGATTTTTTGTTTGAACTAATCTCAATTTTTTCATGTTGATGCTCAGATTGCAGAGCAAGCGATGAGTTCATTCGATGAAATCATGCGCCAGGATAGAATATCGATTAATATGAATATGGCTAGTGAGCCACTGACCTTGTCGGCATACATTGAAGATTGTCGAATGAAGCTTTGGGACCATGCATTCTCGACCTATTTTAAAGGCCACGATTCCTTCAAAAAAATTGACGACTTCGTTGGGTTCAAGGGAACTGACCTTGTTGTGCGAAGAGTCATTTTCAGGTATTTCCCACTTTATCTCCTTTATGCAAATTCAAAGCGTTGATTGCATCAATCCTTTCGGATGAAATTTTTTGCAAGTATTTTTCATAACTTCTAAAAGTATCATCTATTTGTCAGGTACTTCAAGTATGAGCTCTTACCGAAGAAAGCTATTCTCAAAGAAGACCTCCCGGTTTTCTTGAGCACATGGCTTGATAGGTCTAATGCTGCGTGCATGTTCTCCGCCGCCCAACAACGAACCTGGACGACTTCTCATCTTACTTCGGGGGCTTGGTATCTCGATTGTGGGACCAACTACACTCCATCTTTTGAGACTGAGCTGAAGAAGTTACGCGATGCAGTTGGAGAATCCGGAGAAGAAATGGATGATTTGAAGGGAATTGAGGATGATCATGAGAGGGCAAAGGCTCTTAAAAGGCGTGTTGAAGAAGACCGCAGGAAAGCCCAGAAGGTGAAGGAGGCCGAAGAGAAGGCTAAACAAAGAGAGTTAGAGAAGCAGCAAAAGGCAGTTGAGAAAGCTTCAAAGAAAGGCAAGAGGAAGGTAAACACTCTGGGAGAGCAAGAAGGTAAGAGTCCATTGACTTGCATTCCGACCGCTGACTCTGGCTCACAGGTCCACACCATTTCTACTAGGGGCACTAAGCGAGACTCCTCCTATGAGCTCTTAACTCAAGTCCCGATTTTGGATCCTGCCGAGGAGAGCGACATCAAGGTAGATGAGTTCATACTGAACTCATCTTTGGATGAGGTCCTTGGAGGTGATTCGGGCACCCTAACACCGGCCTACAATGAGCTCAAGTCATTTATTTCCAAGGTAAACTCCTTGTAATTATGTCTTTGACAACCATTAGAAATTTGAATTTTTTGAAGATTACATTGGCTCCTACTATATGGTAGTCCTCACATCCTACTATATTGATATTCAACTATGTATTTACAGCACTCCAGTGATAAAATCCGTCATTACAAAGGATCTGCAACAAACCACCCTTGTGTGGATTTAATTCTTGTGGATATGCCGGAAGGTCTTCCGGTTCCTGGAATATCCAATCCAGCCACCTTTGTGCCTGCATGGAATCAGGATGCCAAAGAATGGTTGCAACCTGTATTTGACTTTGCCGACCAGCACCTTCAGGACGATGGTGCTATTATTATAATTCACCCTTTTCGTTTGAGCACAAAATCAAACATTCTTGGCTATTGCAAATCGTATGGCTTTGAAATTCGGAAGGAGTGGTGGGGGATGAACCGCCTGCACCTTACTTCGGCTCTGAATCCATCTCTAACTGTAAGTCCTATACCATCATTCTTTTATTTCTATAAATTTTTATTATTTCTAAGCTTACGTACATGTTTCCATTAGTTTACACATGTAATCTAGGAGTTTCCATTTATCTTTAATTAATTTCTTGCCTTGCGACAGTTTTTGACAACGTGTTATTCTCTTCAGACCATGCGCTTTGGCATATGCTTGGTAGTGAGGAGCCTCTTTGGTGTTCCAAAATCCAACTTCTCCTTTCAGCCCATTCCCGCTCTTGATCGCCATGGAGTGGATGTCGCCCGTGACGATATTCTACAGAATTACGTTACTAGAGACGATCAATTAATGAACACCACAATGCCATGGCGTGGCCCCCGGGAGAAATCCGTGTTTTTTATGCAAATGCTTATTCAAGCTTCAAGTTACCCTGGCGACGTTATACTTGATTGTACTGCCTCTACATGTTCGTTTATTTAAACTCGGAGTTTTTAAATTTTGTTTATTCAAATCGTTATATTAATCAAGTGAACCGATTTTTTTTCCAGGTTCTGCTATCCACGCTTGCCGCAACGTTAATCGCCACGTTGCGGCTTTGGAGCCGGACTCCGATATTTTCGAGGCGATACTAGCTCCTTTGATTCAAAGTTTTCCATCCCTGTAGTACATTCCGGGGAGCCTGTCTCGAGTTTTAATGACATTGACGGTGAACAGATCACAGCTGAGAGAATTGTCAAGAAATCTCGTTTTAGTAAGTGAGTATGGTCTGCAAATTGCATTTTCTGCTGAATTTGTTTGAATATCATTTCTTATCAATTTGTTTTATAAACATTATATCTTTGGCATTTGCAGATGTGATAATTTGAAATATCCAGTTCACCGCCCATTCTTCTGTGATCCTAACTTCTATCCAAGCCCTCCCAAATCGTTTGCACTTCCTTCGTACGCAGACAGTATGGCTAATGAGCTAGCTCAAGGTTTTCATCGCACATTTTATCCCATGTTTGCCCACCGTAAAGGCTTAGAATTCCTAGATGTGGAAGTTGTTGAGTCTGACGCCGAAAGAACATCTGATGCACTTAGTGCTGATTTCAATGCTTCTACACGTAGTTTCGAATAGGATTTCAAATCCTGCCAGAAGAGTATCTATATGTTGCCGCCAACATGATTAGATGTTATCAGTATCTGCATATTCTGGATGCCCATCTAGATCTATGGCAATGAACAATGTATACATTGCATTTTGTAAGTAAACTAGATGAATCATATTGGCAAGTCTTAATGGATATACTGTGAGCCTCCTATGTATACATCCTTGCTGCAATGCTCTTTGTTATTGTAATTTATGTTTTGCTCTTGCTAAGTCCTACTGCTGACGTCAACCCTAATTTATGCTCATTTCAACGGACTTGGGCTCCCTTTTCAACAAATGTTTCTAAAATACATCCAAATTCCACGGTAATACACCCACCTTCTGTCGAAATTTATTACAAAAATCTCAAATCTCCGCTCTCCGCTCTACGCTCTCACATAGTTAAGTTTCCCACATAAATTATCAAAATTGCCGTTGAGTTACTGCTCACCGCTCACCGCTCACTGCTCACTGCTCACTGATTAGCTTTTCCCCACTTCGCTTGATGTTGTTATGTATACCATTGGCTGTTGGGCGTAAGGAAGGTGGGCCTTCATCTGGAAGATGACCACGTATACCTGTTAGTGGCAAGGGTGGAAAAAACCCAATTTTTTCCGGCTGAAGCATTGGGTTTTTGGTTTTAATGCAAAAAACCCGATTTTTTGCGAATAAAACGATGGTATTATTCTAGCACTTGGCACTTGGCAATCGGCTCCACCATTGGTGGACATTGGGCCCTCTGTCCTATAATCTCAACTTATCTGCAATAAAACCGAACAAAACCGGATTTTGCTGGACCTTGGATGATTAGGGTTTTTTTTTTAAACCTATGAAAAACCCAACTGTTAAAAACCGTGTGGTGCCAACCTTGGCCTGTTCAAGGCTAGCTTGGCCCACCCATCCAAATAGGACAACCTAGAAAGTTGGTTTTTAATAGTCCGACATGACTCTTGTGGATGATAATTTAAGCATGAAGAGAACTTGGGCGACTTTGTGTTAGTTCTCATAAATGCATGGTTTGGGACTAAACCCATGGTTTTGTCTACTTTATTTTACGAATAACTTCAATAGAATTAAACCTTGGGTTCAACCCTCAAACACAAAAATTTGGAGTTTATCCGTATAATAGACCTTTAGTTCCTTTAACTATGTACCAAGAAGCCGAATATAGGAGAAGGGCCACGTTGCCTTCCTTGCCACCTAAGGTAGATGAGGCTAATATGGACACCTCCATCTTTGTGGAATCATCCAAATGATGAATTAGAGCATTAGAAACTTGAGCAGGTCAGCAATTGCGAATCAGGACCACAAATATTGAAATTGTTCAAATGAGAGTTGAGGAAGGTGTTGATATAGGCTCCAGAATCAAAGATTCTCTACTTCCCAATGTGGTGTTATAGGGGGGGAACTCTTTTGTTGCTCAATGTTGTGTAAGTGGACAACATCATTAGCAGATTCTACATGGGTCATTTGCCAATGAAAACCAAGTTTAATGCCAATATTGGTTTTGTCATGTCACTAAAGTAGACACATGTGAGGTAAAAATGCTACTGCATTATTTTTTCATTATAGAATACCCACAATACAAGTTGGTCGGCACCTCATAGCCACATGCCGCCTCCTAATTTGCCCACCTCAGGCACAAAAATCAAGCGTGTCATAGCTTGGTGGATAGCACTCCTCATTATGGAGGATGGTAGCTGTAGTTTGACTTTTGCGAAAGTGACTAACCCAAATATCATCAAGGTGGCAGCTGAATGACCATGTATTACTCACCAACCAAATCAAAACAACTTTACTATTGATTAGGAGCCAAAAATACGTGTCCAATTAAGGAAGCTAACTGAATTAGCCTCATCTACCTTAAGCTTCCATCAAAGATGTCGGAACCTTGGCATTTGCAAATGTCATGTGGCTTCTTGATTGTTTCTCTAGTGCCACCTGACTTCCCAATGAACAACTTCTTTGTCAACAATAGGCTGATAAGTGATATATGAGTAAAATGATTATTTATTTATTTATTTATTTTTCTTTCCATTCTCTATTTTATCATGTCCTTAATACTTTGGACATGGTGCATTCTATTTAGATTTACGATATAATGGAGCATGCTATGATGTTGTAAGGGAGTTCACCCCATACAATGAATCGAGTCCATCTCACCGCAAAGTTGCAGTCAAAGGTGCACGGCTCTTTGCTTCACACTGGAAGGCACTTCGCAGGAGGAAGGTTAGTTGACATGTGGTAGAGAACTAAGTCCACGTCCTAAATTATAACATGTTGAATTCTATCATAAGATCTTTTGATTATATATGTAGGTTGACTATTATAATATAATAGTAGTTCATTGGAATGTGTTTTATTGTTAAACATTTGATTATATATATATATATATATATTCAACATCAAATAAAAATATATTTTAGTTCTTTCATCATATTTTAATATCATAACAATCAAGTAATAATTGAGGATTCACACATCTCCCTTGAATTTAGGTATAATAGAAGTGTATCAACGGATTTGCTGAAACATTGTAGCAACAAAAAAAGTCTAAATTTTGAAAATATATCTAGATTTACTTAAATACAAGTTCAATGAAACTAAGACACAATTTCCGATCCCAAAGCATGTGCCAAATATTGGAGCGCTCTTGAATGTGCTTCAAAATTATCACCATTTGTTTTGGGAATAGGGTCCAACACATGATTTGAGGTCATTCCTCCGAATAGTGATGTTGCTCAAAGTGGGATCAAAGTCACAATTTGGTCCATCCTTGAGCTACTTTATGCATAACTCTAATAGAGTCATTTGTAAAGTAAAGCATATTAAATCATGAGTTTTAGTCCTGAACCCTGAGATCATGTGAATGAACACAAAGTCACCCAAGTTTTCTTATTGCTTATAATAACATACATAGAGAGTGGTGGTGGGCTAATCAAAAACCGGCTTCTAGCTTGTCCTACCAGGATGGGTGGACATACATGCCAATACAAGATTTAGGACAATGGATCCCACATGCATACCCTATTTTAGATTCTAAAACTCTCTCAAAGTTTCTGTGATGCAAAACAGAGGTCTCAAAAAGTTCATCCAACTTTCCAAATAGGCTCCAATGGCAATGGAGCAACTTTAGAAAAAGATTGAACACTGGTGACCGGAACCTTAGATATAGGGAGTAAGAATAGGAACTAGAACTCAAAGCAACACATTTTCATTGGATACTTTATTCTATATACAATGCCAACAAGGTTGCCACCCTAGCATAAGAAGATCTCCTTTATCTTCCGGTCATGTGGTTTGAAGGGCCTTTGGGTTGACCAAATAGAAGAAGAAAAACGTTGAGGCATTTCGTCAACTTGAATTCTTGTCATTGGGTTTTTGTCCACTTTGTCCAAGGAATGCAACCACCTTTAGTAGTGGGTCCCAACTGCAAGTTCCTTGCAACGCACCGATTTCCATGCGACCCACTACTTAAAACCGGTTTAAGGGATAGGGCAAGGTAGTAATGGTATGTCTCATGGGCTATGACGTGATTAAGGCACATGGGGGGTAGATTCATTAAAGAATTATTAAAACGGCATTTCTCTGCCATGGGTCCTTGCCTTTTCCTACTAGACCACCTCTCTTGCCTCTCTCACCGCAAAACCCGTTGGACCATGTCGATGCATTTATTAGGTCTTAACATTTATATTTTGGGGACCTCGACCTTCATGGTCCCTCTGACATTTTTTCCTTAGTGTAAACTGAAGTTGTTCCGGGACAACTTCAGCAGCCAATCAGCTGCCTTGCAAAGCCCTGGTCCAACTTCATGGTCCATAGTGTAAACCGGCACTTAGACCGTTCCCAAAATGCCAATTAAAGGAATAGGATACTTGCATGTGTTTTTGATGTTATTCTAATTTTTTTTCAGGTGGAGGATTCTACACTGCTCCACACTATTTTGCATATTTTCTCCACAATAACAAAATACAATGACTTATTTTTTATTGTGATTGCTATACGGATAAATAAGAAAGTTATAGAGTTTTGTAATCTAGTTCCGATCCAAGGTAAATTTTGTATGGGTAGTTTCCTCAACCCTTTCTCTTTAAAGGGTTGAGGAAATTTTTGGGAACCTTGTTGGCTAGGTACCAAACAAGAATCTAAAGTACACGCTTGTTGCTCAACCTTGAGTACAATTCCCACCGCTTGGTCCTCTTGGAAACACCCCCCACTCCCTCCCACACGACCCGTTACGTAACAAAAAGACCAAATTTTAGCACAATTAGTTCTCTACCGTACACCGGACAAGATTTTTGGGGAATATAAAAAACTTTTAACAAACTTATAAAAGGGGGGGGGGAATATAACATGATTTATGTATGCTTGGTGTTGAAATTTATAAAGTGTGTGAGGCCAAACCCCCCACCCTTAAGCGTCCGTAGTCCGAGTAGTGGGTTTGGGCTCACATTCCTCCGCGGTATTGGATTTGGACTTGGATGAGTCCATAGTGCAAGGTTCACCCTTCAAGTGGTCTTGGATTTAACTTTGGTCTTTGCTTCCTTTGTCTTGCCATCGCGAGAGTGCTCCACATTCTCCATTAATTTGTGCACGTGGTTTATTTTTAAAGAGAGGATGCAAGTGTTAAAAAACACTATTCTCTATAGTCAATCTCAAATACATTTACTTGTGAAAGCCACACATAACACTAACTAGCATAATGTAACTAACTACTTGTCTATGAGCTAATTAAGTAGGCTATCTACTAAGCTCCTTCATGAACCCATCTCTTTACTTTCTAATTACATAAACCTAGCTCCTTCATAAACCCAACTCCTTCATGAACCCAACTCCTTAGCTTCTAACTAAATAAACCCAGCTCCTTCGTAAACCCAGCTTCTTAGCTTCTAACTAAACAAACCCAGCTCCTTCATAAACCCAGCTCCTTCATGAACCCAGCTCCTTAGCTTCTAACTAAACAAACCCAGGTCCTTCATAAACCCAACTCTTTACTTTCTAACTAAACAAACCCAGCTCCTTCATAAACCCAGCTCCTTCATGAACCCACAACTTTGTAGTTGTAATCCCCAACTACCTCACTAATTATTCAAGCCCTTAACTAATCTTCCTACCTAATTTTCCTAATTCTACTAACAACCCCTTTCTAATCACACAATTCTTCTCTAATCCTAAAATCCTAAAATCCTAGAGAGGAGAGGGGGAGAGAGAATTTCCTAACTTCACTAAGACTAACTAATCCACACAAGTATATTTTTGCACTCATCACAACCTCAAGTGCTCAACTCTTAAACATGGAACTTGCAACCACGTGTATTCAAAACATGAACTTTAAGTACCACAAATTGGAATCATGAATTAACTTTAAAATCCTTCACGTCAACACTAATTCTACCAAGAGGTCAAGCCCTCTTCAAGGCTAACAAGCCTTGGCTCTCAAACTAAAAACTAAGCACACACATGTGCTCCAATATGGCTTCCCACACCCACACTTATAACTCGTGGGGTGCCTTGGAGCACAAAGGAAAGAGAGGATGAGTGAGGGAAGAATGAGGGATTATATAGTAAGCTTGAGGGGGTGAGCACCCTCAAGGCTCACGATAAGCCCTTGAGATTTCCTCCTACTTAGTAGGCGCCAATCCTATTTTCTAAGCCTTCCTCCCTCAAATGATCAACAAGGATCCTAATTCGAACATTTAACTAGCCTTGGCTTTCTACCTACCACACTTTACCAAACTTGGGATGCTTCAACCCAAACTTAGCCTCCTTCGCTTTCCGCCGCCATAACTTTCTCCCCTTACTTTCCCAAATCGTTGCTCACCACTTAATTCAAACCACGATGCTTAACTCGTGATTTGATTGGTGCTTTGAGAATTTGCTTATCCTCCACCTTGCATTCTTCCTTGGACCTTCCCCATTAAGTGGCCATGATGAGGTGGTCCACTTGTGCGCTCCATGTGATCCTCCATTCATCCCAATTCGAATGCACTTGCCTCTTGAGTCACTTTGGTTGTCTCCATCCATTTGTACTAGCCTACTCACTAACTACTCAATCCAAGTTCTCCTTACCTATCCTCATTCACTCAAATCCTTCCGAAGGTAAAAACACAATAACAACTCACATCCTAGCCTCTTACAACATGGTACTTCTAAGACTAACATTTCACTCTTTTTATATTTTTGTGAAGTAACATGCTACTTCAAAGTGCATCAACTAACGTTTCAAGGGTCTAAGACTAAATGTGGGCACCCTTTTGGGCTCACATAATTGGCGACCATCGGGGGATGAATCCAAACATCTCTTGCTCCAAGGGTAAGTTGCCTAGTCAAGCTCGGTACTCCTTACATCTACTTCCCGATGTACGGGTAGGAAAGAGCTCACCATTCAACGTTTCCAATTGAATTGAATTATTAGGAAAGACCTCATAGACAAGGTAAGGTCCTAACCATATTGCATCGAATTTCGCCGGAAATTCAAGCTTTCGTGCGTCTTGAATCATGACCATCATTCCCGGTGTTAGGGCCCTTCTCTTATGTCGTTTGTCGAAAGTAATCTTTCTCCTTCTTTGGATTGCCTCAATATGTTGAGCCGCCATTCTCCTCCCTTCGTCAAGTGCTTCCAAATCGGTTAGTCGATTTCGTAAGGATTGACTTTCGGTAAGTCTCGTACTCACGGCCACCCTAAGTGACTCGACTTCATATTCGATTGGTAGTGTCGCTTCAAGACCATAGACTAAGGAAAATGGTGTAGCACGCGTAGTTACCTTATAGGTTGTACGGTATGCCCAAAGTGCCGCCGTTAGTTTCGTATCCCAATCCCGCTTCGAGTCTATAACCGTCTTGCGTAGTATACTCACCAAAATTCCGTTAACCCTTTCCGTTTGTCCATTGGTTTGTGGGTGGTAGGGAGTAGTCTTCCGGTGATCAATTTTAAATTTCTCTGTCATCTCTCGAATCAAGTCATTCAAAAAGTGAGTACCCCTATCGCTTACTAGGATCTTCGGCACCCCGAACCGCGAAATTATGTTTTCGTACATAAATATTGCCGCGTGTTCCGCCGTGTCGGTCTTCACCGCTTTGGCTTCCGCCCACTTGGTGAGGTACTCGGTTGCCACCACAATATATTTCATTCCTTTTGAAGATTGGGGATGGACCTCACCCACATAGTCGATGCCCCATTTTTCGAAAGGAATTAAGGGTAATGATACATGTAAAGGCATCTCCATTCTAAGGTCGTTTCGGGCATACCGTTGGCAAGCGTCGCATTTCCTTACATAGTCATGGGCGTCCTTAAATAGTGTAGGCCAAAAGTAGCCCGCTCTAAGTATTTTTTGCCCGGTGAGTTGACCCGAGAAGTGACCGCCGCAAGCGCTATCGTGGCAAGCGATTAAAATCGCTTCAACCTCCGTTTTTGACACGCATCGTCGTAAAATACCATCGGACCCCCTTCTAAACAACCTATGGCCCACTACAACAAATTGCCTACTATTTACCCTCACCTTCCTTCTCTCTTCTTTTGTCCACTCTTTGGGCAACTTGTGGGTTGTTAGAAATTCCACTATGCCCGCATACCACTCCGGTGTAGAAGTGACCGCAAAGAGGCTATCATCTACTAACATATCATTTACCGGATTTTTTCCTATCTCCTCCGACAACCTAGACAAGTGGTCCGCTTGTAAATGCATACGACCCGGTTTATATTCCACCGTGTAGTCGAATTCTTCTAATAACAAAACCCACCTAGCTAACCTACCACTTAACTCCGCCTTGTTAACTAGATACTTGATAGCCATGTGGTCAACAAAAAATACAACCGGGTTGCACATGAGGTAATGCCTAAACTTTTTAACGGAAAACACCATGGCTAGGCACTCCCTCTCCGTTGTAGAGTAGTTTCTTTCGGCGGGGGTCAATTGCTTACTCGCATAAGCTATAGGTTGATCCTTCTCTTTTTCTCCCGTTGCTTGACAAAGCACACTCCCTATTGCCACATTACTAGCATCACAATAGACGTGAAAAGGTTTACCCCAATTGGGTGGTATCAACACCGGATAGGTGCTCAACCTATCCCGCAATTCCTCAAAGGCTTTTTGACAAGCATCCGTCCACTCGAATTTGACATCCTTTTTGAGCAAATGGGTAATGGGCACCGCTATCTTTGAAAAATTAGGAATAAGTTCCCGGTACCATCCCACATGTCCTAACAACTTAGAGATCCCCTTGGAATTGGTTGGAGTTGCCAAGTCGCTTATGGCCGCAATCTTATCCGGATCGGGTTCTCTACCTTTCTCACTAACAACATAACCCAACAACACTCCCTTATTCACTCCCAAAAATGTCTTATCCGGGTTCAATGCTAACCTCATCTTCCTACACCTAACCAATGCCTCCCTAACACAATGTAGGTGATCGTCCACATTACTTTGTGTGCTAAAATCGTCCACAAAGACGGTCATGGATTTGAACAACAAGTCGGTGAAGATATACATTACTAATCGTTGGAAAGTAGCCGGGGCATTACATAACCCAAATGGCATCACTACCCACACAAAAGTACCCCAAGGTGTAGTAAAAGCCGTTTTATGGATATCTTGGAGGGCTATGGAAATTTGATTATAACCCGCATACCCATCCATAAAGGTATATCGCGAATGACCTCCAACCTCCTCAAGCAACAAGGTGATAAAAGGTAAGGGGAAGTGATCCTTTTGTGTGCACGAATTCAATTTCCTATAGTCGACACAAACCCTTAATTTCCCATTTTTTTTTCTTTACTAAGACCATAGGAGAAACCCAATCCGTGATTTCCACCGGCTTGATAAACCCGGCCTTCAATAACCTTTCCAATTCCGCTTTCACCAACAATTGCAATTGAGGATTCATCCTCCTCTCCTTTTGTCTAATTGGCCTCGCCCCCGGAATTAAAGGAATCCGGTGCTCTACCATTTCCCTAGGAATTCCCTTAAGCTCATCGTAGGACCATGCAAAAGTATCACTAAACTCATCCACCAAATTGCTATACTCCCTAACCTCTTTCTCCCCCAATTTGGAACCCATCTTCATTTGTCGGGTTTTTCCATTCTTTAATTTCACATCCACGTACCGCCAATCCGCTTCCGACACATGTGCTTGTTCCTCTTTGTTCCGATACCAATCGGAAGGCACATTGGGGTAATCTTTCACATCTTGACCTACAACTATCCCCGTAGACGTGGTCTTGAAATGTAAAGGCTCCTCCAATTTCGATGACTCAATAATCACATCCTCCTCTTGAGTCCCATCTACATGAATTAAACTAACCTCACCCTCTTCCACGTCATCTACCCAAGGTGTTAACCCACCGCTAACCCACTCTTCCTCGGTGAGCACCTCACATGGCTCCAACAATGAGCCCTCTCCTAAACTAACACTAGGAAATTCACTCCCTAAGCCTACTTGGTGAAATGTAACCATTACATCAACCTCGGACTCGGGGTACTCCCTTAGCCATTGGGCATAATCCTCATTATCCCCATAATTGTAAAAATTAGGACCTAGACTTCCCGAGCCCGAATCTATAACAACCCTTTGACCTTCGGGATGGACGACTCCCACCAATGCCTTGCCAATCTCATTCTCGTTTAAGTCATCAATTTCCTTCTCCAATGGCAAATACATCTCCTTCTTCATCCATCCTTCTAATGAACCAATGGACACTATGACCCTATTACCCTCCGGACCATAAGTGATGGATGGTTTAGGTCCACCCCAATTGACCATAGCATTCGCCATCCGCAACCAAGGCCTACCTAGCAAAATGGGGAAGGTGTCCTTGTTGGAGTGCATTTTAATGACATGGAAGGTGACCAAGTACTCCTCGCCTCCCGTAGTCATTCTACAATCCTTGATCATCCCCAAAGGCGTAGTCGAACTTTGATTTGCCATATTTATGACCAAAGGTGAAGGCCCCGTGAGTCCAAGTCCCAATTTTTTCATAGTATCCTCCGGTAGTATATTTAGACTACTCCCTCCGTCGACTAGCACATTAGGAACCACCTTATCTACTATAACAACTTCTATTTCTATAGCTTTCACGTCTCTTCCACCTTGTGATTGGATCCTAGCGGCTATTTTAGCTTTCACCTTCCTCATCCTCTTGTGTACCGGCATTCCCTCCTTTAATGTTTTCCTTGCCGTGGGTGAAATTTCCAATAGTTGGCCGAAAGTAATATCCGCCTTGAGTGTACTAAGGTCCGCCCACAAGTCGTACCCGGTAGATCTTTCCACCTTAGAATTACCCACTACGTCGAATTCGTCTACGGGAACCCCCGGTCCTTCCCATTCACCCACATTGCTATTATCCAAGTCATGTACCGCATTAGTCCTCTCCCTATCTTGTAAAATTATATTTTCCCTCTCCACATCCTTAGTAGCTCTTCTAGCTACCCTATCCAACTCGGAGAGATTAATCTCTTCATCCGAAGAGTAATTTCCTTGCTCTCCTATTCCTACCTCCAACGGGGCATCCCCTCTCCTAGCCCTAGTAGTTACCGCTAGTGCAGGTGCTTCTTCAACCACACCCTTACCCTTCACTAACTCATATGTAATAGCATTGGTGTGAGGAGGCCATTGACTTTGCTCCTCTCCAATTCTCGTTGGGAGAGGAAGCATGTCATCACATGTGGCCTCCAACACTCCATCCATGAACCTAACATCTTGGGAGTTAGATGGTCCCGGATCCGTTGGAGGCGCTTGTCTCCCGTTACTACCATTAGGTGGAACTCCTTGTCTATTTTGTATTGGAATGTAACCGGTTGTAGTTTGCAAGCCCGCCGGTGGATGAAAAGTTTGCCTAGCATTACTATGGTCATAGTATAAGTTAGGTGGCCTAAGTTCATTGGCCGGTACTCCTTGTGGCCTAGCACCTCGCATATTATCCCTTGCTTGTTGTTGTGGATTAGCCACCGGGTAAGGGACATTAATTATTTTGTCCGGTTGGCGACACGTATCCGAGGGATGACTTCCTCCACAATTGCTACAATTAAACTCTTGACCTTCGGACCAACATTGTCCTTGAGCGTGCCACCTTCCACAAAAGGGATGAAATTCCTTCTTCTCTAAATTTTGGCCACCTTGCCCTCTAGGTTGTGGTCCTCTATTGCTTCCATTTCCATAGTGAGGTGGCGCTTGACCTCGTTGATTTTGTTGAGGTGGGTTACCGTTTCCTCTTTGGTCACGGTTTTGTCCACTTCTACAAAATTGACGCGTGTGGCCCGGTTGGCCACATTGGACACACCATAATCCGGAAGAATGCCTACCCGACTCAACCGGGGGTGGAGGCCCCGGTTGTTGACTCCGGATCATTAATGACATTTGATCCGTGAGGCTTTGCATTTGTTTTATCATAGCCTCTTGGAATCCTAGTTGGCTAGCACCTAGTCTTCTCTCAACCTCCTCCAAGTGTGGATCCGTTCTAGGGGCCGGTAGTGCCAAAAGAGGTGCCGGTTCCCTAACCGCTAAAGGTCGGGGGCCGGTGTCCACAATGGCATATGGAATTTGGTTCTCATACTTAGCGGGTTCTACCGCTACCACCCTAGGGCGTATGGGGATGAATTGTGGGATCAATTCATCCTCCCTTCTCCATAGCCTTTCGTGATCTTTATCCAAGTTTTCAATATCTCTAGCCGCACGCTTGGCATCCGCCAAGGTCAAGGGATTCCTTTCTAGAACACCCCTAATAGTTCCGGACTTAAAAAACCCTTGAATGAAAAATTGCTTTAGCGTGTCGTCGTTGAGCATGGTACCCACAAATCTAGTGCACACTAAATCAAACCTCCTAATGTAAGCCGAAATTTCTTCCTCCCTTCCTTGCTTCAATGACGACAATGCCCTTAATGCGGTACTTTGACCCACTTCCGGCCTAAATTCGTTAAGAAACTCCCTTTGTAATTGTTCCCATCCCCTAAAATGTCCCTCGGCATGATCCCGATACCATTCATAGGCTTCCCCCTCTAGAGTGGTAGGAAACCACACTAACCAATAACCCGGGTCGGTTATGAGGAAGCTAGCCAACCGTTCGATATACCGTTCCATGTGCCGAGAGGGGTCCTCATCCTTGGTCCCATAAAATTTAGGGAGATGAGATGGCATATCCATCGCCGCTAAATTTTGTGGAACCACAATTGGTAGGCCTCTTGGCCTAACCAATGGGTCTATTGGAGGTATAGGAGGTATGGGCGGAATAGGGGGTATGGGTGGTGGATCCATCCCCCGTTCCTCGGCCATGGTGACCGGTGAACTATTCAACAATCCCCTATCAACTTCTACCGGGAATTCTTCTCTAAGTGTGTAATTTTCCGAAGAAGTTTCACCACTCAATTTGGAGGGAGTGATCTCCTCTTCAAGTTGAGCTCCAAGTTCTAAGGTGTCTAGAATTGACCTAGTCCTAGGTTCGACGTTCAAACAACTCTCTATTCTAACATTATCTTGTTCTAATCTATCACTGATTTTAGAGGACCGCCTCTTTCGAGTAGATTTCTCTAGTCCTACTATCAAACTTGGTTTTTGTGAGCGAGTCCTACCTTGCATTCCATAAGAATCGATCGACCCTCACTTGACCACACATAATCCTAGCAATTCCCCTCTTAATATTTTCACTTGTCTTGGTGTGGTTATAATTTTTTTAGGAGGTGAGGAAAAGAACCTGCAAGCCCACTTAGGTGAAAGAATCCCAATAGGGGATAGGCATGTTCATGTTAATTTTTTGGTTAAGTCGGAGCATCACCTCCGCACCTTCCCGCAAATTAACACTCACCACAATACCGATTGTGAGGGGGTGACCTTCCGGGTAGATTATGTTAAAAGTCGAGGCTTCACCCTTCAACTTCTCACACCATCCACAATTCGGGAATTACCCTCTACAACGGATAACAACAATCACGAGTACAAAAGGCATTCCTTAATTAGTTAATGAGTTCACTTTGAAGAAATAAACATACCTTGAGCAATCGCATCCCCCTGTGAGTTAGCACTCCCCTCAATCGTGACTCAATGTAACAACACCATAAACTTTGTGAAATATTAATTTAATCTAGAGCATGAAATGACAACTCCCAAAACTTTGAGACTCACCCCGAGGTGAGTGTCAAAGTTCAATGTCCTAAGGTGAATTTACCCTCTAATGTTTTAATGAGCTACTCGGTTATAGGTTCCTTTTAAGTTCTTAGCAAATCCCCAAAAAGGTTGAGGACGTACCTTCGCCGCGCTCCTTCCTCAAAAATGAATTTGCGTAATTGACAATGCAATTCATTCCAAGGAATAGTTGAAATACAATGAATTCAAATGTAACCCAAAGAGAGAATACTTACCGAGTTTCGGATGCTCCTTCCCTTCTCTCAAGTTTGTGTCTCCAATTTTTCCTAGTTGCCTCCAAGTCTCCTAGTCGCCTCCAAGTCTTGTAACTACCTTCCGCTTCGCTCCCGGCGGACGCACCAATTATGTGAGGCCAAACCCCCCACCCTTAAGCGTCCGTAGTCCGAGTAGTGGGTTTGGGCTCACATTCCTCCGCGGTATTGGATTTGGACTTGGATGAGTCCATAGTGCAAGGTTCACCCTTCAAGTGGTCTTGGATTTAACTTTGGTCTTTGCTTCCTTTGTCTTGCCATCGCGAGAGTGCTCCACATTCTCCATTAATTTGTGCACGTGGTTTATTTTTAAAGAGAGGATGCAAGTGTTAAAAAACACTATTCTCTATAGTCAATCTCAAATACATTTACTTGTGAAAGCCACACATAACACTAACTAGCATAATGTAACTAACTACTTGTCTATGAGCTAATTAAGTAGGCTATCTACTAAGCTCCTTCATGAACCCATCTCTTTACTTTCTAATTACATAAACCTAGCTCCTTCATAAACCCAACTCCTTCATGAACCCAACTCCTTAGCTTCTAACTAAATAAACCCAGCTCCTTCGTAAACCCAGCTTCTTAGCTTCTAACTAAACAAACCCAGCTCCTTCATAAACCCAGCTCCTTCATGAACCCAGCTCCTTAGCTTCTAACTAAACAAACCCAGGTCCTTCATAAACCCAACTCTTTACTTTCTAACTAAACAAACCCAGCTCCTTCATAAACCCAGCTCCTTCATGAACCCACAACTTTGTAGTTGTAATCCCCAACTACCTCACTAATTATTCAAGCCCTTAACTAATCTTCCTACCTAATTTTCCTAATTCTACTAACAACCCCTTTCTAATCACACAATTCTTCTCTAATCCTAAAATCCTAAAATCCTAGAGAGGAGAGGGGGAGAGAGAATTTCCTAACTTCACTAAGACTAACTAATCCACACAAGTATATTTTTGCACTCATCACAACCTCAAGTGCTCAACTCTTAAACATGGAACTTGCAACCACGTGTATTCAAAACATGAACTTTAAGTACCACAAATTGGAATCATGAATTAACTTTAAAATCCTTCACGTCAACACTAATTCTACCAAGAGGTCAAGCCCTCTTCAAGGCTAACAAGCCTTGGCTCTCAAACTAAAAACTAAGCACACACATGTGCTCCAATATGGCTTCCCACACCCACACTTATAACTCGTGGGGTGCCTTGGAGCACAAAGGAAAGAGAGGATGAGTGAGGGAAGAATGAGGGATTATATAGTAAGCTTGAGGGGGTGAGCACCCTCAAGGCTCACGATAAGCCCTTGAGATTTCCTCCTACTTAGTAGGCGCCAATCCTATTTTCTAAGCCTTCCTCCCTCAAATGATCAACAAGGATCCTAATTCGAACATTTAACTAGCCTTGGCTTTCTACCTACCACACTTTACCAAACTTGGGATGCTTCAACCCAAACTTAGCCTCCTTCGCTTTCCGCCGCCATAACTTTCTCCCCTTACTTTCCCAAATCGTTGCTCACCACTTAATTCAAACCACGATGCTTAACTCGTGATTTGATTGGTGCTTTGAGAATTTGCTTATCCTCCACCTTGCATTCTTCCTTGGACCTTCCCCATTAAGTGGCCATGATGAGGTGGTCCACTTGTGCGCTCCATGTGATCCTCCATTCATCCCAATTCGAATGCACTTGCCTCTTGAGTCACTTTGGTTGTCTCCATCCATTTGTACTAGCCTACTCACTAACTACTCAATCCAAGTTCTCCTTACCTATCCTCATTCACTCAAATCCTTCCGAAGGTAAAAACACAATAACAACTCACATCCTAGCCTCTTACAACATGGTACTTCTAAGACTAACATTTCACTCTTTTTATATTTTTGTGAAGTAACATGCTACTTCAAAGTGCATCAACTAACATTTCAAGGGTCTAAGACTAAATGTGGGCACCCCTTTGGGCTCACAAAGTGCCTCTAAGGGCCACTTCACACACGAGACTGAGAGCCCGTGACCATTACACTTCAAACACTCTCATTGGTGGGAAAAGCAGAGCCGGTCTGTCGTGTAAATAACGATCATGTGTCACTACAGCTCGAGTACCAACCTCCACTAACAAATAACACTAAAACATAGCAAAGATACACATACACAACACACCTTCACAAAGAAGGAACAAAGTCAAAGACAATGTTGATGAATTAGTGTGGGGCACACTAATTGCACATATCACCATAGATGCCTTGTTGCTTTAGCAAGTTTCACATCCTTATCTTAACCTACTACTCCATGATAATATGTGATCACTAGGTTTCAATAAGTTTAGGTTTCATGCATTTTTAGGTCAAACTACATTATGAAGTTGGTAACTACGGACATCGTCGTAGCTACACTATATATTGTATATAGTATCATATGGTATTTTATGTCATCATGGTAACCTTTCTAATGACTCTTCTTATGAATGAGCGTACAATTACTGTCATCCCAAGTTATATTTTGGTAATGAATCACTTACAAAGTTTGGTATATTCTACATCCTAACATTTTTGTACTGAAATGTTGTCGTGGATGATTGCAATTTGGATGAAAAATCACTTAGCAAATGACAGTAATTGCAACATTGTAAATCTATAATGCCCAAAGTTGTTCTTTTTTTACCAAGGAATGACAAATAATGTTAGATTCACATTTAGTGGTAGTGACACTACATGGGTGAATTACAATTAGTATTGAGCAAGACAAATAGAATTGGTGACACTAAATACAATATTTAGTGTTGTCGTTTGGAGGTATGGGGATCATATATGAAAAATTCTTGAATGTAAATTATAATCACAAGAGTTAATTGCAAGTCAATGCAATGACATGACATGATCCTACCCAAGGGCGTATTTGTTTTCATTGAGAAGCGGAAATGGAATGATGATGTGGCACTAACTTAAAATCCATGGCACAATTTTTTCTTCATGTGAAGAAATTACGGATAGATTTTCCACCCATTCCAACTTCAAATATGAGATTTATGTGAAGGTTTACCTATAACCTCTCAAAGTATACTGATAGGTATCAACATTATGTCTCCTCCTCAAGGCCTTGCTCAATAAACCCACTATGAGTTCACATATGAGCTAATGACTATGATCAAGGTGAAGCGTCTATCTCTCTCTCACACAAATAATTGATATCGATACATTGAATTATACTTAAACTAAGAGTTTTTTAATCAACACGTTCTTAAGCTTAGTGAAATTCTTGACAAAACCGCCAAAACCTCCAAGATTTTTCAATTACGATTACACCTTGCAAAGTTATTGTAGTGCTATAATGGACCACCATGTGTTGAGCACTAGATTGCGGCCCATCCAAGGAGATTGAGAGGAACTTACTCTCCCTCTACCATGTTCTCTTGAAAATGTGAGCTTATTGAACTCTTGGAAGGAACAAATTGAGAACCAATGTGGATTTATTCCGTGGGCCCATCACCACATTTTAATCAGTCTAACATTGTTGGCTAGAATTTCACGGTGTCTATGTAAACTCATCCATCATGGAGAATGGGGTGTTGGTGGATTAAAAAAATAGATATATCCTAGATAGATTGAGGGCAACACAATTATGAATTGGATTTCACCATACTAGTTCTGGATCTTTGATGCCATTTCAAAATGAGAACATCTAGAAATAGAAATTCTCATGTTACAAAATTGCTTACTACATCTTCACCTTCCCAATGGATGAGTTCGCGTAGACTCCCCATAGCTGGAGAAAAGGAATTATTGTATACGAGTGTACCTCTCAATCATCCAACATCAAAGCCCCGAAATGGTATGCATCATGTAGGTTACTTTTTTTAGTTTATTTGACGCCGGAATTAGTTTTGAAGGCCCTAATTTAGTCCATTTGAGGTCATTTGGGATGAATTAACAACAAAGCTATGGTGGATCAAGTTTTTATGTTGGATGGATGATAGATACACTTTTATATGTTAAGGGTGAGTTTCCATGTAGGCCGTTTGCCCACCAGATTGTAGTGTGAATAAGGACAAGCCCACCCAAATGTAGAGGGAATCTAGTGGGGTAGGGTTCATAACTGCCCAATAGCTACTCCCATCTTCTCAAATCTGGGCCCACCTACTAACCTCTTCCTCCAGGTTAAAACCTCCTCCTCATTCTAAAACCGGCTTCAAAACCTTTGGTGGCCGGCACTTGTAGGCTGAAGATTCTTTAGTGGATGCATAGAAGCCTAGCATACTGCCAGAATGTGGTTGGATGGTTGCTTGCACTTAAGAACATGCGAACCCCTCTGACCCACTATTTTCTAGAATCTAGTGGGCAAACTCACCCTAACATCCTTTCTCTCTCTCTCTCTCTCTCTCCCTCCCTCCCCCAACATAACATTATTCAACTACTATCAATCATTTCATTCTAACAATATTCAGTGGCAGTGCTTCACCCGAATCTCACTCAATTTTCAGGCTGAATCTACTTACGAGTAATCATCCATAAGGTATAATTCTAGCACCTTACATGACATATTCCCAGCCCCCACCCAACCTGTGCACTTAGCTGAATAATGTTATGAAAGCCCTAGCATCCACAATCACGTGCAACTATAACATTTACTTAGAGTTTATTATTGGCACATCATTTGAAGGAAATTTTGGAAACCCTTGTGTAGTCCAACTCTTTGCACTTAAACTACTTTAGTGCCATGTGGCATCCTTGGCAAGTGACACCTGTAACTTGACAAAAGGAATTGGACAAATATCACACATGCCTGGGACTATGCCTTTAGAGGAAATATCAACCACAGACTCATGCCGTGCAAAGTTGGAAGAATATACAAGAATTTGTAAGTCTGTAGCTGTTGACTCGCCATCATCTAATGACTTCACTAAATATTGTATATAGTGCCACCAATTCTATTTGTCTTGCTCAATACTAATTGTAAACCGCTTGTGTAGTGTCACTAACACTACACTAAGTAGGATATTTAGTGTTTGATTATATTTAATGTTGTTACCACCCTACCCTGCTCAACACTAATTTTCAATTTCTTGACAATTAGTGTTAGAAGATATGCTAGAAGACATGTTGGAATTCTCCTTTTATCATTATTATTATTATTATTATTATTTTCATATCTTTACTAACACTAAATTCAAACATGTAACTTCCAAATATTACCATAGTTGATAATTAGTGTTTGAGTTTACATTTAATGTTACTTACTTTGATAGGGTTATTGACATTTAGTGTATGTGTTTGTATTTAGTGTATCAAACACTAAATATCCTTTTAAGTGTAGATGTATACCTAACATTATTTGTCATTCCTTGTAAAAAAGAATTGGCCACTGTAGATCGATGATGTTACAATAGTTAACACTTATTGAGTGATTTTTCATCCAAATTGCAACCATCCATGACAATATTTCATTACATAAATGTTAGGATGCAGAATACACCAAAATTTGTTTCAATAATTAGCCTTTGAATGAACTAAAGGTAATTTGGGGTCATAACATTATTCAACTGCATGGTTGTGTTCCATTTTACATTTAGCATCTAACATGGGCCTTCACTATCTTACCTTCATGGGAAGAAACTTAGAAAATAGGAAGAAACTATGGATAATGAATAGTGCTAGTTTGAATAGTAAGAATATTGTGAATAGTGTTGGTGTTTTCAATGATAGTTTTGCTTATTAATAGTGATTGTAGGGAATAATATTGGGTTCAACAATGTTTATTGCAAAAGTTCCTGGGATGAACGGTAATTTTTGCGCATAGTGCCGGGAGTATAACTCCACCCAAACTTCCAAATTCAGCTTGAATGTATGAATAGTAAAAAAACTTCAACTTTCGTTCAAGGGGCCCACATAATATAATTGACATATTCCAGGGTCACGGAACCGACGCACATGACTTAATAATGTTATTGGTTGTAGTTATGAACTTCGTCATCAAAAATTGTCACTAGAAAAGTTAGCATTGCAACATAAAAATACCATATGACACTAGATACAATATTTAGTGTATTAATCATGTTTGGTAATTACTAAGCCTATGGTAAAATGTGTGAGTCAAATATTTGGGTTTATATTAAACAATAAATTTGAGAGAAAATACGAAACAAAAACCTATAACTATACAAAGATAAATTGTGTTGACATTGGTCTAAATATTGATGTTGTACTAGCAAATCAAGGTTTGTGGACCTTATTTGGTCATTTTTCTTAATGGGGCACCTCTACATATTCAAGTGGTACATATGCCTTGTGTAACAAAAAGATATGTTATGTGTGACAATGAGATTAATCTATGTGCTCACAATATGTTAACCATTTTAGGTTCAATTCTTCAAAAAATTTGGACAGCCTACTCTGTGGTCACACAAAGAGAAAGTGAATCTTCACTTAATTCAAACCCCCATATTTTTTGCATCTCAACTTTGATCATGACCCTCAAAATGACAATCCTTCCTCATAATTTGAAGAGCTTGCATAAAATTATATCCTATTCATAGAGTGAGGATTCTTTGAGTTATCACATGATCATATATGTTTCCCCCCCCACAATGATGTTTGACTATGACATCTAGAATGACTAACATATTCCGAACGTATAGTCCAATCCCTTGTCAACACGTGTTTAAGATTGAAAAACCGAATTAAGCACGTGTACCTTAAACTAAGTTATATAGGGACTCACATGCGTCATTTTCTTCCCGAGGTGTTTTATTATTGCAATGGAAAATGAGGTGGATCCTTGTACATGCATAGAGGGTCTTGAAGTCAATAAAGCGGAGTGCGAAAGTACTCAAAGCGGCTTCGGGGTCATCGCACATATCAAGTAAATGTACGGCTTCTCATTCTACTTTGCAACATACACATGCGTGTCCTAGTCACCCCCTTCAAGAAATGTTTTGGATATCCAACTACAATTGGATCGTTTAATATATATGCCCTAAGTTAATGATATTTATGCATGTTGGTAGAGTGAGTCTAGTAGATCCTCAAACCCGTGATCATCAATCTTTGTAACAATTTGCCAACTTAAAATATCCCATGTTTTTGTTGGATCAAATGGCACGAGTCGTTCATGGAGAGAGGGAATAATCGTATATGAGCGTACCTCTCATTCATCCAACCTAAAAGCCCGGAAATAGTGTGCAACCCAGAGGTTTATTTTGTAAGTTGATTTGACACTGGAATTAGCTTTCAAAACCATGGGTTAGTGTACTCGAGGTCATTTAAGATGATTCGCCAACAAACCTATAGGGGGTCAAGTTTTTATGTTGGATGGAAGAGAGGTACACTCATGTACGATAATTCCCTCTCTCCGTCTTTCACTATGTAGAAGAAATCTTGCCCATTTCAACTATCTGTTGCAGCTTATTCACTGCAAATCATGTCTTAAACCTCTAAAGGCCCAAGCCCAAAGCTCCTCAAAATCACCTAAACAATTTCAACCCAATCTAGTAGCTTAATGAATAAATTCTTCAGCAATTCTAATGATGGTTCTGACCGTCCAGATGGCATTGAGTTAGGATTGTTCAAAAGAAACAATACAATTGTCCATGTGTCCCAATTCATAAGATTATAACATGAATGTGCACGATGGTATGGACAAGTGGAGGTGGATGCTGGACACAAAAAAATCTTCTTGACTTTCAGGGGTTAAAAAGTATCACTAATTCAATTTGGTTGCCAACAGTCCAAAAAAATCTTGATGGTAGTCAAATTTATTTGAACATATTATTACTTTGCCATGTTTCATAGGGTCGCACAATTGAGCTTTTAGCACTCCTCCCCCCCCCATTCTTGATCCTTTAAAACCTCTCTCTCTCTCTCTCTCTCTCTCTCTCTCTCTCTCAAATTGCACAATCAATTGCAAGAAAGGAACCAAAATACACTTCCTTCTCGGTATTAAGAAGACTTCTTGCTACTTTCCTAGTCAATGATGTGAAAAGTAACTAGATGTAATATAACAAACATATCAATCATATTTTCAAGTATACCAACACATGAAAGAAAGATAGATAGATAGATATGTACAAATGCTAGGTTCCAAAGGAGGCAAGCATAGTTGGAGAGCCTCTTCACCTGAGGATGTAACCACCACTACATGTATGAAAGGGAAACTTCAAAAACATTTAAGCTCGTATAACTGATCTTCATTGACAATACCATATAAGCATTATCATACCCAAACCCCGACGTTATTTTTTATTTATTTTATAGCATTATCATACTTTCACTTCCTCTCATACTAGATTATGTTAAAATATACTTCCAATGTCACAAAGCAAGTAGATCCACCCAATACGGTTACTTATCTGGATTGGACACTTGATATATATATATATATATATATATTTGAGTGGTATGTGATTTGGTGTGACTCCGAGAACAACCACCAAAAAGATATGTGTTTAAAAGACATCGGATTGCTTGCTCAAAATATGATAACCACCCTAGGGAGACCTATATGACCATTTAACGAGCACAAGAATCTTCAGTTTGATAATGAATTTTAATAACACTCATATGAACTCTCGAAATAATCAGGAAACCTTTATTACAACTTCGATTTGATACTAAGCATCTCATACTAATGACATGTTTTGTATAGTAAAAGAAGTCGGCTAGTCGGAAAAATTAACCATTTGGGACCCATCTACCTTAACCTTATGCTCGGTGAGGGCTTCTACAAATTGTACGCAACCGACCATGTGGATAAAATTTGATTGTTTATTTAGTTCATTTGTTTAACTTAGTGCATCCCTAGTTTCTAGTAGTAAGTTAGCCGTGGTTAGAGTATAAAGGGATGACACCGCTAACTTTAACTTAGTGTGGATCACGTGTGGATAAGTGTATGTAGATAAGTGTGGATAAAAAGCTTGATCGTGCAGCTATAGTTTGTCACATGGTAGAGCAAGTCCCGTGTCGGATCGTGACGGCTTTAAAACCCTTAAAGGACGTGGGGTCTCATTGTATACACAGCCATAAAAATACACAATTTATACGGGATTTTCCATATTTTATATTTTGTGTGTTTGAAATCTTAACATATACATTGTCTTTACGTCAAGGAGAAGAAAAGAAATAAATCCACACTAGACATTGATGACCAAAATACAACATAACACTATATTCGTTAATTGGAGACTTTTGAAAGTCTCAAAATGAAATACGCCCATAGTTTGGGATGCCAATATTATGAGCATGCGGAACATTGGGAACATCGGGAACATCGGGAACATGACGGTTTGCAACTTCGCATGCAAAGAATATGCACAACACTCAAAATAGTAAGTCTTTAAATCATAATCAAAACATGAACTATAAGTGGAAAATAACAATCGAATCCCAAAAACAAATGCTTTTATGTCCTTATAAAGTTTAGGATGCGCATCCCATATATAAGGGTCTTATGGAATTGGATGGCACATCCCAAACGTATGTATAAATTTGATACTATCCGCAATAAAACCAAGTCTACAAAGTGCCCCTATTTTCCACATTAATTCCAACCTACGTTATGTTTCCCCATCTCCATCTTCCGCTTCATATCCATTATCGGCATCATTTTCCGCAGCTGCAATACGTACCAAGTTGTCTTTGGCAAAATCTATATGTTTTTGGGGGATGGTCATTGTTTCCGATTTAGAACCTTTGCGCGGCTTCCAAGCACAAAGGATGGTATCCGTGTTTATCCAAACCGGTCCGTACGCGGAGTCCACTGTCCACTTGAAACCCTTTTTGGTGTCCCAACCTAAATAGGTGCGGAGCACGTTCTGGTCTTTGGTGCTCGGACGGCAATATTCCACTTCAATTTGACGAAAGTTGGGGCTAGTTCTAACAAAATTGGGTGAAGACAATGCTTTCACCAACCAAATTGGTTTGGGGTGCTCCTCATCTCCTGCTCGTACGAGGACCATATAACCCTCGTGGCAATCAACACCCACACGAAACGACGGAGCCGGACGATTGCGCGCAGGGCCAACGTAATGCTCGTCCATTGCAAACTCTTCACGGACGTCTCCATTGCTAAAGAACATAGCATCGGACTCCACAACTGTCAAACGACTTTGTGGCCAAAATCCTTGTGTCAAAGTCGTACGGGTGTCGACACCAACGGTCATCAAGGCTGAGCGTATGCGATCCCAATACGCGATCAACGGCTCATGAGTATCCCTAACACGTCTGGTGATGTCTTCTTCACACAACTCTTTCCAATACTCAATGAACCCGGATATGCCTTTTATGATTTCCGGCCCATTCCTCATGGGATCGGGTTTGCAAGGCTTTGGTTCCCCATCCGGAAGCAAACATTTCCCATCCTTGTCTTGACGCCACACGAGTATACCATCCTCCGGGCCCCAATTTAGAGATGTGCACAAAAGCTTGAACTGCATGGCGGGGACACCATCATCCCTCATATAGAAGCGGAATTGTTGTGCTTTGGTATGTCCCACCAGACGGTCCACTCCCTTCAACATGTATGGCTTGATGAAGGCCTTGAAATTTGGTATTTCTTCAATCATGTGCGGGATCACCGGCACATTGTCCAAATCCATGTATGATTTCATGAGAAGTGGTATGGTGGGAAAATCCTCTTCATGCAACTTCATGCTCCAACGGCCAAATGAGGCATCAATATCGTCGTGCGTGTGCCCCACCATCAAGAAAGACACAAACACCTCTTTGAAGATGCCTTTTGCCACGAGCATCGACCAAAAACAAAACACGTATCGGCATTTGTTGTCTTTAGCACAATTATCAAGTTGAACGTGGAGAGTTGGAGGCAAGGGTTTTGCAATAATGGGTTCTCCGGGTGGTTCCGGCAATGAAGACATACAAACCTCCTTCCCTTGTAGCACTGCCTCATAAAGGGGTGTCGTTCCACAACCATCGAAAAGGGCACGGGAAGAGTGTACCGGTGGCTTTTCGAGATCGCGCAATAGTTTTGCAAATGAACCGACCGTGTGGTTGGCATCGCCAGGGTAAAAATCCAAACCATAATGGGCATATTTGACATCCACATGTCCATGGGCGATCATACCTAAGAAAAACAAACGATGCGTGAACAACAAAAATATGAAATATCTACACACCGGATGGATGGAGTTGGTCATTTGGAAAACAAACCCAATGCAAATCGGAGATCCTTTCAACACACATGTGGAATTCTATACGAACCTGTGACAGCTACAGGCAACTTGAAGAGACCATCCGTGGCCTTTATTTTGCGTGCATAACAAGGACATGCGGTCTTCGCATGGTCCATTTTATCATGAATCACTGTTAGAACCTCCGCGGGCCTCATTATGGATAGTGCACGGTTCTTGTAGTAATCTTGACGATGTGCCTCCTGGTTGTTGACATGCTCAATGTATTTTCTCTGGTGTCTAGTATGGGATTCAGTGCCTATAGGGTGGGCGTCTCGAAGACCTTTGTATTTCTCACACGCCGTACACCTAGCGAACTTGTCCCCAGGTCTCTTCAAAATGTATTCCGCAAACTGTTGGTTTTTAATTACACTCAACTTGGACAACGAAATGGGCCCACATCCCGCGATGCGACCCACTTCGTTGATGTCCGTTAAGATGTTCTTCCATTTCGTGCCCGTGGGCAACACCATTTGAACAACTTTCTCACCTGATGACAATGTCCTCGTCTTGTGGGGCATTGCATCGGCCAATGGCACTATGATGGTGGAGAGGGTCGCGGATGCTTGGAGTGTCGCCTCCCTAGGTTTCTTTGTGCCAGAGTTGCCATGAAATCGAGATCGGCGACCCAACAAAGAATACTTCCGAAACCTATAGAAGTCAGCCTTGGAGACCGCATGGATGATATACCACGCTGTGCAACAAACGTCCACATTCTCAAGGGTCACGACCTTACGGCCATGGGTATCAATGTGCAAATTTCTGTGGACCTCGAGTTTCTTTGCCGACCGCATACGAAAATCCGCAAGCCACATCTCTTGACGAAGAGACCGAATTTTTTCGCGTGGAAAAAATTGGCAACATTTCATCGTGCAACAATCCTTTCCAGAAACGAGACGGATAGAATCATCTCCCAAGATGCGATCCCGCCGTCTCTCCGTATCTCCGCGAGACACGCGACTTGAATCGTATTTACGTAGGCCTTTGCGAGGACGAATTGTGCCCAACAAAGCTAACTGCGTTTGCTTGTGCCGCCGTCCATGATCCCACAAGCTTACTTCTTCATGGAGAACCCTACGAAGGGGCCATCGACGCAAGGAAAATCTCCACGTCAACGGGACCTCACACGGTGCCAAGGAATTCAAGATGCACACGCCCACATCATCGAAACCAAGGGGGTTGACATCAACACATTCACGGGGATCGGAGTTTCTACATATGCCATCTGCCACCGGGACACCAAGCTCGTTTAGTAGAACAACATCTAGGCCCACCCATTCCTCCCTCCCGAAACCAGCACATAGAGGAATGTCATCATGGTCATCCCCAGAATGTGGAGATTGTTCGTGGAATTCGAAAGATTCATGGGAGGAGGTATACACAGACACGCCCACCCCGTTCGTCCCGTCATTAGTGTCCGCAGACGGGGACGAGAGGTCACATTCAATATCGGAGGACGATGCATTCGTCGAAAACTCAAATGCACTATCTCCATCATCCACTGCCATCACACCTAAACAAACAACCATGTCATGACCAACCACACAACGGATGTCACGCATACAAGAACGGATGCCACGCATACAAGAACGGATGCCAAGCATACAAGAGCGCACAATATCTGCAAATACATGGCCCGAACTTCGCAAACAACCCATGCTACTATTGGAGTGTCTAAATACGAACAGCTGTATGTTCCTGGCCATACTCTGTCAACTACAACATGGACCATCGCCATTGTGGTGTTTCAGGCCGTTCATTCATAAAAGAAATGCCATCCTGTGTATTGGACGAAATGGATAAGTGTGCGACAAAACAACGTCAAGTCGTCCAACCTACAATAGCATATTTTCGAACCCCCGTTCGTATATATCTACCATTAGGTGTATTTTCATAAATGTATCTAGAGGGATGTAGTGCTGCGCAGAACATACTCTCAGGTGGTATTTACGAACGCACGTTCGTAAACTCAAGGCCATCGTTCGAAAGGGAGTTCGTAAATATGCCATTGAAGTATTTACGAACGCCCGTTCGTATATCACTGACATAGAGTGCCTAGGCATAGCCATATGTATACTATCTCCACATGCTATACTGGTACACATGCGTGTACAACATCCGAACGTCCGTTCGCAAACTCCTGAGTGGCATATTTACGAAATCCATTTCGTATATCAATGATATATTCAGCATATGCATCGCCATACGTATCTGGACATGGTGTTGGTGTGGACCACACGCAGGTGCATTTACGAACGGACGTTCGTAAACTCCCGACCATCATTGTCTGAACTAGTGACAAATGCGTGTGCGACATACGAACGTCCGTTCGTAAATCCTTTGATGGCATATTTACGAACGGGCGTTCGTATATCTCTGCCATATTGTCAGTGCATAAATGTGTAGGAGGGATGTCACTGGATGCGCATACCGTAATCCTCGGTGGTCTTTACGAACGTCCGTTCGTAAACTCAAGACCATCATGTGTCTGATCAACCTCCAGTGCGTGCTCCAGCTTTACGAACGTGCGTTCGTATCTCTGCCGTATTGTTTATTTGCATAAATGCCTGGAGGGATGTCGCTGTATGCGCAGACATCATCCATGGTGGATTTACGAACGCACGTTCGTAAACAGAGGACCCTCCTATGTCTGATCCAATTACAAATGCGTGGACTTAAGCTTTACGAACGTGCGTTCGTATATCTGACCTATTGTTTGTCTGCATGAATGTCTGGATGTCGCTGTTTGCGCAGACATAATCCCAGGTGTATTTACGAACGCACGTTCGTAAACAGAGGACCCTCCTATGTCTGATCCAATTACAAATGCGTGGACTTAAGCTTTACGAACGTGCGTTCGTATCTCTGACCTATTGTTTGTCTGCATGAATGTCTGGATGTCGCTGTTTGCGCAGACATAATCCCAGGTGTATTTACGAACGCACGTTCGTAAATACTGTCGGCCATCCTATGATCCACCCACTAAAGCGTGCTCCATCTTTACGAACGTGCGTTCGTAAAGCTCCGGTATTAACGGCGGTATATGCGGTGACTGTACGTTGTCTTGTACCTGGGGAGTGTACGCTTGATGCGCAGGAGAATGGCGTGAGCACGCTCCGTGGGGTCTCTAGGGCGCACACTTGGCGTCTGCCGCAAAAAAGAGCTCTGTTATGGGGGGGAAGAGCTTTAAGTACTTCTCTGGAGTGGTTCAAGGGCCCTTGGATGCTATTTAAAAAGCGGATTCCCGCCGCCTACTTTGACCTAACAATATGCCATTCTATCCATGCGGAACATACATGACCCTATGTATGGAACATGAATGGCATGCACGCAACATATTCAAAATATGTACATTGGTTATACACCTTACTTGTTACCAAGGTCTGCCGAAAAAAAATTATAATTTTTATATGTATATATATGTGTATATATAAATGTGTATATATAAATGTGTATATATATATATATGTGTGTGTGTGTGTGTAAATATATATGTATATATGTGTGTGTGTGTGTATATACATGTGTATATATATAGGTGTATATATATATGTATTGTAATAGTTAATGTAATCTAAATATGATGATGGTTAAGATAGAATAAATGATCTGCAACCAAGGTGTGAAGTACAAGTTTTTTGTCAATTAATATTGTTACCTATTATATATTACCAAGGTCTAAGTGAGATATATATATAGAGACAATGAGGTAAGAGTGGGTAAAAATTGATTGTGGAGGCCCTTAAACTTGTAGGTATAATCATATGATTCACATCAAAACATGCCCGTAATACGCTCACAAAGTGCGTGAACACCAATAAAAGGCAGGTTTATCCATTATTATAATGGCTTGTAAGGTAGATTAAGGATATGAATTCAAACCATACCTAGATTAAATGTGGGTTTTATTTCAGATCCCACCCTAGCTGTGGAAAGAGTGAATTAATCCGGCATGTGTGGAAAGGTTTAATTACTTTGGAATCGTGCATAAGATAGAGTAAGCATATGGATTGAAACCATACCTAGGTGGAGCCACACTTATAATTGTGTGTTTTGCATCCCACGAGAAGTATGTGCATAGCTAAAAGTGTTGATTTAAACTAGTCTTAACATATGCATGTTATAATAAGGTCATGGATTGTGTGATCAATCAATTTGCACTTAACACTATTGAAGATTTAGGGATGTAGGGTTTAGGGTTTGGGGTTAGTGTTTAGGGTTTGTGGAAGTTGTGCATGTCTAGTAGTTAATACAATAGATTAGTACACACACAAACAACATTGACCTATCAAAAACCCATATCGCACTAATGCCCCCTTCCCACCTGACTTTAGGTAACACTAAAAGTTGGTTCTAACAACCCGGCCTTCACAGCATCGACATTATGTATTGCCGAGCCTAGTTTGCAAATGATGTGGCATGGCTTAAAAGTGGAGGTCTTAAGCCTCAAGCACCAACCCTCCCATCGGTACCTAAACATGAGGCAATAATCTAGGACGTTTAAAAGTGGTGCCTCCCATCCTTGTCATTGGTTTTTTTAGTCTTAGCTATGAGGGCACAAGGAGCTCCGTTAACAAAAACCATTGGTCAGTTAGGTGAGTGGCAAGGCATTTGGGGATGGGACAAAAACTGCCCAACAATCCTTGCTTGGTAGATAAAACAATGAAGATGTGTGAAAGGTAATTAGAGAAAACCTACTTGAAAGTCTCCAAAGCAAGTTCTTGTAGGTGCATTGGGATAGCCGTATGCCTCCGCTATAAGGGAGGGATCTTTACCCGTTTCCTGGGAAATACTTTTAGTCTTAGCTAAAGTCAAGTGGGAAGGGGGCATAACTTGTTAATTTATGTGTAGTTCACATTTGATGCTAGCCAAACATTCGACCACATGGCTCAAATGTGCTAGTTCAAGTTGGCACCTAATTAAATGAATTGACGACCTTTTGGAAATTGAATTTTCATCCACCTCTTGTAAGAAAAGGACACCGCCTCCTGCCAATCTCAAATTGGGTTCTTTTTGAACCTAGTAATTATTTGAGGAACCATCGAACAACATGAAAGATGTCTCATTCATGAAAACACTATATTTCAAAAGACCATATCAACATCCTTGGGGTTGAATTCTTCTTCGAATCCCTACTAAATGACGTGCATTGTTCACTACGATTTTATTATCGGTTCCCTATTTAAAAGATGTTTACAAGGAATCCGAATGTAGATGTACTAGGGGGATGCACCAATCAAAATTCATGTATTTATACTAAGTTCTTATGGTTAAGGTGATAAACGCATCCACTACATATACATATTACAAAGCATGATTATGTCATGCCTTTCTTATACATCCAATCCCATCCCATCCCCCAATGTCCCCGTCCCCATGCCCACCTCCCATCGCATCCCATCCCCCCCATCCCCCCATCCCATCCCCCATCCCATCCCCCCATCCCCTCATCCCCATCCCATCCCCCCATCCCCCACCTCCCCATCCCCCCATCCCCCATCACCCTCTCATCCCGGCCCCCCCAGTGGGGGGAGGCCACGTGTCAACGGCGGGAAAACCCTAGCGGCGGCGGCTACCTCCCCGCGCCCCCTCAGCTCTCCTCCTCATTGTCATTTGGAGCAGAGAGAGAGGAGCGGAGCGCCGAGCAGATGTGGAGCGAAGCTCTTGCGTTTTTTCCTCTCGTCTTTTAATAGTATTGTGCGTGCGTGTGTTGAGAGATATTAGTTTTGTTGGCGCGAGTTTCAAGAGTTTAGGGCAAAGTGCTTATGTTACAAGCTTGAGAGTTGCAAGGTTTTGCGTAGCAAGCTTCAGACTGTAAAGCGAAAGAGTTACAAGGTTGAGAGTTGCAGGGTTTTGAGTAGCAAGCTTGAGAGTGTAAAGCGGAAGAGTTACAAGCTTGAGAGTTGCAGGTTTCAAGTAGCAAGCTTGAGAGTGTAAAGCGCAGTACAAGGTTGAGAGTTGCAGGTTTCAAGTAGCAAGCTTGAGTGTAAAGCGCAAGAAGTACAAGGTTGAGAGTTGCAAGGTTTGGAGCAGCAAGCTTGAGTCACAAACTTCAGAGTTGCAAGGTTGGGAGTTGCATGTACATCAGAGTAGTTGCTAGGGTTTGTATATAACTTGCGAGGGCTTAAGTGTGAGGAAGGTGCAAGGGTGCATTTCAAAGTATACATTTGTGAGGTTCTCAGGGTTTTCCAGTAAGGGTGGAAGATCAGGTTTTTGGTGTAGAACATTTCAATGTGAGTACAGTAATCCTTTTGAACTCTTCCCTCACATTTTGAGTTTGATCATTGTTGAGATACATGTGTTTTGTTATATGCATGATGAGCTTTGGCCTGTTCTGTATGCAAGTTAAGCTATGATCCTCATTCTGAATTCCTCATCACATTCTGAAACTCAATTTTGTTTGAATCTATTCATTTCTGCAGTTTCATTATTCTGACCATGCGTTGCAGGCACGAATGCAAGCATTGCTCAGTCCAATCGAGCAGCAATTGGTACACGTATCCGTACACACATATATATATATACGTATATATACGTATACGTATACGTATAGTTATACACAATATTTCCAATAAACACAAAAGATGACCCATTTACGAACGAGCGTTCGTAAATGGGTCGACGGCGTTCAACACAACCCCTGTTTACGAACGCACGTTCGTAAACAACCGTATCCAAAACCCAGTGCCTCATATTTACGAACGTGCGTTCGTAAACATATGTACCCAAAAACCAGTGCCTCATGTTTACGAACGTGCGTTCGTAAACAACCGTACCCAAAATCCAGTGCCTCATTTTCACGAACGTACGTTCGTAAACATTTATACAAACTGGGGGCTCAATATTTACGAACGCTCGTTCGTAAATATATACCTAAAATGCGAACATTAACAAATAACAAATAACATCAACATGCTGCATTTCCAAATAACCTTCGATAATATGCATCACGTAAGACGCATACATGAGCAAACAAATACAAGTACAATACTTTACGAACGAGCGTTCGTAAAGTAGTAAACTTAATTAACCGCCTTGAAAATCACAATCATTTACGAACGCTCGTTCGTAAATCTCCTAAAAATCTGCTGGAACACTTGATTGAATACAATTTATGACGATCATAAATACTCCACAGATCTTAGTCAGATCCTACCCACATGCCAATCGGTAATGTTACGAACGAACGTTCGTAAAACGATCCTAACTGTTTTGTTATGGTGCAGATGGCCAGATCGACCAGAAGCGCAATTGACCTGTTCGCCGTGCCCATTGATCGCCTCCCAGATTCCGTTGCGGACTCAAACGGTAACGCGAATTATGTCCCAAAAGAGGATTTCATGGGGGAGTGGACGGCAATACCAACAAAAATGGAAGACGGTCTTTTCGCGCTCCGTTTCACCTACGAGCTGGAAACAAGGCCAGACCAGCCAGAACAGTGGGTGCAGATGAAGACGTGGGAGATAGAATCCATAGAGGCCCAGGGAGATTATGTTATCTTGGACATGAAGAACAAGAAAGACCACATCAATCTCCTGTTGCATTACTTGAAGTACTCCTTCTCTTACGTCTACGCGTGCTTGAATGTTGCACCAGATGCAAAACACTTCAACCTGGAGGATCTATTCTCAAAGTACATCCTCAGCCAATTTTGGACTGCCAGGAAATTGACTGCACTGGCATTGAACATCTCCAAGTACAACAGTGCGGTCGCGGAAGCCAACAAGAAAAAGAAAAGTCCGAGAAAACCATCTGCATCGGGGGCAGGAGGTTCCAGGAGCGCACCCAGGCCAGTGCCTTCCGCGAGCAGGTTGCCGGAGGGGCCAAGCAGACAATCCACGCCATCCAAAAGGTCGAGGGACGACTTGGAGAGGTCGGGAGTGACCGAAGCCGCTGAGGTTAGCTCGCCGCCAGTTATGCCCACCCCTTTGAAGAAAGGAGAGAACCCGGACGCGACGAAGGCGACCCGTATCCTGAGAGAGTTCAACAACTACTCGAAGGATTGCTGGCCCATGGGGCGCCACTTCACCTTCAACGTGGACTGCTTCAAGTGCGAGAAATCCCCCAACAAGTGGGTGGTTAGGTCTCGCGAGAGCGAGGGCGTGAAGTGGCAGATCAACAATCTCATGAACAACGTGAAGTGGGATAGGCAGACTGTCTGCGTCATGCCCAAGGGTTTAACTTCTCGTCCCACGGAGAGGGATTGGCCCCGAATCCAGAATGGCGAGTTCTGGATTATCGATGGTCAGCACAGCTTGGAGGCGTCGCAAATCATCCTCAAGGACGATAACTTCCAACACGAGCTCAAGGCGGAGCTGCGGTACTGGAAGGCGTTCTTGGTGTGGTCGGACGACTGGGACAAGCTCCGGAAAATATCGACATACCTGAATTCCGGAAACAAGATCAAGGCTTTTGAGGCGTCCTGGGCGGCAAACATAGTGGCTGCGAGAGACGTATGGGTCGCCCACGGGTGTCCGCCAAAAGAGAGGGAGAACGCCAAAAGCCAGTCTCCACAGTGGAAGGTGAGTTTACGAACGAGCGTTCGTAAAGTGTGGGCTGCAATTAGTTTCTCCCAACTCGCAATTAGGCATCAATTGCATTTTCGTGAAATTACGAACGTGCGTTCGTATTTAATTTACAACACTGATCCTTGTTCGTGTATTGCAGGCGTTTTGTGACGCGATGGTGGACAAATTCTCCTCCATCGACATGAAGTCCACCACCACGAAATCAGTCCTGGAGCTCAAGGGCGAGCTCCGCCTGATTTGCTGCAACAACAACACCTGGGATTTGTGGACCCACTTTTTCGACGCTCACAGCTCGGGCGATCTGGTCAACCCCGACACTGAAGAGAAATACAACGTCGACAAGAGCGCGGAAGCCCCTCCACTATTGAGGGAATTTTTCAGGGCATTGCAAGGACTCACAGAGTCGGAGCTGCAGCGATGTGCGGTCCACCTTCTTGGGAATACAGTGGGAAGGACCATCCCGTATCCCAAGATTTTTTTGAAGAGACCAAAGCACAAGCCCGGCACGTACTCCATCAAGGAGTGGTGCGACCACAGGAAGCTCAAGACTGCTGCGATCCGGGAGTTGAGTGGGCTCTTGCCGGAGATGCAACTCTTCCATGCCGACGGCGACGTCAATTGGGCAAATTGGAAGGGTTTCAAGGTGCAGTACAACATAAACGGCGCATCGATGCGCAGTTTGGTAAAGGAGCACGTCGCTGTTTTGAAGCTAAAGGGAAATAAAAGAACAAAGAAAACAGAGACGGAACCTGTGGAGCTGCAGCGGTACATCTCCTTCTTGGAGAGGAAGAGGAACGCTACATTTGAGGGGGTGGCAAGATTTTGCGTGGTGACAACGGGGCTGGAGAGGACCTCGTTCTCCAAGTGGGACGGAACCATCAGCAGGGCTGAGGTGAGGGAGGACCGAAGGGGGTGCCCCTTCGCACTCATCGATTTCAGGGGTATCCCGGGTGCCGCAAGGCAGGGTGCGAAGGGGGTGCCGTTCTACAACCCCTTCATGGCCAAATTCATGGAGTACAGATCTCCGGCCATGAGGGAGCCACACGTGTGGCTATGGATTGTGGAACAGGAGAAGGCCTCCGTCGTCACGGAGCTGTACGAGGACACCATCAAGTTCGAGTACAGCATCTTCCACAGCACGTATGTCCCTGCGAAGACGGAAGGGATCGTGGCCATCAACGAGGCCAGGGGCAACAAGCAGGTGGGAGCGGTGAGCCTCATCTTCTTGACCTTGAATACGGCAAGGCATGGGCGCGCGCCTATCAAGGCCAACAACACCTTCAAGAAGATCTACAGCATTCCACACCCCCCTCCCAAAGATCTCTTCTAGGAGACGCTGTACACGGTCTTCCCCGCCTTGGAGCTCAGGATGGAGTTCTACATCTCCGTCCTCCAAGCCCTGGCCACGAATGGTGAGACGGTCTACAACGTGTGTGGAGGCAGCAAATTCATGTACGCTGCAATGGTAAGATCTCATTTACGAACGCTCGTTCGTAAATGCCATTTTCTGAGGCATCTTTGAAATTCAACTATTTTTGTTGTAATGTATACTGCTCGGCTCATAGGGTTGATGTTTACGAACGCACGTTCGTATATGGCTAACCGATTTCCTTCTGTGTCTCAGATGTTGGGCCTGTGCGTCAACAGTTACGTTGACGCCATAGACGAGGAGGACTACAAGGTCCACAGGTCGAAGGCGTCGACCATGGATTTGGGCGACATAACCGCCACGAGGACGGACGTCAGCGTGTCCGCCAACGAGGGCGTGCCCGTGATGGAGGTAGAAGAGGATGAGCCGGCCCCATCCGTCAACGTGGACTCCATCATCCGGTCCTTCGACATCCCCCCGCTTCAAATAATGGGCCCGTCGGGTAATCCATCCGACGCGCAGGGCACTCCCGGTGGTTATACGGGATCGTCGGCGGGGGCAGCACAAGACGTCCTCCCCGCGCGCGTCTCTGGCGCGGACCCCTTCGGCACGCCTGGCGGGTGTTCAACGTCGGTATCCCCAAGACCAAGGCTGCAGGTGCCCAAAATGGAGAACCTGGATGTGCTGGACCAGCGCTCCCGTCCATCGTTGGACCACTTCCGCAACACGCGACGGAGGATGAAAAAGACCCCGTACGTGGAGTTGCCCGAGGGAGCAGTCATCGAGGTCTCCGACGAGGACGAGGGGGACATGGAGATCATGGTCGAGCTGGGGGTGGAGTTCGACAAGAACAAGCGGGTCAAGGAGGAGGCTCTCTCTGTCGCCGAGCTCAACGCCAAGCTCGAGCAGAAGATGAAGGAGGACATGGCGGCCGCTGCAGCAGAAAATGCCAGGAAGATGTCCGTCATTCAGGAGGAGATAAGGGCCTCCAACGCCAAGACGGACGCAATCCTGGAGATGCTGAGCAGGATGCAGAGCTTTGCGGCTCCTCCACAGCCAGCGTACCCCTTCCCTCCTGGGTACCCATCCGGCCAATACCCCCCACATCTCCCTTATGCTGGAGGACCGTCATTCCCGGCTCCACCCCACCCGACGCCGGTGGGGACTCCTCCACTCCCGCCGGCCACCACCATCACCCACGATGCCGTCGCGGCGGCCATCCAAGAGGACGAAGATTTACGAACGCTCGTTCGTGAATCTGCAGGTCCGGCAGTCCTCACCCCTCCCCCGTCAAGGGTAGGACTGCCTTCACAGACGGACACAGCGTCTTTCGCGGTCGTCCAGAGGGGAGTAGGTAGGGAGGGCGATGACACTGCGCAACACACTGACATGGTCATTGTGAGGGACACGCAGGCGAGCCCGAGTGACACGGCAGGGGTCCAAAGAATGGAGGTCGAGGACAGCCCTGACCGTCAGCCCTCCGCGTACATGGAGGATGTAAATATGGAGGCACTCGACCTTGGGGGCGACAACCACGAAGTGGAGCCCATTCAACAGACCCAGGCGTCCCAGGCGGAGCGAGCGGACGATGTCATGGAGACGGAGGCGTCTGCGGCGGTGGAGGTTACGAACGAGCGTTCGTTAATCGCTGAGGAGGGAGCGGCTCCTCGGTCCAGTGCCGGTGCCCCTCCCCCCGATGACGAGGTAACTCTATTCTGAGAATGCCACATGCTTTTACGAACGCTCGTTCGTAACCCTTCTAACCGCATGCGTTGTGTTTTGGCGCGTTCTCTCCATCGACATCCAAGACCTGCTGGAGCCTTTTTTGCGTGCTCCCTTAGGTCGATAAATTTTGTAGAACACGGCATAATGTTGCCTTAGGAACATGTGATGAATTATCACCTGAGAAATTGTACATATTCATCGAATTAATACATATGCAAAAGAGATTTGCATCCATGCCTCCCAAAATTTGTTTCGTCTCGCATTCCTTTTGTATTGTATGTTCATGTGCGTTCATTTCGATCCTTGTAATACACATTCGTTCACGAACGGACGTTCGTAAAAGGGTGCGACCCCGTTTCCACCTTCACGAACGACCGCTCGTGAATGTTCATCAAGCCGCGCTCACGAACGAGCGTTCGTAAATGATGCGCCATGCCACTGTCGGCCTTCATTCACGAACGCTCGTTCGTGAATACACCCTTCCACATTTTCATTGCGCTGCTATTATCGCTCTTCGTCCTTCCCTCATAATGCATCTTCATGTTTCACTTCATGTTCTTGATAATCTCATTACTTTATCATAGCATTAAACTAGTCGAATTGTTAATCACAGGACCCCCCGGAGATAGATCGCAACCCCTCGGCCAGAGGACTTGAGACCCGAAACAAACCGTTCATAGTTTTTGACCTCAACGGGGTGTTGTGTCACACCCAACACATCCCCAGGGTCCCCACGCGTCCCTTCCGTCATCCCGACGAGAGGGACTACGACGGCGAGCTCGACACCCTCATTAACCGCAAGGCTGTCCGCGCCCGTCCCGGCTTGCGAGACTTCCTTCGTGAGGTGCTCGACTTGGCTCACGTCGTCGTGTGGAGCTCTATGGTCGTCGAGAACACGGAGCCCATCGTCGACTTCCTCTTCCGTGACCTACCCAGCCCTTGCCTCGTCCTTGGCCAAGAGGCATGCGATGAGCTGCTTGACGAGAAGGGACTGCCGGTTCCCAAGTTCGGCGGTCGAGGCGGAGGGCAACAATTCCTCAAGGTCCTCAGGTCTAGACTTTGGCGAGGCGTCCCCCCGCTCGAGGGGGTCCCCCACGGGTGGTGGCCAACTCCGGAGAACACCCTCCTCATCGACGACAGCCCCACCAAGAGCGTTCTCAACCCCCCCGGCAACGTCGTCTTCCCCGACCCTTGGACCGGCGATAGGAAGGACACATTTTTGGTAGATAGGCTAGCACCTTACCTTAGAAGGCTTGTGCTCCACACCGGGAGCGTCCCGGATTTTGTTAGGTCCAATCCCATCGGCAACGCGGCACTCAGCCCCCGCGATAGTGTATATAAGAGCATCCTTCGGCTCGCTAAATTCAGTAAATTGATTTGAATTTTCTCCTTGCACGTGTTTGTGTCCTTGTGTTTCACTTATCTAATGCTTTCTTCCATGTTTGGATGTCTTTTATTTGTTGCCCATAGTCTGCCCCCCTATGTGACACCCGTGTTCTCAACGGCACTCCCCGTCCCCCCTCGTCCCCTGGCTCCCCCTCCCGCGGCGTGTCGGATTTCCAGATCCCCTCCCTCTACCATTTCTCGGCGGTGGACGCAGCCTCGGCCGTGGATTACTCCCTGGACGTCGGCATCGACGACGGCGTTGTGAACAGCCCGCCCCCAAGAGTTGCCTCCCGCGCGTACGCCCCGTCGCCCTCTCCCCTCTCCAAGGAGAAGCGAACGCTCGTTCGGCTAGGGCGTTTGTCGCCCTCGAGCGTCGACGGCGTCGCTCGTCGTGGCCCGAGCCGTCGTCTCCGCATGGAAGCTCCCCGGTGCAACCCCTCCCCTGCTGTCTCCGCTCCTCCTGCCGCAAAGCCATCCGCCATCGTGGGCCCTCCATGCCCTCATTCCCCACCGTCATCCAACAATCCCCCTTCTCAATCGTCTCCGGATGCTCCCCTCGACGCCCCCGCAGTGCCCATCTTGCCCCGCGCCGACGTCCCCAAATCCAAGGTGCCCTTCTTCGTCCCCCCCTTGTTCACCGTTGTTTTCCTTATCTTGCATCCGCGTGACGAGAACTTTACGAACGCCCATCCCAAACCTCCCTCACTATTTTCCCCACTCCATTCTTATTCTTATTTTCCCATGGCGTTGTTTCGCAGGCGGCTCCCCGCTCGCTTGGTGGCCGGCCTTCCTCGACTTCTTCCTTGGATAGGCACACCCTCAAGGCCGCATCTTCCGAGTCCGATCGTTGTTTGGCCCTCCGGAGAAGTGCAAGGCATTCCCTCTCGCAAACGCACTCGTATTCCACTTACAATACCACTTCATACAATTCGGGAGCACGTCCAAATATATGGAAGAACGACACATATTCCGGGCAAGTCTACAAAAATGGCTACAGCCGCGGGCCGGAGATTTTCAAAGCCATGGAGGCCGCAAAAAACAAGGACACGGCCGCTAAAAAAAAATAGTGTGACGTACAAGTGTGACTAGAAACGTCCACGTGGTTCCTAAATGCATGTAGGGGTAGAACGTAGAGTATGGTCATTTATTCTATTTGAAGACTTTAATGGTATTTCCATTATATTTGAATTTCAAACCCATTTAACAGATTCAATTTCCAATCATTCTCCGCATCATCCCTTCCATTGGCAACAATTTCTCATATCATACGCATTTGTTTTCATGTATGCTTTGCATTTTTGCTCATTTGATGCATTTATGTCGAATAATTGTTCCCAAAATTATCAATATGGGATTTTTATGTTCTCATTACTAGACCAAATTCGAAAAGCACGTTCTTAAATAGTCTCAAAATCATCAAAAAGTCTCCGATTAACGAATATAGTGTTACATACGTATTTTGCACCTAAGGCACCCAAGGTGCGTACTTGAACTTAAAACTTCAATAACATCAAAGTGTTTAACTTATTCAAATAATGCACTTGAAGCATAAGTTGATTTTAGATAGCCAAGTCACTTTTGACATGATTAGCTAAAAATGAAAGTATGTGGCTCAAATTATACGATTTTTAAAAAAAAATTGCTTGGAGAGGCCTAGTATGGGCCTCTTAGACACTTAAAGTTCATCCTCATTGCTACTCTATATTACGGGGTCACTTATTCTGATTGAATCAGTTCATAAAATGTGTCAGCTTGCGGCTATGATCAAGGGTGAAGAGTTCCTCATTCACACCATCACATGGTTAGCGTTGTAGGCTCTTTCCGAAACGTTGAGAAAATTAAAATCATAGTTTACTATGTAGCTTAAGGGCCAATTCACATGGGGTTCCAAGTCCCAAGTCCCAATCATGTTAGCCAATCTTGACATGAAGACAAACTTTTTTGCCTCAACTTTTGAGCCTCAAGAAACATTAAAATATGGTCTATCTTCATCAAAGATAGTTCTTGATTATTTTATGTAAAAATTTGAGACTAATGTTGAGAGTTGGGTCTAGGTTTTTGCTCAACATAAGACTCTCAATATAAAACCCAAGTCTCGCGGCTCGCCTCCAAAAAGTGTTGCCATGTAGGCATCCATGTCATACTTGGGACTTAGGACTTGGGATCCCATGTGAAGTGATAAGTCCCAACTTCCATGCTCTCAACGATTGAGATTGCACATATTGACTTCACATGGCTTGGGATTTAGGACTTGGAACCCCGTGTGAACCAGCATGAGTTGTCTTCAACTTCTATGGTCGCAAAAGTTTCCACAAAATCTCCCGAGGGTGGGGAATGATTTAGAAAAAAATAGTTGGAACGGTGTGACCAAAGATCTAACTAAGATTTAAGCATGAATCTTGGACAATTCCAACAACCAAAATGACATACACTAGTAGCAAAACTACACAAATATGATGGTTGGTGTGATTGTTTTGTTTCTGTTTTTGTTGTTATCATTTGATGTTTTTCGTTTCACAAATGCACTTCCCTTATTATTTTTGGACAAGTGGTTTGTTCATATATACTTAAATGCTAGTTATATGATGTATTTTATTATAAATGTACCTAGAATTTTGAAATTTCTAGAGGTAATATATGATGGACAAAATATGTCAAGTTGTATTGGTATTGAGGATCTTTGTGGTCGTTGGATGTTTGTGTGAGGTGTGAAAAAGACTTATTAGTATAAAGATGTGTAGTATGCATTTGAGGTGGACATGTTTGCGGAGGACTTTATTGAGTTGAGGATGGGGGTTAGGTGCATGTGTTTCCTTATTGTGATGTTGATATGGTTTTGTGAAGGCGTGGTTGATTATGTTTTTTCTTAGCATACAATTGGAAAGATGATAAGAATCTATGGAAGAAGGTTGAGCTCTTTATTCATAAAGATATAGATACTACACAGAGCAAGTAGAATGAGCCATTGATGTGAGTCTATGAGGGAGTTATTCATGGTATATGTTTGTGGCCTTGGTGATTATTGTTGGTTTTTGTGGATTGTGGAAGCCCGGAGGGACTTGGAGTTGAGGTAGTGTTCCTCCATTGTGCATTGGCGGGTGGACGGTTGAGTGGTTGTGGGCCGGAACGCTTGGGAGGATGGCAACCAAAGATTGTCATATAGCTTGTAGGCATTGGTTTGAGAGTTGGAACTCCATAGCCATTGCTCCCATAGCCGTAGCGATGCTTGCAGTTTTAACTTTGAGTGTGTCAATTGCCACCTCCACACATTTTTCCATGTTGACATTGATTGTAGACACCATTGTGGCAAGTTTTCCATCCAACTTCTCCTCCCAAGTTTGTATTGTGCGGTTGAAGCTCTTCTCGGTGATCTGTGGGTTGGTGAGTGCAAAGCTATGCATTGCTAAATTTTTTGGGCAATCGCCTTTCACATTGAGGTTTGGGCTAAGTGGATAGCAGGTTTGATTTGGTTCCAAACTATCAATGCTTCCGCGGTGAAGTATAAAGTCGACATGCCTCCCGAGGATGTAGGCGGATTAGTTTAACCACTTAGTGTAGACCGTTAAGACATTGTATGTTGAGCATAAGGTTTTGCACTTTTGTGACCAACTCAAAGTCCTTTTCAACTTTACCAATGATCCGCTCTCCCCCTTCAAGTTCCATCATGAATTCACATTCCCTCTCAACATTGTTAATCCATCTTTGAGCGGGTGCTTAAGATGTAGCTTGAGAAAATTTGCCCAATTCTTGGTGATTTGGTTCAAACCAATATCAATTGGGCTTGAGTAGTCTGTAATAAAAAGTAAGTTCATTTTGTGTAGACGGCCGAGGCATGCACTTCAGGAGTTTCTTTTGCTCATGTTTTTGAATTTGGTGTTGAAGCGAATAGTGATGTGGAAGCACTTGGATAGCCTAGTGTCTTGTTTCACCTTTTCATGTCTTGGAAGTTGTGTGAAATGAAGGTAGTATCCCGGGACCGCATCCAACCTCTTATGTAGGTAAAAACGTTGATGTACCCTCGGTGATGCTTGGTGGAAAATTTGGAATTCTTCAATTTCGGTGATTGGTGTTCCCATGTTGGGTTGTGGGGTTGGTTTTGTTTGTGTCAATTGGCATTTTTCTTTTTTTTAATGTAGCCATTATGATTGTTTATTTGAGATGCAAGAATTTTTTTGTTGTGTATGGACCGGTGTTGCGGATCTTGGTGGTGGCTTGCATAGGTTGCGGTTTTGGGGAGGTTGGATGTGGGTTTAAGGGGGTGATTTGGATTTGTCCTTGGGTTAGGGTTAGGTATAGGAGCAGTTGGGGGCACTATACCTTGTAGTGAGAATGAAGAATATTGTTGAATAGCTTGGGGATCTTCTTTACGGTTTGAGAGGACGCAGATCAGCTTAGATCCTTGTTGATGATTGGTGGTGGATATATTGTTGAGATTATGTGGATGGTGCCTAGCGGCAGGGAGCACTATAAGAAAACTGCGTTGTTGATGATGTTTTTGGACAACGCAGACGATTTTAGGCGACATCCAATAGAACATCCAAATGTCAATAATGACGTCCACTGTAACATCTGGATGTTCTATTGGATGTCGCCTAAAATTTCAAAAACATCATCAAAAAACGCAGTTTTCTTATAGTGGAGATTGGTGGCATGCTTGGTGGCGCAGTTTGATGGAACGACTTCGGAGAAGGTTTTGCGCATGGCGACATTAGGGTTAGGAATAGAAGTTCATGTAGATCTAGTTTGAATGAGTGGGTATTGTTGTGTATTGGTGGATCACGGACAAATAATGAGGAATGACACTGACATGTTATCTAGGATAGCAAGCATATTTGTATGAGTATGTTAAGAAACCCTATTATGATGTAGTAAAGCATATTTGTGCCCACAACATTACCAATTTGGAATGAACATGAAAATGAATGCCATTGAAATTCTTCCGCACACTAGAGACTTCTTCTTCTTCTCCTCCTTGCTTCACTGCATGCATTGGACGCTATCGATAACATGATTCTTTAATATCATGTGACATGATGGGTGATCACGTTTCATCACATCTTTATCAAAATCACCGAAAGCGCAAGGCTTGCGCCGTAAGAGGGGGAGTGAGGACAAATATCATTTTTGCATGGAAACTTTAATCATCTAGCACGTTATCTTGTATGGTCAATTCTCGGCCGGATAGTAGCTAGTCCAGCGGTCTACCTTCAACTTTTTATTCTAAATAATAACCAACAAACCAAGTTGAGCCACATTACATTGCCACCGATTGGTCAGACAAATCCAGTTGAAATTGACCAAGTTGGTTCCAGCCTGCTGCAATTTCCACCCCTTCATCCCTTTGGGCAACCAAGTGTGCTTATAGATTTTTTGCATCCCTGGCTGGGCCACATCTTGCATCTATTGTGATAACTACACTAGATAGTCCTATTAGTATCGGCACCTATAACAGATAATATAAGAGAGTTTGCATCTGTTTAGGAGGAGTAATAACGGGGGATTTTTTTCTTGCAGACGAGAAGCAAATTCTAAGGAGAGTGCAAATTTTTTCGAATTTTTTTTAATGAATATGGAAATTGTTATAAATTTTGAAGTGGTAAAGTTGACTGGTACACACAATCAATCTATAGGTTAACCCATAACCACTCATATAAATGTCAGTTCTTGGCTACGACAATTGTCAAAACTCTTATGATGGTGAGCAATTACAAGCCTTATAAACCTTAATTCTGCTGGCCTAAAAAAATATAGACCAACAACAAATCTCATCCATATCGGCATTATAAGTGCCCTAGTGAGCAGTTAGATGGACCTAGTGGACTATGGATGCCTTGGCCTTACTAACTATTGTGGATCATAAGGTAATTCTTTTACAATTTGTTTGAAGAAATACCATACCTGGCATCAGGCATTTCCAAATGTATAATATTACCTTCCTTTCTCCTCCATCATTGGATCAAAACACACTCCACCTCCGTCACGAACCTTTGCAGCAAACGACTCCATCTTAGCGGTCGCTCTTTACCCCTTTGATTCAAAATGGTGCCTTTCTTTCGCTTCACCTAATCAATCCAGACCAATGGCACCAAATTTGAACTTCCTCTTCCCGATCTTGGAGGGGTTCCTGCTTCTTGGATCTGGATCTGTCTGTGGCAATGTAATCAGAACTCGTTTTCAAGGCAAAACCCTAAACTGCACTTCTCCTACTGCACACTTCTGAGCTTATCAGCTGCATAATGCCTAAATGGCTCAGATCTAGCCCAATTCCAACAGTGCAGTAGCATTTAAAGCACAGATCTCGAAAATGCTTCTGGCCGAGGCTCAGCCATCAGATATTCTATTGCATGCTGATCATCAGGTTGATTGGCTCGAGTGCAGCTTTAAATCTGCTTGCGAGGGGAAGTGAAAAGTAAGAATGTCTAATCCCCCAAAATCTCCCCGGACACTTAAACCAAGGCGAAGGATCCAGATGTTGTGATGATTGATGTATTGAATTGCAGCCATAGCTAAAAATGAGATAAAAGGACAACAATATCTCCCTGGCCCAGCTACAAGAACCACTTTTCCAGCCTCGTGTGCTTCATTTTAAAAAGAAAATGTTCTAAGCAAACGAATGCAATATTGGCGACATACATTCGTATATCGGACCAAAATGATGGTGAATTGGCACCTGGTTGAAACGAAAATATGCTTTGGTTTTGTATTACCTGGAAAAGCTCAGGGCCGGGTTTTGCTGAGTTTTAATATGAGGAGGTTGTTGAGTTGATCTTGTTGGGACTTCTAAGGTATGTGGGTGTTATATGGTTCCTTTTTTATGTTCTCCAACTTCTACCAATTAGATTTACGCAACAAAACTCGTGTTGCATTAGTAGATCTACAATGAAACTTATGCAAAAATCGGATTGAAAGTCAAACGTCTTTTGATGTAGTTATGGATATTCGAAGTGCATGTTTGTTGAATTTTTAACTAGATATATAGATCCTTCCAATTGTGTTCACTATTGAGTGTAGAGTAGTTATTGGTATTTGAAAACATAGTCCAATCTCTTATAACTATGTGTCTTTATGACATTTGCTCTTTGATCCTCACCGAACCACATACCAATCAAATCTAGGGGTCCAATCAAGAAAACGAGCCATTCAAGACCCCATCTACGTTATACATCGCTCGCTCATTACATACCCCTGTATCCCCACCAAGCTACGTTTCTACTGCAGTCAACTGCAGTACTCGTATCAGTCAAGGTCATTATTACCTTGCCCATCCTCCTCGGGATGTCTCTGATCCATGTTATTAATCGCCTCAATCATTCAATGTTAGCCTCCATCTCATTATACTTAGGTTTGTAACCCTCGTTGTATGGAATAACCACCTCACTCAACCAGTGATCGGGGAGATTTTTTGGGCATAATCGGTTGAGATCCTAGTGTTTGCAAGTCCAACTGGTTACATGTTGACATCCTTCGGTTTTTCTATATTAATTTGAGGTATATTCCATAAATTCCTCTAAAGTGATCGGTAATTCTCCCTAAGTTTTGAATTTCAACCGGTTATTTCTCAAACTCAACCGGTTCATTTGTAACTAACTGCCAGTTCTCCTCGATCATAGCACTCAACCTCAATACTAATTGTAAACCACCTGTATAGTGTCACCAACACTAAATGTGAACTGAACATAATTTGTCATTTCTTGTAAATTTTGTGAGGCATTATAGATTTAAAATTTTGCAATGACTGTCACTGATGATTTTTCATCCTAATTTCAATCATCCATGACAATACAATAATCTCCCGCTTAAGTACGCACTCGTTTAAGTACACATCTTGGTTAAGTGCACAATTTTTTTGACAAAAATCAAGGTTCATGCTTTATTGTTTGAACATGTCATGCAGAGTCATTTTCCGCGAATGCATGAATTTTTTACACTTGACATTCAATGTCACTTTGTTAACGTCTCAAACGGTCGTCGCATTTCATCATACATCTGTCTAGCTCCCATTTGAACATCGGAGCAAAGTAATTGGTCGTCGATGTCAAGGACAGTGTTCTGTAGAGCTTCAAAGCCTTTGAAGTCGGTAGCACTTTCAGATTTAGCAAATGCTTCAATAGGCTCTTGCAACAAGTGATTTGTTGCAGTATGTTCTCCCGATTGTCCTAGACTTTCCGGATGGCACCTTCACTGACTTCATACTCCCGCCCTAGCGCCCACTTGCTTGGCGCGTTCGGCTTGCTCAACATTGCAATGATTTCACATCGTTGGGCTTCGGTTAAGCGGGTTGCCTCATGTTTCTTGTTGCAATTCATCGAACCAGAGGGTCTAGAAAGTGATATGAGTAAAGTACGCACCTACCAACTAAGTGCGCACCAACGGCTTTGGTTCAAAGTGCGTACTTAAGCGGGAGATTACTGTATATGATTACAAAAATGTTAGGATGCAGAATTTACCAACCTTTTGTTTCAATAATTGGCATGGATTGCATCCAAATTTGAATCATCCATTCAGACACTACTTGTAACCATTCATAAGAAGTGATATTAGGAAAGTTGCCACAATGACATAAAAAACCATATGACACACTAGAAGTTGGAGCCTTTAAATCTTCTCTAATTAGTGTGGGGTACCATTCGGAGTTATGTGTTGCTATAAATTTTTTCCGACACTATCATTTTTTTTACCAGCTAAATTAATTTATATTCTTTGGTGTGCACACTAACTCCTTATGTTATTTGTGTAAAGAATGATACTATGTAAAAAAATGTTATAACATCACATAGTTTTAAATGACAACCCACACTAATTAGACAAAACGGTGCAATTCCGGGGTCAATTCCACCCAAAAGAGCACTAACCTCCAGGTTGCATACTATTTCAGGACTTTTATGTTGGATGAATGAGATCGAGGGACGCTCGTATACACAATAATTCCCTCTGAGAAGTGGCAGGTAGTCGAGCTTAGCAATATTATTATGGTAACTGAATGATGCAATCCCCAGTGAGCTTACCTTATGCAGAACTGAAGATGTCCAGCAATGAACTGGGAGAACCGGCTGCTAGTTACAGATCAACTGGTTGAGTTTGAGAAATAATCGGTTGAAGTTCAAGACTCCAGGAAAATTACCCATCATTTTAGAGCAATCTACATAATATACCTCAAATTAATAAAGAAAAACCTATAGATGTCAACATGTGACCGATTATGTCCACTTAGAAACACAGGAGCTCAACCGATTATGTCCAAAAATCAACCCGGACACTCTGACTCACTCACTCACAATTCTACTTAGTAGATGCTATCTTCTTTTCTCGTAACTTCCAATGAACAGGGAGAACCCGCCGCTAGTTACAGCATGAGCCGGTTGAAGTTCAAGGCTTCAGGATAAGTACCCATCATTTTAGAGGAGTCTATGGAATGTGCCTCAAATCAACAAAGAAATCCGAAAGATCGCAACATGTAACCAGTTGCACTTGGAAACACTGGGATGTCGACCGATTAAGGTACTGTGTGGGTGTTATTTGGTTCGTTTTTCATCTTCGCCAACTTCTACCAATTAGAATTACACAACAAAACTCGTGTTGCATTGGTAGATCTACGATGAAACATATGCAAAAACGGGATTGAAAATCAGACCTCCCCTGCTTTAGTTATGGCTAGCATAAGTGCATGTTTGTTGATTCCTTAACTAGATACATACTTGGTCCTCCCAAATTGTGGTCACTGTTGAGTGCTAGTAGTTATTAATATTTGAAGACGTAGTCCAATCTCTTTTAAACATGTGTCTTTATATGATGTTTGCTCTTTGATCCTCACCGAACCACATATCAATCAAATCTAGGGGTCCAATTAAGAAAAGCAACCGCATAACACCCACAAACCTTAAGGTAGATATACGGAAAATGGTGAAATAAGTTGATTCGGCCATAAAGAGTGTCTTGAAATTTGTGCAATATTTTTCACAGATGGAGTAGAGGAAATTTTGAGGAATGCAAGTTGTGTCATAATTTTATTCCATGTAAATAATTAGTTACATTTTTCCAAAGAGGCAAGTAAGTCAAACCCCCTACTTGACATATAATAGAGTCTCCCTAGTTTGAGCATCAAAATATCCTACTTTGCATACAAATGCACACAAAAGTGATCGCAAGTGGTGTGAAACAACACCTGTCCGGCCAACCACTACCCCACAAATAGACATGAGTTTAAGAAGGGGTGATAAGTGCAGCATTAGCGTACACAATATACTTAACAGAGAGGTACTATCTTTCTTTAATGTGTACATCTAAAAAGGCTATTAATTTTTTTGAAGTAAAGGTAGATGTACAAAAAGGGCCATAGGGTTTAGGAAAAAATTGGCATTAGATGTCTTAGTTTCATCCAATTCACGTTTTCATCCATTGTTGTCATATGGTCATAGTCCTTAATGGCTACCATGTATGTTCTTGTTAAGGTTTGGATTGGGGTTCTAGGTCTTAACAAACTAGAGGCTCTTGGAGCACTCATGGGCTTCCTTGAGTTTTGCTCCTGGATTGTGGCTAAATTATTGTGCTCTTGTCTTTGTTTGCTTGAGACAATTGTTCAGTTACATGCTATGGATGAAAATCGTTCAATAACTTTCTCATTGGAAAGTGAAAGGAATTTAATGTGTAATAAAATACTATTTAATTCATGATTCATGTTTTGTATATGTAGTGGAGGCATTTATCACATTGAATTGAAAAGCTTAGTAGAAATACACGAGTCCATTTCTAGCATGCCATTAGTATGTATACGTTTGTTTTCCTCTGTAAACTTCTAGTACGTTGGGGTTTTAATTTCATAGTGACCCACGCACGTCATTTAGGTTTCCAATGAAGAGTCCACCCCTTGGGATCACTGCATCCTTTTTGGGCCACCACTTTTACAATTAGCCATTTTGGGTCCACACAAGAATCATTCTACACTCTAACCTCCCTTATATCATGCATGTGGCAACCATGGTACATGTGATATTAAGGAGGTCTATAGTGTTAACATGGATATTTGGTAATAGAAAATTAGTGTAGCATGTGACATTATGGAATAACACAAAGTCAACAGTACAATAATGACAATGATGATAATGTGATGTGTGCGAGTGTGTGGTGTGAATTCTTTGATGGATTACTTTGATGTCAAAACTTGTGATATATGGGAGGGAAATATGACTACAATGAGGGAAATTTGAATTGGGCACATCTGTTCCCTAGGGTTTAAGATATAGGAGAGGGAGTGACATTACAGAGAATGACATTACATAGAGTGACATTACGGACTCGGGTTATGGTGTATCCCTAGTCTAGTGCACTAGTACATTGTGTATGATATTTAGTGTCACGTGCACAATAGTGTCACTTACCCTATTTTGAGGCGTACTATGCTAGTTACAAGAATGACCAACAACTTCACCATAGGTGTCACCCCATGACACTTGGCGTTCAAGTGCCTTACTAATATTTTGGCATGAGTATATTCAAGAATGTTATGAGGTGCATGCCTATGTTGCAAAATGGTCTACAAGTTGATGAAAGCGTACACAAATGACACTTGCCATTAGTATTCTAAAGACTATCTTCCTCTTGCATACTAAAATGTAAACACATATGACACTTGCCATTAAAACCCTTAAGTATCTTCCCCTTGCATACTAAAACACAACTTGATTGTCATCTAAAGTATCCCAAGAATGTGCTACTGTAAAAGTCATAATGTAGATATTTTTTTCACTTTAAGAAGTTACTTATGTTGACGGATGGGATCACATTGACAATTATAGTAGAGGCGTCTATTCCTGACCACAAATCCATCGGAAATGTATAGAATATCATAATTTCAATCACGTTGGACTGAATATTGATCAGGTTGGAACCAATAGTGCATCATGACACATGTCTTGGTTTTGAGTGCTAAAGTGAGGAGGAACGAGTGGTTCAAAATAGCAGTTATCGTAGACTCTAGACATTGGTAATATATTTGGACCACCTTTTGGTTTCAAAAACTCACAGTAATTTCAATTTTAGGAATAAAATTATCAAAAAAATTGCAATCATAATGTTTTCTATCTTCCTACACGGAAAAACTTTGCACCGCCTTATACTTCTCCATACTTGGTGTCGAATTTCTTTGGATCGGTTATGGTTGCCTCTACTCTAGTGGGCATGACACTTTGAAACCTCTAGGCGTCAATTCGTTAAGCCCGTTCGGGGAAAAGTGTACGCCGCAGCACTAAATACCATCAACGGTGTAAGTGGTCATTCTTCACCATTTTCGGTTTTTCTACCTTATGCCCAAAAATCTCCAGGGACACTGGTAACTTCTGGGGAGGAGGTGGAGTAAAGGAGCCACCCAACAAACGAGTGCGGGCCCCGCTCTTCCGACGACGACGATCGATCGATCGATCGACTGCCTGGCGGCCTGACGCTCCAGAAACGTGCGAATTAATAAGTGTTTATATGTCTCCGTAGCATTCCCTGGGAAGACTCTTTAATTACTCACTCACTCACTCACTCACTCACTCGCCAGTGACGATGCTCTAGAGATCGACTTCATCCTCATCTCATCTCACTCTCTCTCACTCACGAACTCAGCCTCTCTCTCACGAACTAGTTCTAGTGTCAGACACCGACCTGTCGATTGGCCTGCCTGCTACGGATCAGGAAACAGCGCCTAACGCCGGTGTCCACCTGCAGGCTGATCATGGCAACAACTTCCTTCTTGCGACTCATCCATGATCGCTGCGAATCTGCAAACGTTGCGTGCAGGAGGAATCCAGCTTGTGAGCAAGTAGTCTAGTGGCGCGGTGGTGAATTTGCCGGGGTGAGCTAGACTGCGACAATTTACACAACAAGCTGCTTAGCTGCTGGCTGCAGGGTGGATTCGTTCTGAACTCACACCGCAAGCAGCCATTTTGGAGTCACAGAAGAGGTTGAAGTTGTATGTGATATGAAAAGGTGAGGTTCAGTGTGAAGGTGTGAAGATTCTGGGTATAAGTGTTGGGGATTATCTTCACCTGTTGCGGAGGACTGGAGTGAGTCATCATCAGTTGCAAAATATATAGCTTTCAACCAAGGAGCAGGTACTGGGTTTTGAGTTGATGGGACTCTTTCTAGGTTGCTCATGCGTAAAGGCTCGTTCTGTTGTAATTGCAGGAAGAATCCAGGTTGTGAATACCTTACTACAGTAGTGGGGCGGGAACACCGTTTGGGTACTGGTAGCAGTTCTTGTGGATTGAATAGGAGTAAGTCTGGGTTTTTAGGCTGATGGATCCTTCATTTCGTTGTTCATGGATGGGGTAATTATAGACGTCTGTGGTGTTGTTGGAACTTGGAAGCCTTCCGGTGAACTTGCTTGAGCGTGAGAGAAGTTAGAACGAGCCTAGTGGGTGTGGGAGATGCTTTATCAGTTCTTGTGCGGAGTTTACTGCCAATGAACCCTTACCAGAAGTATCGGTCCTTCTCTAGCAATTTGTTGGGGGAGGTTATTCTGACTGCCGCAGCGCACATGTAAAGATTTAGACCGAATATGTTAGTCTGAGGTTTTTGTTTTGATTGAACATTCAAAGCCTGGATTTTGTGAAGTTTAGTTTTTGCCAAGATGATCAGCTGTTGTTGGTAATGGCTCGTCATCACGTTCTGTCAACGTGATGACGGTAATGAATACCTCCTAGTTCTAGTGGAGAGGGCTCTGCAAGGAGTTCAGAAAGTGAGTTTGTCGTGAAATCAGATATTTTCAAGTGCATCATGCTTTCAGTTGTTGATGATTCCAAGTGCTCTTGTTAACTTCAGGTAATTCTATACAAGACTGAAGTTTGCCAACAATTGGAGTAATCCATTACATGCGAGTGAATGTTATCCGTACTCGCATTTCCTTCTTCGACTTGGACTTCAACGAACTGAGAAACTGTTTGTTGGAGTTTCACCGCTAGGGTGAACAATCTGCACAGGAGTCATGGCAGGAGGAGGCGTTGTCTCGATGGGGGAGGTGAAGCACTATGATGGCAGGACCACATTCTTCGTCCTGCTCACTTGTGTCCTGGCAGCTTCCGGAGGCCTCATGTTCGGCTACGATGTCGGAATCTCTGGTACTTACATTCTTAACCCCACCTTTGCCAACTTAAAACACGGCCTAGACTTTTCTCCACTAAATCATCATGTCAGAACACAACCATGTAAGAAATCCCGGTAGCTTGCACAAAAGCAACATAAAGTGGTGTCAATGGAATGGAACAAAGAATCCAGCCACCACGAGCTTGACAAACTCCTGTCAGGAAGGTGGTTTATCGAGATTGAAGGTTAAGATGACATTTGAAATGTGTAATCGAGCAAGCAAACCCAGCTCAACATGGTGGATTTAGTCACGGCACAGTTTTCTTTAGTAAATCACCATGTCTTATCGAGATTTTAAGGTTAAGATGACATGCAAATGTGTAATCCAGCAAAGGAGCTCAGGACAACATGGTGGATTTGGTGATGGCACAGTTTCTCCAATAAGTCGTGATGTCTCAACACAATTCTATATAAAAGCACAGTATCAGCTTGCAGAAAAGCAACAGAATGTTTTGTCAAATCCTTCCAGGAAGGTAATTGAAATTTCAACGAGATTAAGAGGTTAAGATGACATTCAACCGTGTAGTCGAGCAAGTAAGCACACCTTAACATGGCGGAATGATGGCTTTGATGTTCAGGTGGAGTTACGTCGATGGACGATTTCTTGGGGAAGTTCTTCCCACAGGTGCTTAAAAAGAAGCTTGCAACGAAAGAGAACGCATACTGTAAATTTAATGACCAAAAACTGCAAGCCTTCACATCGTCACTCTACCTTGCGGGCCTGGTCTCCACCTTCTTCGCTTCCTGGGTGACCAGGCACTACGGCAGGAAAGCCACCATGCTCAGTGCCGGTGTGGCATTTTGCGTAGGGGTGGTTCTCAATGCGGCTGCACAAGAGATTGTGATGCTCATCCTCGGTCGTGTCTTGCTCGGTTGTGGTGTTGGCTTCGCTAATCAGGTACCTATTTTACACCATTCCATCAGATTGCACATTGAAGGAATCCAGTACTTGAATGAATGCCTAAACGTTTACTTAACCTGTTTCTTTATCGTTTAGAGAACAGTCCTCGCAGCTGTTGATGTTTGCTGTATGTGTGTGTGAAAAAAATGCTTGGATTGAAATCCAGGAAGAAATTTTCAACTCTTTCTGGCCGTTGTAAAGACAGACTAAAACCCTGTATGTACTTAAAAGAAATGCCTGATTGACTACTTAACTTGTTCCTTTCTTGCTTAGAGAACAGTACTCTCAGCTGTTGATGTTTACAGTGTGTGTAGAAAGTACTCGGATTGAAATCCAGGAAGAAATTTTCCACTCTTTGTGGCCATTGTAAAATCGGATTAAAATCCTGAACGTACGTGAATGAAAGCCTTAATATCTACTTAACCTGTTTCTTTATCTTTTAGAGAACAGTCCTCGCAGCTGTTGATGTTTGATGTGTATGTGAAAAAATTCTCGGATTAAAATCCGGGAAGAAAATTTCAACTCCTTGTGGTCGTTGAAAAACAGACGAAAAGCCTGAATGTAGCTGAAGAAATGCCTGATATGTCTACTTGCCTGTTTATTCATTTTTAAGGAACAGTCCTCGCAGCTGTTGATGTTTGCTGTGTGTGTGTGTGAACAAAGGAAATGAATATCTCAGCAGAACTTCGATTGAAATCCAGGAAGATATTAAATCAGATCAACCGTCAAATTCAAGGATGTTCCGGACAGCCTCCACTATGTACAGATTAAGCAAACAATCTCGGTTTGACATGCATACTTGTCGGTTTAATATGGTAAATGAGAGATTAAAACCGTGTTTTGGCAGGCCGTCCCACTCTATCTCTCGGAGATGGCGCCCTCAAAGTGGCGGGGAGGATTGAACATTCTGTTCCAGTTGGCAGTGACTGTGGGCATTCTGTTCGCAAACTGCGTCAACTATGGAACAAACAAGATGAAGTCAAACGGGTGGCGAGTGTCACTCGGAGTTGCTGGTTTTCCTGCAGTTCTCATCACAATTGGGGGTCTCATCCTGCCAGACACACCAAACAGCCTGGTACAACGGGGGCATCTCGAAAGAGGCAGGCGAGTGTTGCAAAAGATTCGTGGCATAGACAACGTGGATGTGGAGTTCGACGATATTGTGATGGCCAGCAACGAGGCCGCACTCATCAAAGACCCATACCGAAACGTGATAAGGCGCCATAACCGACCACAGCTGGTGATTTCGACGCTCCTTCAAATTTTCCAGCAGTTCACAGGGATCAATGCCATCATGTTCTACGCCCCTGTGCTGTTTCAAACCCTAGGGTTCGGAAGTTCTGCGTCCCTGTACTCAGCAGTCATCGTGGGAGCTGTCAATGTGGTCTCTACCTTAATCGCCATCGGTGTTGTCGATCGACTTGGCCGCCGAATACTACTCTTGGAAGCTGGCGTTCAAATGTTCCTCGCCCAGGTACTTATACGAGAAACCATCACACCTTCATATTCATGATGAATCTATACGAACAAACAACCATTTGTCTGTTAGAGAGAGAGAGAGGCTAGAATTTAGAGAAGTCACATAAGTTGATGCATGATTTTCCTCTCACCCCCGAGCCTCATCTTTCATTCATATGTAGATTACACTTGTAATCACTTGACACTTTCTCATGTCAAGATACTAGGAACATTTCCAATACTTGGTTGTTCATGCATCTACTCTAAAGCTTAAGTTCCTCATCTAGAATGTCTAAGAACACTTGATACCTATTGGTGATTGAGATAACTTAGACTCTTCGACTTCCAAGATTCTCTTTGCTTTCAGAATTGGAAGAACCACCATTTCTTTGTAGATGTTTTGAGCGACTCAAACCAGGAAACCAAGTTAGGGTTGAGCAGACGGTGACAGCCAAGTAGAGCACCTAACTCTTATTGTTTAGATCCTGTGAAAGCAAAGTTCGCATTCCGGCAGTATAATGAGAGTAAGCGAGTGTAAGTAGTAATCATGACACTTTAAACACTGTTACTTATAAAACATCAGTGCAGATAATATAAAGCAAGAAGGAAGGGAATGACTCCAGTGGGCACAAACCTTACAAAGCTCGGGAGAATTTATTTGCACATATAAGTACTTAACTTTCCGGCACAAGGCTTACATGTAGCTAAATTCTTTGAAAACAGTACTAAAGTTTTTAGCCTTTTCCAGATGTTGTATAACTTATTTGGTTCAGTCAATCATGATGACTTTCAACTACTTTCAGCCTGATTCTGAGAGTAACTGGAATCAGTAAACAATCAACAAACTCACCTAATCTTCTGGTCTCACCAAAATTCAGCAAGCAAAATGCCGCATGTCGATATCTCGAAGTTTATAAGATGCGGTGAAAGCAAAGTTTGCATTCCGACAGTGCATTTGGAGTAAGTATTTGTTGCTTACTTGACTACGAGGATTTCACTGTAGAGAGCAAGTTTGATTAAGATGGTCAAACCGGCTAATTCGTTCACCGGCATCAACAAGTGAAAGGCAAAGAAATTCCTCTTGAAAATGGATAATTTTTTCGACGCCGGTGATGTGGATGAGAGCCGAAAGGTAAGCGATGAAGGTTGCGCACTTAAGGGAGCGGTCTTGACATGTTGAACTGGATGCAAGAAAGTGAAAGGGATGGAGAGGGTGGACTCGCTTACTTGGCCCGAGTTCATGGCATTGCTTATTGATCGATTCACCCGGAGTACGGTATTATGCGAGACGAAATCGCGTGATTAAGGTTGAAGCAAGCGGGAGGCCTTAAAGACCTATGTACAGGAATTTTGAGTAACCAAACAGCAAGAAACAAGAAGAAAATTGGCTAAATCGTTTGAGTGATGTTGTATCTGTGCAGGTGGCGCTTGCAATCATCTTGGCAGTGGGAATGACATCGAACAACACCTTACCGACAGCGATGGGAAGCGCTTCGGTCGCCTTGATTTGCATCTACATCTCCTCGTTCGCATGGTCCTACGGCCCTCTGGGATGGCTAATACCAAGTGAAATCTACCCCCTGGAAACACGCTCCGCAGGGCAGAGTATCACCGTGTCCACCAACTTGCTCTTCACATTCTTGATTGCACAGAGCTTCTTGTCAATGTTGTGCTCCATGAAGTGGGGCATCTTTTTGTTCTTTGCCGCCTGGGTGGTGATCATGCAGTTCTTTACCTTCTTCTTCATCCCGGAGACGAAGGGTATTCCAATTGAGGAAATGGATCTTGTTTGGACTCGGCACTGGTTCTGGAAGCGCTATGTCCCAGTCTCTCACCACAATATGGGGGTGCCAATGAGCGATGTGAAGGCCAACAAGCTTGAGAATGGAGCAAACGGAACAAATGGAGCAAATGGTGCAAATGGACACCGACTTTAGAGAGCACTAAAGTTATCAAAGACAACAAGTAATCTTACAAATACTTCACTGTCCGGCATGAGACTTAGTTACATCATGATGTAGCTCAACATTCTTCAGAGAGTTGCTTGTAACCGGAATTCTTATCCGTTTTACAGATGTTATATAGGTAGGCCAATCAAACATCAATGATGGCTCTCAACTAGTTTCAGCCTGATTCTGAGAGTTACTTCAATGTACAATTAGCAAATTTCTCTTACCTTGGGAAGAAATGCCATGTGCAGGAGCTGAGCAAGTGGCTCTCGTGCTCGCCACAAACGTAGCCCTCCAAGAGTGACAGAATTGGAATGTAAACGGTATCAATCTTATGACATTTTGCAGACACTGGGATACAATGAGTGATTTATAGGCCAATAAACTTGAGAATGGAGCAAATGTGGACACCATCTTTAAAGGGCACTTGGCAGTCATCAAAAGACTGCAAGGAATTTGACCAAATGCTTCATTTTCAGGCATGCGACTTACTTCATGTAGCTGAATTGTTTGTAATATTCCTTACAAGAATCCTATTCTAATCCTCTTTACAGATGTTGCATGGATTCAGTGACTGATGTAGTCCTCCAAGAGTGACAGAATTGGAATGTAACGGCATCAATTTTGTGATATTGTGCAGACACTGGAATACAAAACAGAATTATACCTGATTACTTGCACACAAAACAACTGGCTTGACTGAAATGCATTCTTATAATATCAGTACTCAATATTCAAATCCCATGTCTGAGGTTGCTTAGAACTTATCCTGCTGAGTCAAACCTGTCATTTTACTTGCTGTCATTTTAAACATGTCTAAATGTCCCTTGGATACAAAACACAACACACGTCTCGATATTTGTGCAAAGGAGGGTTGCATGGTGCATAACATTGAAATGCAATTTAAAACATACACAAATGCATCCCTCCAGGAAATTTAACTGCTGGATTCATCTTGAATTCTGAGGAAAATACGTGAATGGAAGTCTAAGTTGTTATCACATAACTAGATAATTCTTATCTTACGAGTTGACAGGCCTCAGTCACATGAGACTATCCATAGAAACATTGTGTCATACATTTTTATGTATCTGCAAAGGCAGACATTCATCCACCAGAAACTCAAATGAAGATGATGATGATAATGTACAAAGGAACAAATCATGGGTCTTACTCAAAACCACTTAACTGACCCAGAACTGAACAACAAAACGTCTGCAATGCAAGGACTTGTGCCTATTTGAGTTCATAATAGCGGTTTGTTTTCGGGTCATAGTAGCAATCTAAAGTAGGGTCATAAAGTAGATCCAAGTCCTCCTCCAGTCGTCCATTAACATAAAGACCTGCAGGCAACAAAGAAAACTTCAACATTAATCAAACAAATAGGTAACTCCAGCTACATTGGGCGATTTTTTCTGTTGCAATAATCTGTCCTTGACCATGGCCATTCCAACTTATCCACAGCTCCCCAATAATAGGCTCCCTTACAATAAATTATGGTCTATAGATCAGTTTGCATCAATTTCTTTTCTGACTTGAAGTGGAAGACACCTTACTAAGCAAATTCAGACATTATACAACAATCGAGTTATAGGGTGCATTGAATATGCCTATGATGATAACCATATTAGCATATTCATTACCATATCCCCAGATACATTCTATTCTGTTAACCACCAGCACTACACTAAACATCTAATTTAGCGTGGTCCACACTATTCATCATCAACCCACATTAATTGTCTCGCAATCACTGGGTGGCAACTAGAGAGGGTGTCACATGACACTTGGTGTTACATGACAAGCCATGTAGACCACTCTAATTAACATGCCACAACAATTTTAATGCCACACTACTTAGATTTGTAAAGTACACTTATAAATCAAATAAAACCAAAAAGCTATGAGGAACACTGAGACAATCTACTTACGGCAGTTTTGTTGACTTAAATTCATCTGGTACCCATATTTGATTGATGCCAAAGTCACACACCATGTCAAACACACAAGCCTGGCTAAGCAACTCCTATGGTCACTGTAAAATGATTTCTCCCAATAATCAGCTTTCAATGTTTTTTGGGCCAATGTTTGCAAGCTCATCCCACCCATAAAGTTCATATATATATATATATATATATATCATGTTCATTATCCGCCAATTATTGAGAGAGACAACCTGCTAAAGTGGACATTTGATTTTTGAGGGTGGCTAGGGGTTTAGAAAGTTGCCTCTCTCTCAATAATTGTTAGCAATAAAGATTTGGATAACCTTTGGGCTTTGTGGGTGGGAAGTGTATGCAACTTTGCTTCCAAAAACCCTACAAAGCCGATTTTTGAGAGAAGCAATATACAGTAGTTGTTGAAGAAGCTCTAACAAAAGATGTGAATAAGGATCAGATGAATCCAAGGTGAAGCAAAAACAATACCTTCCCTTTCTGAACTTTCCTTATCTTGCTTTGCAGGTCCTGCTTCTTCAGTTTCCAATGAGGAGGAGGCAACTGAATGTTGTCCACAAGACTCTGTGAATTGCCAGGAGGATGACAAAGTTGGAATATCTCGTGTCTCCAACTGGTTATTACCAACTGACAAATTGATGTCCCTGCAGCCCATATTCAGACCTCTGAGCAAGTTTCAAAACTTCAATACTCTGACAAGCCAAAGTATCTATTTAACCCTTAATGTCGAAAAAGCACTGACAGGGCTTTGGGGGCAAGAAAAATAAAATTTTGTTGTTGATAACTTCATTTTTTGTCTTTTTTTAGAATAGTTACCCTTCTTGAAATAGCTCTATTTTTTTAGTGAGATTCTCCGATTGAAGAAATAAGTTGAATTTAGGGTGCAATACAATCATATAAAAAAAGAATACAAAGTACAATATCTAATATTTATAGCCACCATTTCTACAAATGATTGTAATTTTTTCTTTCAGACTATGTTGTACATGTGTTAGTTTTGGGCCTTGGGACACAATTCATCAAATAATACCTTGCTGTGAATTTTCCCTGCATATTTGCACTCAAAGTCTTATACATGGTTTGTCAAATTGTTATATCTATCTCTCAACCTCATTGTGTAATGTTTCTAGTGATTTGTAACAACTTTTCTTTCAACATAAACAACAATTAAGCATTGAAAGTCTTTCATTATAAGTCATCTCAATAATCAAAAAAACACCCTTTGAAATTTAAGGGTTAAGCACCGCTTTGTCAACTAATCGAGCAGGGTCAGATTGTGTAGATGAACCGTTTTGACCCTACTTGGGAAGAGTACGGACCTTGGTATTTTCAAATGTGGCCGAGAAATTGTTGGAGACAATGCCAGCTCTTTGTCCTGATAGTCGAGACCACTGTCAAAGTTGAAAGAGTCATGGTCCCTGGCATTTTCTGTTGCTGAAATTGAGAGATGACTAGGTGATGTGTTACCATCATCATCTTCCTCCTGCAAGATGCAGAAATGTGCACGAGTCTGAAACTCCAGGAATATTGGATGTTGAAGAGCAATTATGATTCCATTTAAAATGTGTCATTTGCAATGAGTCAAACTGCAAATTGACATACCTAATTAGGATGAAGATTGCACGGCAAACCTGATCATTCAATGTCCAGTGCTGCTGCTCAAGGCTCCCAAACTCTTCATCTGTCATTGTCAGAGAAAGAAAAAACATTACACTTGTTTCTCCATCATTTTTTAAACATCAAACTCTAGTTTCTGCTTATATCACCAGGTTTACCAGGCCCGTTCTGTAGAGTCTTACACAGACACCCAGGAGATAGCTCAAGAGTAAAGATTCTTATATATTGCAACAGGAGGGCACATCTCAGTTTTGACAATGTCATGATAAGACCCCCTTTACACTAGAGTTCACATTGAGAGCTTGAACTTGCAATTAACGGGACTTTGATACTTGAAGTTGACAAGCTTTCATCCAAAGCTCTCAATAATTTGAACACGTGTATTGTGGCCATGCTCAAAGTCAGATATCAAGAGGAACACGATACTAAAACAAAGGAGCAGGCATGACAAGCCAGGGAATGCCTGAAAGCCCATTGCCTTGGGGCCCACAAAATGAGAGGTCAAGCTCTCAACAATTTCTAGCTACCTTGTGGAGGTACCTTAAGATTCTTGACACCGAGTTTATCAAAAATGACCGAGAGCTTGTCGTAGTATTTCCACATATTTCCTTCAAGGTGGCATCTAAGCGTTGCAAGCCCGGTAGAAAGTTCAAGCTCTCGAGTTAAAGGCTCAAGTGTAAAGTGGATTGGAGTAAACAAGCACTCTTATGAGGCTCCTCATTGCCAATGAGAACGCTCCTCTCTTCGAGCTCTAGTGTAAAGGGGGCCTAAGTCTACAACATGCAAACCTACAATACATAGAAGAATGAACTGGGTATCCCTTCGGTGGAGTCCGGTTACGGCTGGTAGTCACAGTGGCCCAGCATGCCCCAGGCCGCCGTGGCTACCGATCGACCGTAACCTGTATCCACTAAAGGTTACCCGACATAACATGTTTTCTCCAGATCTCGAGCCGTCAATCTCTCATAGCCAATTGGAACTCCACCGTTCATTTGGACCCCGCCAGTTCTGCCAGTTCTGCCAGTTCTGCCCCTTCTGTCCCCATTTCCTTATTATGTTCGTTGTAGGTTCGGAGGCGTGTGGACGGGAGGAGCCTCTGGTTACGGACTTTAACCACTATGCTCTCTGCCAATCCAGAGATGCCACGAAGGCAAGAGATCTGAAGAAACCGGTGCTGAACTGATGGAGAATGAAGCTATGAGCACAAATAATACCTTGTTCGGCCTCTTTGTTGTCTGAACATTCCAGGTTCCAGGTGATCCCTGACTCATCTTCATTCAAGAAAGTAGAGGTTTCCGGAAACAGTGTGAGCAGATTCCCTGAATCACCCTGAGGTTGTTG